>VZRQ01000743.1:179353-216925 GCA_013397975.1 Machaerirhynchus nigripectus
AATGCCTCCCATTGAGTCCTTGAAAATCTCTTGAAACATCAAGACTGATAGTCCTGCCAGACCTTGTCTCAGTGCTGATTAGACCCTGCCTTGCTTTATCATCTTGTTTACAGTGAGATATTCCTTAGAAGGAAGACTAAATCAAACAGCTGCTTTTCTATCAATTCTCATTTGGGAAAGGTAGTGTTGGATGCAGATATTTTCAAAATTAAGACCAGAAGATCTGCTTTTTGCTTTCAATTCCCAGTTCTGCTTTTCATTCCTTCTGAACTCAGGCAAATTACACATTCCGTTTCCTTTTTTTTTTTTTTTAGCTTTTTTTTTTTGGTTGAATTTCTGATCTTATCTTTCCTCAGCTTTCTCTTTTATCTATTTAGGTGCTGTCTTAAACAGTGTGCAATCAATCCTGTTTTGCAGTGAAAGAGCTGAAGCACCAATGCTCCCCAAGTCATGGATTTTTAAGCAATTTCATTCCCAGTATGACTGAGAGGTGTTTCAAGAGGTGTCAAGGCAGCTGGTTCCTCGGGTAATCAGGGGAACATGTTGGTAACCTCTTCTAATGGGAGCTGAAAAATGACAGTGTGTGAATTGGGTAGAAAGATGTATTCCCAAAGCCTAATACCTCAATTCAAAATTACCTTCAAGGCAGCATGATGGATTGCCAGCAGAATTTAATCTTTAATGAGCTTTTGTCTCTGACTTCATAAAACCTAATGTGGCTTAATGCTTTTTATCATCTTTGGTTAAAACACAGCAACCCTTTGGATGAAATTAATATTCAAGATAAGAAGCTAAGGTTTTTTAATTCAAAGTGCTAAAGAAAAGCAGGGTTTTGTGGTATTTTTTTATTCACTAGAGGTGTAAGACAATACGTGAAACAAATTCTTCTTAAAGCAATGATTTTTATTGCAGTGCACTCTCTCCAAATTTGGTTCAAATCATCCCACAACTACCACGTTAATGTCTATGACTCTTACATCTGCTGTTGTTGCTACTAGATCATCACCATTACTTGAAATCAAATGAATATGACATTCTGATCTGCTAGATAGGAAAGTATTTTCTCACCTTTCTCATTCTTTCCATTTGTAGAGTTTGTAAAAAGGACTTGTGTTTGGGGGGGGGGGAAACAAAATTTCCATCAAATAACCAGGCGATGGAGTGGTTCCCAAAATTCCACTAAAAATGCGAATCAGCCATTTTGAAAGGTCTCTGGGAGGAGAAATATTAATCAGTGACTTAAAGGATCAGTCATATACTGTGAGCTGCCAATAGCTGACAGAATGTGATGCACCACAGCAGTGGCTGGTGAGCGTGAGGGGTCTGTGTGTGGGAACATCTGGCACAAAGAAAAGCAGCAAAGCCCTACATGCCACCTATTATAATCAGCAGCCCAGGACTCAGTGCATCAGTGCAGTTGTGGGGAGAGGTAATTTGTTGTCATGCATGAAAACTGAAGGTTGGCTTTTGCATAGGACTGTCAAGTGACCAGGGCATAATTAAATAGTAGATACGTTAATTAAAAACCTTTTTATTCCCATGTTGTCCCAGTTTATTAAGTTCCCAGTTTTGAGTAATGTTATCAGTTGTTGAAATATGATGTTCAGGCTTAGGTTAGTAATTGTTAAATGATTATTCATTTAAATAGTTATTATTTGATTGTTAAAAGGTTAAGTGTTTTCCACAGTTAAAAGATGTTGTATGTTATTTCTCTTATCATACTCACACTGTATTTAACCCATTAGTGTAATTCCAAGTTAAGTAAGTTGTATTTTTCATTAAGAAATGAATGATTCCAATTGGGTTAGCTCCTCAGATAAAGTGCCTTCGTAAAGGTAAAAACCNATCAGGGTGGGACTAGAAGGAGATAAAAGACCTGAGTGCAATCTGAGGAGCGCCACTTGTCCTGGTTAGCAGGGTCATAGCCCGGTGAGGTGGTCGTGGGCCAAGAGCTCTGTCCAGAGCTTTAATTAAAAATATTTTTTTGTCTCAGAATAGCTGAGACAAACCACCTCACTGCCGATCCTTGCCTCAGGCTCCAGCCAAATCGGCTACAAAGAGTCTCCTATCCCCGGTCCCAGGTTTCATTATTTTTCTTTCCCTAATTTAATTTAATTGTTTTATAATTATTTTCGCGTTAATAAATTAATATTTTTCTTTTAATAAAAACGAGAGTTGTTCTGTTTTTCACATTTGTCATGCAGAAAAAGAGATTTTTTTTGGAAAGATTTGCTGCTTGCATTATGCTCAACAGCTTTTATTATATTCATAAGCTGCTGTTCTAATCAGAGTACCTGGTCTGTGAGCTGCTTTGTTATGCCTAATGGAGAACTGTGACAGGAGGAGAGAGAATTGTAAAGCTAACACATTTTCAATAAGTATTGTAATTAAATTCTCCTCTATCCCTGTCTTTGTGATGAGGAAATTTTGCTGAAATACTTTCGCCCCTAATTAAATATTAGAATGTACACGGCTTTTTTCATTGTGATGTTCCTCATTGTAAAGAGGAATAATATTTGGGTTTTGATGGAAAAGTAAATTCTCTTCTGAAGTCCAGTTGTGTGCTCTTCAAATTCTATCAAACTTTGTCTCCTAGGGAGGGGATGACATCCTGACTGATGCTGTGGTGCTACAAGGCACAGAGGCAATGTGGGTGGTGGCCTGTTAAGACCTTTCAGCCATTCGCGCTTTGCAGGACCAGCCGTTTCAGACTAACACTCATTTATCATTCTGATGCTAATTTGAATACTAGCAGAGATAATTTTGGCTGATCAGTAGCTTTTTTGATAACATCTGATGGATGTTAGTCTAATGTTCTATAGCTATTTATAAGCTGTTGAGTAAATTAGTATTTTACACGGGGAAAGAAGAACAAGAGTATATGTGAACATAAGAAAAAGGGAGAGTGCTTTTTTTTGAGTGAACACACTTTGTAAACAAGTAAAGGAAAAAAGGATTAATTATTCTGCATATCATTTCTCACTCTAAGACAATCTTCTCTCTGATCCAACTTCACCAAAAGCAGCTGGTGGAAGCAGACCAGATAGGTAGATCTCATTTGTACAAATATATCAGCGTGTGAATGACTCAGTCTCGGTTTTCCACGTTGATTCTCATTAGTTCTCTAAGAATAATGGCCATTCCAAGTGTTTCATTAGTGGCTGTGTCACTCTGCTACCAGTGCTGCTATTGTGAGAGCTTGCCTCGTTGCCGGACATCTGCAGAAGAGCAGAGCATGTGCAGAAAAGGCCAGGAAAAGGGAAATCACCGAATGATTTGTGCCTCACTTGACACCTTCTGCACCAGCCCCTGTCCACCCCAGCAGGTGGGGAAGGAAACCTGCCACCATCACCTTCTCCAATGTCGTTTGCAGAGAGAGCAACAGTGGCAGAGATTTTTTGCAAGCTGGCAAACCTGTTGCATCACAATTACAATTTTTAAAGACATTTCCTGAAATGTTGGAAAATTTCATGTTTGGGAGCCTAAGGGAGCAAGTGACTCCTCATTAAATAATGACAGAGTAGGTGCTGGTGAATCAATTCTCAGGGGTTACTCAGAGCTTTTAGAGATGCTGCTCTCATGTCAAAGACCTCAGAAAGCCCCACTGACAACCACCCCTTGAATCAAACTCACTGTAATCCTGCTGATAATCAAATGACAGCATTTACTTCAGCACTGCACCTCAAAGGAGCCCAGATTTTATAAGGATTCTGTTTAGTGCCTGCAAAGTGAGTGGTGAAGATGGATAGAACAGTTTGGTACGGAAGCAGCCGCTTTTAGGAGCCATCTGTGTTTTTATTGATGAGAATGAATTTTAAGTAATGAAAGTTTCAGTGGTGAATGTTGTGCATATTGAAGCAACTACTCAGTGTGGTTAGATTTCATGTGATAAGGTGAGAAGAGAGGTGGAAAATCCTGCTCAGGCCTCGTGCCTCGAGGTGCAGTTGAGTGGTGGCCTTTTTTTCCTGCCCTCAGTTCTGAATTGATATTTGCAAAATTTTCAGATAAGTTTTGCAGAAAAGAGCAAATGTGCTTGAAGATACGGGGGATAATATCCTTGCCAGAAGTGAAGTGATCTGTGACAGTTAAGGCCAGGATTGGCAATTATGTCCTCAAAACCTAAAGACCTAGATTTCTTTTTACAGTGCAGTTTACAAGAGCCTGTTTAAAAAACCAAAGTTGTGGACAAAGGAAATCCTAATGGTGGTTCTCCAGTATATGAATAACTGCCCCGGGATGCTTGGAGGAAAAAACCCCAAAACATCAGGAAAAATTTGGGTTGCATAATCTTCATTTTTTGTGAAGGGAATGATGCTTTGATGGATTAGAACATATGTTGGGGATTCTAGTTTTTCAAATAGATTCGGCTCCCCTTTCCAAAAACACAAAGTTTGTGGAAATATCTGCCAGGTGCTGACAACCTGTGTCCACAGCCTGGAAAGCTCCCCAGGCAGGATGTCAGCCACGTTAGGTACCCCAAGTATGCACAGCCTTGAACTACCCAGAAAGGACCCTTCTGCAGGAAATGCATCTCTGCCTGCTCCTGTGGGCAGCCAAAATTCTGCCAGGACACCTCAGACTGTAACCCCTGATTGCTCTGCATTCACTGTCGAAGGATGTGGGTGTTAGACCAGAATCCCATCTTGCCTCCATACCCCCAGTGCGGGGTCATCTGGCTGCCTTTATCTTCCTGGAAATGAAAAATGGAGATCCTTTATTTCCTTTCTTAACCTGGATGTCATTTGACAGGAGAGATGAGAGGAAGCTCTTTCCCCTCCCCCTCCCCACCATGACATTATTTAATCTCATCTATGATGGCACAACACTGTAGAAATAGTAGCAAGTCCCTGTAACTAATTTCAATTTGTTCATGCCATGTTATTTTGGTTCCTGGTGATGTGACCACAATAAACTCTTTTCTTGCTCAGTGTAACTTTCTGTAATGTATTGTTTTACATAAAAAACCCCCAACCAACTGGTCTGTTCAGTGTGTTTTTAGATAACTGCTGCTTGTCTGAACGTGAGGCAGAAAGGAGAGAAATAAATGTGATTTTTGGCCCTGAACACCTAGAAAAAGCTGGATGTTAAAGAAATAAATATCAGGAACTCTTGATTCTTCCTCTGAGCTTTCGATCATGTGCATTATTCTAATTTTTCGTTTTGGGAAATAATAGATGCCTTTTTTTTTCCTACTTGAAAGAATGCAAGTCTGAGACACGGCATTTAGGAAAAACATCAGATATACTGAGAGAGATATATGAGGGTGTGGGTTTGCTCAATCTCCTGAGAGATGTCCGGGATCCAACCCCTTTGCTCACAGATCTGCTGCACTTTTATTTCTTCTGAGGTGCTGACCACCATCACAGCAGCCAAGAGTTACATCTGTTTTCATGGCAACTGGGTATCCTGGATGTCTTAAATTTTGGTGTGCAAGGATATATGTAACCGGTATGGCAAATTCAGTCTTTCTACTCTTTGGGTTTGCCTGAAGCTGCTGTTTTCTACCGCACTAATTTGATGTGGTTCTTCACAGGAGACCTTTTCTGAAAGAAGACAGAAATAAAGCTGGAAGGGGGAGGAAGGGCAGCAGAAATAGCTTTTACTTTCCTTGGCTCTAAATGACAGGGGAAGATGTGTGGAGAGGAAAGAAGTCAATGTGTTAAAGCAAAGTGAATGTGCTTGCACAGGGACCTGGCCACCAATATCTAAACCCCAGCACTTCAATACTGCAGACTTACGGGTTTGGGTAAACACAATTACCTCCACAAGGCTTACAAATTATTAGTATTTTGCAGGGGGATTATAAGACATCATTAAAGATGAAAGGTTATTTCCAGAGCTAAGTTTTAAATTGCGTCCTTAGAGGCCAAGAATGACCTTTTAGTGAGCTTTGGGCAGGCAGTGGTATCCGAAAGGTGGATCAGCATGAGGCTGATGAGCAATGATGCCTCTCACGGAGGGGCAATGGACCATTAGAGGGGTCACTTAGAGTTTCATGTTATTCAAGTTTGAAATGGTTTTTGATACACTCATTATCTGGCTTATTCTTCAAAAGGGAAGAAGTACAAAAAGGCTCCTGTTATAAAACGTTATGAAATTGTTGGTCAGAGTCTGAATATATGCACAAGCTCGCTTGTGTAAAGCTGAGTGTTTGGTCTGAAGGGACCTCTACGGCTAATTCTAAATAGTACCCAGAGCTCCTGGTTTTAATTAACTGGCTTTTACATTTGTAGCACCCATTTTATTACTTTGTCTCCTTAGCAGGAGGTATCTCTTGCCAGTGCTGTTGCCCCCAGTAAATCCTCCAGCTTTTCAACTGGCAAACGCCCTTTGCACAGCTACCAAAATCTACAGATAACGTTGCTTTTGTGTAACCACACTTCACAGCTCCCAGACTTACTCAAACACTTCAACCCTTCCTCTACACCTTTGCCCACTGCTGCTGGCACTTCTCCTGCGTGAGAAACCCGGGGCTGCCTGGGTTGTGTCAGCCCGTGCTGCAGCGTGGGCCGTGCACTGGTCCCGCTGGCGCTGCTGATGGCCAAGTATAGCTCCCAGCCACACGAGGGAGGCACGGAATTCGTGCCCTCTGACTCCTCACCGGCACTCAAGGTGTTTTCCCCACCTCACAGCATCGAGTTCCTTGCAGGGAAAGCTGGGGTAACTTGTGTCTTGACTGTGGTGTTCTGTATTTTTCATGCACCTAAACGCTGTCGGTGTTCTCTGATGGAGAGGATTCCGTCTAATCTCCATCGTTAAAGTTGTTGGCTCACTCACCACAGTAATTCTGTTGTAGAAATATTTCGCAGGACAACAGGGAAATTTAGGAGATGGCAAGGAGAGAGAATGGCCCTCTTCTAATATTTTGTCATGCAAGTATGATTTCCTAGGCTTTGAACCTGGAGGGATTTTCAATAACTCTTTTTCTGATTCTACCTGTATGAATGGCTACGTTTTCTGCTGTTATAAATTGCCAGAACTTTGGGGAAGACAATGGAATACTATAAATTCTCATGAAAAAACTTTCCCTTACAATTCAGGAGGAGAATGATAAAACATTATAGGGAAAGTTATGCTCTATAGGGTAAAAATACTACAGTTTTTCAAGCTTTTTCAAGCATTTTATACTGAATTTTACAAAAAATGGGCATGTCTGGGAAGGGGGACCTCCTTACTCATGTATTAGGATGTTCTGAACTGAAAGCATTGCATTGTAAAACCTTGTCTTTATTTTGGGACTTGTGGTTTTAAGTTGGGAGTAGTTGATGTGGATACCGAGTTGTCGAAACAAAAAGTCCTCATGGGCTCATTTTCAGAGCTGACGCTGTGCACTGGCTGAGCTTTGTCTCTAGAGCTTTAGGGCAGTACCCTGACATTTTCAAAGAGGCATCATGAGCATTGTGAATGCATTTTGCCCACGTGAACTCTGCATCTCCAAGCAGCTCTGTGTGCAGACCATTTAGCTGTCTGTTGAACCGTCCCATTTGTGCCCAGTAATGGTGCTTATAATTTGGAGGCATAAATAGAGGTGCCCTTTGAAAAAATGTGGTTTTCAATATCAAAGCAATGTGACAAACAGATCCTTTTTTTTTTGTTGTTGTTGCCAAAAGGAGCCTGGATCTGGTTGTGCTTGCTTATGTCATGATGCTTTCTGAGTGCATTTTGCCCACCTGTGTGGCACCTGAATACCTGGAACTGAAGAGATGTGATGTATACCAACATGCTGCAATGTTACAGGAGATTAAAGACGAGGAGCAAAGGTGTCTTTCCAAACTGAAACCGTATAAAGTGATTCCCAAGGGGCAGTGGAGGGAAGAAATAGTAAAATCAGAGGCAAAGCAGAAAGCTGGATAGTCCTGTTTTAAGAAGGTTGCCAGGGGATCTGAACTGCCACGTGAGGACAGGATCTTGATTTTTCTGTCTCGATCAAAACAACGATTCCTCATCACCGCTGCCTGCACCAGAGGGGTTTTTGGGGTTTTTCTTTAGTGATCTCTGGCCAGGATTTAGAAATGCTGACTCTTTCTGAAAGCCTATATATGGGTCTGTTGAATGTGAGCAGTTTCACGTCATTTATACTTGCATCCACCTGATTTCTGCATCTAGTTTCTCATGGACTCCTGTAGTTAAAGATTAACCTTGTGTGCTTTTTTCTGAGGACTGGCTTTTCTTGTATTTTTCAAAGGAAAAAAGCCTTAATTTTCCAGACTTAGGAAATGCTAAATCCTGAAAGTGTCATAATAGAGTGTTTAGAAAGGCCTAATATAGCCAGAATAAAATTTTAAGGCTTAATATTTTTTTAGGATGTCAGAACTAGAATACAATTGGCTTTTTATTTTATAGTGGCAATTAAATTTAACTTTGCTTTTTACTAGATCTGAGGTTTTTTCAGATACTAGGAATTTATAGTGAATTTAAAGTGGCCTTGTTTTTAAGACAATTAAATAGTTTAATTTTGACCTTGAACTGAACCAAATACAGTGAGTCCCAGAATCTGGAACAATCAAGATTACAGTCCCATTTTTTTGATTACTTTGGTTTATGGGGCAATGTTCATGTTCTATGGAAGTGCCCAAGGCCAGGTTGGATGGGGCTTGGAGCAACCTGGCCTAGTGGAAGGTGTCCCTGCCCATGGCAGGGAGTTGGAACAAGGTGAGCTAACCATGGTTAAATTTAACTATTCTGTGATTGAATCCTGCCTGGGGGAAGGAGGCCAGTTCCTTATTTGTAACCATCTCTACTTTTATAGTATCCTGGCATGTGCTGCAGCTGTGCAATCCAAGGGGTTCTGTTCCACCCCAGCCTGGTTTCTGTGACTGGACAGGGTCAAAGCATTTGATGGCCTGTGTTGCTGGAAAACACACTGTGTGAGACAGTCACTGAGGGGAGTCATTTGTTCCAGTACTGAACATATAAGGGAAAAAAATTTGGGTGAGCATAAACAGATTTCCAAGGTCACTTACATGTGCGTAAAAGAGAAAAATGTTCATCAGCCAGTATCATGGGCCAAATTTCATAGAATCATAGAATATGCTGAGTTGGAAGGCACCTGCCAGGATTATCCGATCCAGCTCCTGGCCCTGCACAGACACCCCAGCAATCCCACCCTGTGCCTGAGAGCGTTGTCCAAACGCACCTGGAGCTCTGGCAGCCTTGGGGCCGTGCCCATTCCCTGGGGAGCCTGTCCAGTGCCCCACCACCCTCTGGGGGATGAACCTTTTCGTAATATCCAACCTAACCCCTCCCCTGACACAGCTCCAGCCATTCCCTGGGTCCTGTCCTTGGTCAGGAGAGTGAAGAGATCAATGCTTCCCCTCATGAGGGTGTTGAAGAGCACAGTGAGCTCTGACCTCAGCCTCCTCTTCTCCAACTGAACAGACCAAGTGCCCTCAGCTGCTTCTCATACAGCTTCCCCTCCAGACCCTTCCCCATCCTCGTGGCCTCCTTTGGACATTCTGCAATAGCTTAATGTGGTTTTTATTGGGGGTACCCCAAACTGCCCCCAGGACTGGAGCTGAGGCCGCCCCAGCCCAGAGCAGAGCAGAGCAGGACAATCCCTCCCTGGCCTGGCTGGCAATGCTGGGCCTGGTGCCCCCAGGACGGGGATGTCCCTCCTGGCTCCAGGGCACTGCTGGCTCATGTCCAGCTGGCCACAGCTTAGAACCCCCAGGTCCCCTCCTGCAGCTGCTCTCATTCCCCAGTCTGTCTGTACAGCCAGGGGTGCCCCATCCCAGGGGCAGAATCTGGCATTTTTCCTTGTGGAACCTCACAGGCTGGGGACTGCCCAACCTGTCATTTGTCCAGGGCTCTCTGCAGGGCCTCTCTGTGTGGATACTGAAAAGCTGCTAGCAGGTTTTCCCGGCTTCTTGCAATATTCTGTGAGAATCTCTCCTTTCTCACGCAAGCTATGAAAACAGTAAGATGCTTCTTGTAAACAGTATCTGAACACCTGGCGTTTGCCTACTCTGTTTAGGTACATGGCAGAAATATTTTGAAATAGGCATTGTAGGACTTCAGCTAATCACCCCAGGAGGTGGGTGATTGCTGACCAATCACTTTGTGGAGCTAGACCTTATAAGCAGACTTGTAAATAATTAAAGAATTCCATTTTATCGCTGGATTTGTGTGTGCTGCATCTCTCCATCCCGGGAACTACAGCGACATCTCTGCTCTCGAGGGAGTCAACAGCTCCTCCCAGTGTGGTGTCATTGGCAAAATTACCAAATGTTCCTTTGAGTCCTGCATCCAGGTCATTGATGAGGATGTTGAAGAGCACAGGGCCGAGGATGGAGCCCCACCAGTGACCAGTGCCAGGCTGGTGACACCCAAGTCACTGTCACCCTTTGTGCCCGACCCCTAAACCAGCTGCTCACCCATCACATGAGGTGTTTATCCAGCTGTGGCTGGACAGTTTGTCCAGAAGGATCCTGGGAGAGGCAGGATTGAAAGCTTTGCTGAGGACCAAAAAGATTCCATCTCCTGGCTTTCCTAGACCAGCCAGGTGATGATCTGTCGTCGCAGGAAATCAGGTTCTCTGGTGTCTTTGCAGAAAGCTTTGCAGAAGTTACGTGGGGAAAGGGTCTATTATGCAACTTCAAAATCCACTTCTCTTCCTTTGGTAGGTGTTGGAAGGGTCTGGTCCTTGCTCTGAAGACTTGTCCATCAGATTCAAAGGGATTTTGGAAAAACGGTAAAATACAACTCTGAGAGTCATGTTTTCCCTCCCTCTGGTCCTCTTCCTTAGGTAACTGGTGGACCCATTTGTATTCCAGATCACAGCCAGTACCCCTTCATTGTGAGAGCTGCTATGTTCTGCCTGTGCCTGACTGAATCCCAGTCCTTGACAGCACCTCTGCCTGTGTGGCCTTGCTCCCTGCTTTCTAATTCCAGCCCCTGTGTACAAATTTCATCCAAGTGATCTTCTGTCATGTTCAGTTGACTTGATTGGCCATTCCTGAATGCCTTTGCCTCTTCAGACTGACACTGACTCTGTCAGCTAACTTCAAATAGAGCTTAGCTTTGTGTCTCAGTGTTAGCCATACTGTGCTGCTTCTCACACTTGAGACTGGACTACTTATAGCCAGAGACTCTGTAGGAGTGATTCATTCATCCTTTATGCATGGTCATGCTGAGTCATTTCCAAATTAATGCTAATTGCATTACACTGCTATTCCCACAACAATAATTAGTTGTATGATGCTGATGTGCTCCAGGTGGCTAAAAAACCTTATCTGAGGAGCAAAACTCTGGGGTTTTTACCTCCTGAACCGTTATGTTCTGTGTCTTCTTGGAGCATATTTTAATGTGTGCTGTTTTCCCAGCAACTGGAATGTACGAGTGTTTGTTTGTTTGATGTCTCTTTTTCTAAGATATTAAAATTTCAGTATGCTCCTATGATGCCAGGGGCTGAGTCTTTTAGCTGTGTGCCTGACCTCTGCATCCTACAATACGGATGCCTAATTCTGGTACCTGTTTCAGGTATGTTTTAGAAGGGCACAAATAACCTCATGACCTCCTTAGTACCCTTTTCCCTTCATCCCCGTGACTCTGGAAAAGATGCCTTTATGGTTTATTAATTTTATTTATTGATCTTTTTCCCTTTCTTCTACAAAGGTTACACTGAAGTGTATCTTTAAAAAGGAAAGTAAGTGCATCCAGCACGTTCAAGTAAAAGATTACTTGCCTTCCCTGGAAAAGAAATATTTCTGCAGGAAAGTTTGCCCACTTGCCTAGTGGCCAAAATAGGGTGTTGGAACTGTCACCACCTGGAAAGCCAAGACAGGAGAAAGTAAAGGGAATGGAGTATAATAAATACTGGCTCCCTACAGAAAACAGAACTTACACAAAGGCTGGGGTTGCTGAGAAGAGACAGCCCTATGAGGAAAGAAAAGCAGCTTTCTACTGGGACACCTAAAGGAGGGAAGAAAGGATAAATCACAAACCCACGGTGCTTGGGAAGGGTTAGGGGAGTGACAAAATAGATTAAGCTTGTCTGTGGCCCTCAGGAGAGACACTGCCATTTGTTGCTTTGACACTGGGCAACAGACTAGGGCTGCCTCACACAGAATTGTTTTGTAGTCCTGAAAGAAAAAGGTTTTCTCCAGTTTCACTAGAAAGATGCTAAAAAACCCCCGCTGCTGCTCAGCACAGAAATGCTCTGAGAGGGCCGCCCTGAATGAAACACTTGGCCCAGGGGTGAGGTCTGAAGAGCTGACCCCTTCTGTAGGATCCAAGGTGGCAAGGTGTAGTGCTGTGATAAAATCCAGACACTACCACAGAGAAGTTCTAGAGTTGAAAGCAAGGCAAAGGTCTTCTGTTGCTGTTCACAAGGCGTGGTTGTCCCTGAAGGCTTAAGAAACTAAGCTGAGGAAGTTAATTTTTGGAGCCCCATCAACCATTTTGTGCTGCCCACCAAACAGTACCTGCAGGCTGTTCTCATTCTGAAGCTGTGGCATTGCTGTCCCCAGCTTGTTCCCCGTCCTGGGAAATGTGTTGACATGCTTTGCTCCCGGCAGTCCCTGTGCCGAGGGCTCTGCAGGGACACCTTTTAGTGCTGCTTAGATACTCCGACTCAGCCTCCCATCCTGGGGCTGGTACTGCTGAGTGGGGTTGTGGGGGAGATAAGAGCTTATGAAGTGGTGCTGAGCTGTATAATAACTTCCTGAGAGTCGGTGCTCAAATCTCCAGCAGATTAATTTCTGTACTCACCAACGTCCTACTTGTTTCTGAATAAAGTCCCTGATCTAATTGTTGTTGCCAGAGCTGCACTGAACTTGCACATTGGTGACCTTTTTGTCACTAGACAGATGGGGAAGAAGAGGACAGAAGGTTAGGATGGGGAAGAATAGGACAAAATATGTCTGATAAATATGTTACGTGACAAGTGCAGTCTGAGAAAGCTGTGGTTGAACATAGCTGTCACTGACTCAGACATCCTGGAGGTTATTTTCCTTATGAGATAATTACAGGAATTACAAATGGAGAACTACTGAAGTAATTTTGTCCCTTCCCTGGAAACACAGGGCTCCTACATCACTCTTTCCTGGTCTTCTGCACATCCACAAGCACTTAGCCATGGGACATTACTTAGCTGAAATTAATCCTTAACTTTATCCAGTCCTTCTGAATGAGGATAAACAACATTTAGCTTTCTAATAGTTTTGGAAAAAAGATGGAGTCTGATATCATAGAGGCTGGAGGTAATCTGGTATCAAAAAGGAAGGAGAGAGTCTGCCATCACAAAGGATGGAGGGAGTGTGACACCATAGCAACAAGGAAGGAGTTTGGAATCACAGAGCTTGGAGGTAATCTCACATCACAGAGGAAAGATGGGGTCTGGCTTCATAGAGGGTGGAGGTAATCAAAGAGGATAGAGTCTGGCATCATTGAGGAAGGGATTCTGTCCCCACAGAGGTAAGAGGGTTTCTGGCATCCTGCATGTTCAGGTGGGAGTGTGGCATCATGGAGGAGGAAAAGAGCCTGGCATCATAAAAGGAGTAGGAATTCTGGAATCATCGAGGAAGGAGGGAGTCCCATCACAGAAGTAAGAGGGAGGCTGGCATCATAATCTAGATGGAGTTTGTAAAGAGTGAATCGGGGTGCTTTTTGTTTTGTGCGCACATTCCCTGGAGACAGAAGAATAATATCACTCAGTGGGAAACTGAGCCTTTGTTTTGTTTAAAAAACCCCCACCTGCAATCCTCTCCTGCTTGCAGGTGGTGGTGATCAATGGTTTTTCAGAGGCTCTCTGCCTGAAAGGGATTGAGTGGCAATCCAGTGGGCTCTGCTGTAAATTCCTGCCTAAATTTACGGGGAGAGCCCAGGGGAAGAAGAGGGTTGCTGGAAAGGCCAGAACTCTGCTCCAGGGGTTCAGGATACAGCCTTGCAGCCTGGGAAGTGGAGTGGGCACGGAGGCTGTTTGAATTCATGCGGACAGAAACAAAAGATAGCCACTCACCGTGTGTTCATGTCTAATCTTTGCACCTGATGCACAGATGATGTCCTGAGGGACTCTGGAGTCTCCCTGCAGGGTTTTTGGATAGACAGGAGGGGCTGTCATTGAAAAGTAAGGAGCCAGGGGAAATTTTTGTTCTCTCCCTCTGCCCTGCCTTTCCTATTTCTCCTGTTCATTCCTTGTTTCCCACTCCTAACACAGTGAAAGAAACCTGGTTTTCCTTTTGTTTTTAGCAGTTTTATCTCTCTTCTCATGAATTAGCACCATGCTGCAAAATCTGGACTGCAAATCAAGCAGGGATTGGGCTTTGTAAATGGGAAATTAGATCTATTTTGCTTTAAAAAAAAAGAGTGATAAGTCAGACCCAAAAAAATGCTTAGATAAAATTCTGAGACCAATGCTTTTAGTAGACAGTAACTTCAACTTACAAGAGTGCTCTCCATCCCAAGTAAGGGCAAAATGGAAAATACAGATGACAGAATTTTATAAATACATTTTAAATCATACATTCATTTCCTAATTTTTAACTGTTGCTTAAGCAAAACTTTGTCAACTGCCTTAGCACTAGATTTTCCTATCACTTTTTAAGTAAAACCTTTACCATGGAGTATTATTTAGCACAAACTGGCATTATAGAACATCAATTTAATTCTTCCACCATTTGTTTTCAGCACACAAACATCGATGACACGTGGCACAGTAATTTCTATAAACACAGTTTAATAAACACATTTCTCATTTGTGGTTTCTCTTGCACATCCAGCTTGAGGTGAGAGAAAAAAAAAGCTTGAATAGAGAGACAGCCTTAGTGAGGGAGAAGCTCTGCCAGGTTTCAGGCTGGCTTGACTGAAGGATGGTACCCATGTAGGCAACCAAAAATCGAGCTCAGCTCCATGCTGGAATGCAAAAGTCTCCCAAGCTTGTGTGGAGGTGCTGTCTCTGAGCTGTCAGTGCTCCGTGGCAGGCTTGCCTGGCTGCTGAGCTTTGTGCTTTGCAGTCCCTCAGGACTCTTTTGATGAAGGGGAGAGGAAGAAAAGAAGTTTGGGAGAAGCGAGCTCTGCTGAGGCGGTGGTGACAGCTCAGGGGCGCCGTGCTTCCCCACCACTCACCGTGGCAGCAGCTGATGGCTCATTAGCAAATCCTGTTGGTGCTTCCTCTGCCAGCTCTTGTTGCTTTCCTGCTCACCCTCACAGTTTTCTTTTAATATATGCCATTCTTCACTTTTCACATGCATACCCTCTTCCTGAAGCGAGCTGGATGCTTGTCTCCCCTCGCAAAGCTTCTCTGCCGTGGCAGGAGCAGTGCACAACCAGCTGTGTGTCCCTGCTTTTGCAGCCCTTCCTCTGGGGAAAGTCTCAGCCCCAAAGGTTTGCTTCCTAAGCCAGCCGTAAGAGGACGATTGAAATACACTGAACCTCTCTAATACCTACAACAGGGGATGGTTTCTCGTTTGCTTCACAAATTTTAATTTAAACAGATGATAGAATGGTGGATCTGAGTATATTGGTTGACCAGAGGTTGATGTAGCTGATTATGCTGAAGAGGATACAAGGAACAGGGAAATGCTGGTATTCTCCTTCAGGGCTGTGCTGTTTTTTCTGGGAGAGAGTTGACATTCTTCATAGTAGCTATGGGGCTTTGTTTTGGATTTCTGCTGGAAACTGTGTTGACAACAGAGTGATATTTTGTTTTTTGCTGTGATT
The DNA here is from genome assembly GCA_013397975.1 of Machaerirhynchus nigripectus. Lineage (NCBI taxonomy): Eukaryota > Metazoa > Chordata > Aves > Passeriformes > Dicruridae > Machaerirhynchus > Machaerirhynchus nigripectus. The sequence goes on from VZRQ01000743.1 coordinate 195,011, forward strand.
ATATGAATTTCACCTTTTTTTTTTTTAATACCATTTGCAGCTGACTTTTAAGGCTTTTGACTCCTTAGTAGGTTATTGGTTAAATTTCTGCTGTTTGCTGAATGAGTCATACACAAGTTTATAGCTGTGTTTGCCTCTTATTGTACTTGTACCACTTTGTTTTGGTGCCCCTGACCAAGGGGTTTTGATGTGTTTTAGTTGAGGGAGTAGCTGTACTTGGGATCCTGCTGCTTGTTCCAGTTTTCTTTACATCTATGGCAGAGGGGGAAGAGGCTGGCTCTGCCACCAATTTGCAGAGTAGAAGGTTTCCAGCCATCCCAAAGACGAAGTTCAAGGGAGCTGGGGGACGCAACACACAACCCTGCAAATCGCTGAGGAAAAGGACCTGAAATCTATGATAGAACTCCATAAATTTATACAAGGGAGTTTATAACGCAACAGAGAAATCCATGTAAATAGGAAATAGAACTTGTGGCTCATGTATAACTATTTTTGAGGGGCTGCAGAAGCAGGCTGGTTTGCTGTTTGCATCATATCGATACTGTATTAATCCACGCTTTAGGCTTCAGCTGGTTGCTTGCTGAAACTAAAAAGGAATTTATTTTTCTTTGGGCTATACCTAAACCCAGGAGGTAGTGGTGCTTGTGTGCCTTACTCAGTGTGACTCAGCGGGAAAGACATCACCACATTTGGAGACCAGAAACAGTTTCCTCAGATGAGACTGGCAAAGAACACACAAATTCACAAATTCCCTTCTGGCCTTCTGTACTAAAACAGTGTATGGCTAGTCTGGGTTGTTCCATGCATTAAATCATACATATTCCTCCTATTACAGACAGGACCCTGGCAATGTTCTTGAGGTTCCCTAATCTCCTTCACATCCATTCCTTGTGGACTGGTGGCTCGAACCTTCTGCTAAAGCTGGCTGGTGGTTGCCAGGCACTGGTGGTCCTGTTGTGGTGTGGTGGGTTGGCCCTGGCTGGATGCCAGGAAGCCACCAAAGCCCCTCTCTCACTGCCCTCCACAGCTGGACAGGGCAAAGGAAATATAACCAAGGGTTCATGAGCTGAGGTAAGGACTGGGAGAGAGATCTCTCATTGAATACTGTCATGGGCAAAATAGGCTTGAATTAGCGATATTAACTGAATTTATTGCTAACAAAATCAGAGCAGGATAATGAGAAGTAAAATAGAACCTTAGAAACACAAACACCTTCCCAGCTCTACCTCCTCCCCCAGTGGTGCAGGGAGACAGGGAATGGGATCTGGAATATTCAGCATTACAGCTCTAGACCTACACTAATGCAAGGAGCAAAGAGGTGACTGTGAAAGTCCAGATTCCCTTTGCTCTCAAAACATGATGATCTCTTTTCATAATCATCCAATTGTATGATTTTCAAAAGGAAAACTCTACTGATCAACACAGAAACTTCCTGAAAAGCTTTGAGGCAGACACAGATGCAGAGCAAGGGTCTGACAAAGGAAAAAGATGTTAATGCATAAGGCTTGTCAGCTGTTGCTGATACACAGAACAGAAGTAATTAACTCTCCATGAATAGTTAAATTTGAGGAGTTAAGAAGTGACTCTGTTCCACAGCCAGCTTAGCAAAATAGCTGCATCCTGTGGGCTTTGCCATGAATTTGGAAATTCTATCTGAATTTGGAAAGCTGGTCCCATAGTTCTAGTCAAGCTGTGCAAATACTCTGAGCGCATTTAATATATGTAAATTAAATTAATGTTAAATCACTGTGTCTCTATGGTGGTGAATAATACAGGAAAAGCAAATGGGATGCAGAGTAAAAGGAGGTGATTCAGCTGTCAGACTGTGTGCATGAATATTTCCCCAACCTCTTCCCTGAATGGAGAGATTACAAAAGTACAATTTTACTTTAAAGAGCAAATATTTAATACGTTTTAAAATGGTGACATTGTTGTGCCTCTGCTTAATCCTGTACTTCTCCAACTTTAGATTTAATGTTAAAACTTGATAATTTCCTTTTCTAAAACTCGCCTGCCAGGGTATGCCTTACATTTCGCTATTTTACAAATATTTCTTTAGACATTCCAGGCCATAAAAATCAGCACCCGAACTTGCACTATAAAGCAAATATTATTCCTTCCTTGGGCAGACGAATTATTAATCGAGGTCGGACTTCTTTGGTGCAGGAAGTTCCAAAGAGTTCAGTTTTGCAACAAGGATTATAATCTTGTATTATACTCTTGTATCTCCAAGCTCTTAGTGTGGGCAGATATAAAACTGATGAATTAAAAGTGCTATAATGCTGTCAAATTCCATGTTAAGGGGAAGCGTGGCATTTCAGAAGGATACATGTCTCCGATCCCTCAGAGTTTGTTGCTCAGGTCAAAGGTGCTGCTGGGTGGGGGCTGCAGCTCTGCTACAATTGCTGTCAGCTCTAGAAAGTGGCTCAGTTTTTGTTTTGGATTTCTGTCACGCCTCTCCCTCTCCCTCTCCCTCTTCCTCTCTCCTCCCTCACTCCNTCCCTTTCCCTTTCCCTCTCCCTCTCCCTTTCCCTCTCCCTCTCCCTCTCCCTCTCCCTCCCCTCCCGTCCCCTCCCCCTTTCAATAGAAGTGGGTAAAGAGACAAGAGCATGAATAAGAATCATTCTCTCTTGCTGCTTCTTAAAGGAAGCACATTAAACCTGTGTTGAGTGAAGAAAGTAAGTTGTCGCTAGAATAATTTTTTAAAAATAATGTGAACGTTTTACATGAGCTGGGTGGGAATTATTGAAGTGTGCAAATGCTGTTCTAACTGAAGGGCCTCAATAATCGAGCACTGAGGACCTTCTTCCCCTAGAGACCGGTTTTCAGTGGTGCTTCTCTGTTTTAAAGACAAACTGATTGACAACAAAAAAACCTAGGTAAGAACAAAAATCTTTTCAATAAACCATTATGTTTAAAAATATACATTAGTAGAAGGACATGCTGTGAAGTATAAACCTTTATTATTAAAGGAAAAAGGAGTGGCTTGTATTTCAGCACACAGAAAGGGAAAAAAAGGGGGTTCTATTTTTTCTTTATTCCATTTCCCCCCTTCTACCTCCGTATTGTCCTTTCTCCAGCACAAACCCTGTCCTGTCTTACAGTGTCCTCTCCCTGCCTGAGCTTGAACAGCATTTTCTCTTCAATCCTGTCAAGTAAGAAATGATTTTTTAAAACATTATCCTACAGCAGTAACTGTAGTCTGCCCTAGGAAACAAACCCCAAACCTGGTGAGCAGAACCACCAGCCTGGGTACCAGTTCTCACTTGTTGTTTGCCAATTATTTATCAGGTGACCAGTGTACATAAAGGAAGCATTTACAGAAATATATTCAGTCCAAATTTACACCGGAATGATTGGTGCTACAATAGTTGGCAAGGGGCTTGCACAGAGGTGGGAGCTCCCCTGAAGTGAAGTGCAACCCCAAAAAATAGTAGATGCATCAAAGTGGTTTATTTAAATAGGTAAGAGCTCATATATGAGGGAAGAAGAGCTAAAATGAACTGTTAGATCTGGGAGCACAGCACAGATTGTCAGAGGAGCTGTTTTCTCTCTGGAGGTGCAGCATCAAGAAGTTCAGGTTTCTGTGGGGATGTCTTGGCCACTGTCAGCAGGAACAGAGGAACTAATTCCAATGGTTCTGGCACATTTCCCTTTAATGTGCATCACCTTCTGTTCAGGAACAATCACACTGAAAATTCTTGGCTTGCAAACATGAAATTACTTGGAAATTTCTGTTCTACAAAGACATGCTGTGTATTTCAAAGCTGACACTGAAAAACAAAATAGAGTCTAAAACCTTCAGCTTTTTCTCTTGGATTTTGAAAGTTTTCTGCACATTGGGTTGTGGTAAAACAAAAGTATGAACCCAGGCTTTGCAAAAATTGGTCCTTCCCATGGGAACCACGAAACCTTTGAAAGCTCACCTTTGCAGAGTGCCCATTAGTCATTGCTGATGTCAGGCTGATGCACTTCTCTGTGCAAAATCTCCATGCTCAGGTGTGCTGGGAGACCATCCATTTCAGCAGGAAATGCTGTAACATTTTTCTGGCTCTGACACAATAGGTCAGAGCCCAAGAGAGCTGCGCACACCAAGGAAGGCGGTGCTGGTGCTGCTCCTGGCATTAACCTCACCTGGAGATGGGAGATGGGCCTGGACCCATTTCTGGCACAGGGTAGAGGGAGAGGGGGAAAGTCAACAACTCGTTCAGGCCTGGAATGTGTCACAGAAACTCTGCTGCTTGTGGTCTTTGGCATGGCATTCTACATTTCACCCTCATGCCCTCAGTCTCCAGAGTGTCCTGTGGCCTTAATAAATAAGATGGGAGGCAAATGGTATCTGAGACTTTAAAAGCCAAAGTGAAGATTTCCAGATATTTGGTTTTATTTGGCTTTGTCTGAAGAATAAAATATCAATTTTTCCATTTTTTTCCCCCCCAAGCAGTGAAGATTTCTCCTTTTCCCTGGGGCCCAAAAGTCCATTCCTAGGTGGAGATGCTGCAGGACTCCAGTGGGGAGATCTCTTTTGCTCACCTGAGCATCAGCAGCAGACCTGGAGGCAGTCTTCTCATTGCAGAACTGCTCGTGACCCAGAGGGAGAGAGGCTTGAGGCACTTTTCCTTTCTCAGGCTTTGTGGTCACTATATATGGGTGGAAAACCATTTCTTTCCATGTGCTTTCCCCACCTGCTCATCAAGCCTTCTCTGAGCCTCTTGCTCCAGCTGAATTCAAGGGACCAGGAAGCCCCATGGGCTGGGTGCTGCCTTCCCTGGGAGATGGTGATGGGAAGTTTTCTGTCTTACAGATCCCACTCTGTGACTGTGGAGGGGAAATGTGTGGGGCATGCAGTGCTGATCTGGCCACTGAGGACCCTCTGCTTTGAGCTGGTAATGGTCAGGAGACGTTGCTTTGACACTCTCCTTGTTTAGCTGGAATGGAAAATGCTCTGGGGTTTGATTATTTGTTTTGTGGATTATACATAACATGAATAGAAAAGCAGTGAGATCCCAGGAGAACCTTCTTTCATGATGATTAAAGCAAAACAGACAAAATTTGAGGTGCTCTGTTACTTTTTCTTTCCTTTCTGCTACCTAAGTATAGCTGCACTTGAAAGGATTGCATGATACGAGGGCAAACAACAAATTCTTCCTTTCAGAAATGGGGGAAGATACTTCTTTATTGGCCAGATTCATTCCTTTGATCATGAATTGCAGCTTGTCTGTTACCAGCATTATTTCATACTTCATCTTTTCTCATGTAGTTTCTTTTCCTTTTGATCTCGCTCTGTTACTTCTGCCAGTTGTGCTACGTGAGGAGAATAAGCAAACTTAAGACCTGAATTGGCACTTCAAAAACACACCCCTCTAGCTAGTAAATTGCTCTTGTTGGATGCCTTGGAATTTTGACCAGGAAGCAAAAGCTTAGTGGTTGTCCTGGCCAGTAAAATGAGGAGCTTGTCTGGCATCCATCTGGCACCATCTGCAGAGCATTACCCTTGCACTTGGCTCCTTGTGCTTTAGTGCAAACCAGGCACACAAACCTGCAGTTTTCTGAGCTCTCAGGAGCAAATCCCAGGGAAGACTGGAGAACTCGGTGGCCTTTTCTCCATCAGGAGCTCTGGAAGGCTGCGGGCTGCAGTGTAGATTTTCTTTTAACTTAGAGGTTAGGGCAAAAAGCTTAAATGTGCCCCTTGTAAAACCCCGGGGGCCAGGAAGCTACAGAGACTCTTTTCCCCCCACACTGCTGTGGCAGGTAAACCAAATTATACATGTTATATTGTCTTCCTACCTTTTATGTCTGTGGCTGGCTGCATTGCTGCTTCAGGTCCCATCTTCTAGCTGTAAAAAGCTCCTTCTTAAAAAGTTTTTCCAATAAAGACTAATTCCAGGACACAGAGCTACAAAGCCTTCCCAGCTGAATACGTAAGTATAATGAATACATTGATTTTTAGAATTTTAGACCGTTTTTTTTTTCCCCCCTACCTTTCTTTTAACCTCAAAACCACTGTCTGGAGAGGATTTCTTTCCTTCCTACCCAATTGCATTTTACCTCTGTTAGTGACACCAGTAATTTCATTCTACCAAAGAGCCCTTGTTTTGCCCTGCTCATTGAAATGCAGCAATTATCCTGTGTCTGTTGTAAGCTTCTGTGTCCTGCCCGTGTCCCTTTGCCTCTACAGCTGTGTGATGCCCCATGGCTGGTGGGAATCTTGTGGGACAGTATTTCGTAGCACAATACTGGGAAAACACTGACCATCATTGCAGCTGCAGGTCACCATGAGGAGGCACCAGGCTGTGACCAAAGTGGTCCAAGGGCCCTTGTGGGAAGCCTTCAAGGGATTTTCTCACTGGAATTTGACCCTGTTTTGTCTTCAAACTTCACATTAGGCTTAGCTTCCAAGTAACTTATTCCCATCTTTCTATTTTGCACCTTTGAGAAAAATTCTGTAGAGCTTGCCCACTCTCATGCATGTTATGGCTTCATGGCTGTCTCTTCTCCCTGTGATAGTGACTTTCAAAAGGCATCTCTCATCCTTGGGCAGCACCAGGTCTGGGCAGCATGGTGGGAATGTGAGGAGTGGAGAGCTGTTGGGAAGAGTGGAGCAGCTTGGCATGGACAGCACCAGTCGCCTGCAAACACAAACTGGGTTCTGAAAAGAGCAGGGCATTTGAATTGAGGCTCCTCTTTAATGTGAATATATACTCTAGACAAAACCAGTCTGGGATGGCATTTCCCCACCATTCCATTGATTATTTGGCTTGGCACAGATGTTGTTTGGTGTCTGCTGAGGAAAACTTCCATCCCCCATGCCGAACCTTTCCCTCCTGTTTGGTGACTGGCTGATAAACATGGATGGCTGGGTGGATTCTCTGAACCTGGGCAGAGGGATTAAGCGGCTTGGAAAGATAGGATGTGGCAGGATTTCACTTTTTGAAAGGTGAGTCCTGAGTGGCAGCTGCTCAGTGATGTTTAAAAACTGTTTAGTGAGAATATGTAAAGAAAATATTAATAAATGTAGACTATTGCTCTCTTTTTTTCTGCACAAGGGCTGTTAGCATCCTAAGTGAAAATGTGACTGGTTCCTCGGTGGTAATGTGTCAGGCAGTGAGATTGTATCACCCCCAGGCTGGCAGGGGGACCAGCTTAGTGGTGTTGTATAAAAAAGGAGTAAGTTAGCCACCCTTTCTTACCCCAGGTACAGACCTGGGGAGTGGTAAACGACTTTCTGAAGAATCTCACAGGCTCGAAAGAACGCCCCTGGGCAGTGTGTGCTGGGCTGGGGGAGCACAGGAGCAGCTGGCCTTGGGGGATGGAGGCTTCTCCCTGGCAGGGGTTTGGTCTGTGCGGGTCAGGCCAGTCTGTTGGGGTGGGCTTGGTCCGGTCTTGTGCCCTGGGCATAGATGAGGTGATCCCCACAAGGTTCCTGCCAGCACTGTGGGTCTGGAACTGGCTGTATTTAGACTTCAGCTTGTCTGCTGCATGGGATGGCTTTCAGTCCAAGGGCATTGGCTTTATTTCTTCCATTTCTCTTTCTGTGTGCTGGTGGAAAACTGTAAGAAAGGGCTTTTTTGTTGTTGTTGTTTGTTTGTTTGCTTTTTTGTCCTTGTATTTATTTCCCTTTGGAAGTGAAACACTATTTAAAGGTGACATGGCTGCTTTCCACGTGCGCCGTACCTGCATTAAAATTTTGGGAAGTACAGGCAGAAGTGTGTTTGGCTTTGAGCTGTATTTAATTAACCACCCGTAGCCCTCATGAAGTTATGCTATTACAGCAAGTCCTGAGCTGAGAGCTCATTAATGCTCCAGCTAATCTAGGCCTGTAAGTGGATGGACAGAGGGACAGAGCGGGGAGTTTTGTCTGTGGCTCTTTAGGTACACAAGCTTGCTGGGCTCTGTGTTACGATGGAAACAGAAGAAAGCAAACAGGCCACCATGGGGGCATGAAATTCTCCTTTAATGCTGGTAGAGGAAAAACCCATTATTTTTGGGGAAATGTTTCAGAAGCTGCAGCTGATCTGTATTTTGTCATTACTGTTATCGTGAGGCAATAGTAACTGATATATCTTTAGCCTGCTGCCCTGTTCTTCTTTGTACATGTATATTAATCTTTAAAGAGCTTTAAATATTGATGCAGTTACACAGTTGAGAAAAGAAGGCAATAAAGGGAGGAAGAAGAAAAAGACTAAGTAAAAATACAATAAAGTAAGTGAGAAATAAAGTGGACAGCAAATAGAGATTACCATTTCCTGGTTCTGTCAGCAACCTGGTATGAGAAGATGAAGAAGCAGAGAAGGTGGAGGTGAAAATGACTCTGCCACAAGTGGAAATTCTGGGGCCATATGAAGGAAGCTGCACAGCAGCAAACTGCAGGGCATCTCTGCATCCCTACCAGGTTTTGGGAATCCCACCGATCTGGGGTGGTGCTTCCCATCCAAGTGATTCCAGTGTGCTTCCATGCCACCAGTAAGCCCTTGCTGGATAGAGATGATGGAACCATACCCTGTCAGCTCTGCAGACATGGACAGTCTCAATCCCTTGCTACCTTGCCAGCATCTTATTTTCATGATTTGTTGTTTTAACTGTGCAAGTGAGCACCAAATCCAACTTGAAAGCGAGCCGCAGAAGGCTCTGTATGTTGCTGGAAAAAACGCCGGATAAAATGAGACAGATGCTGTCATAAAAAATAAAGCAGAAAGTCTGTCAAACAGAGCTTCCCTTGAAGAAAAGGCAAGCATCTCATGCGGCATATATTGGATTTTCTGCAGTTTATTGTGTTTATTTTGACCTGTGAAGCTGCTGAAGCCCCAGCTGGGTGTGCGTGTTGCCGTGAGGCCGTGTGTGCTGGGAAGGGTGTGCACCCAGCACTGAGAAACAGCAGAAGCTGAATTTTTCACGCAATACCTCAACATCTGCACTCCAGCTTTTCAGAGGGGCCGGTTATTGAGCTTTCCAGGCAAAGGAAAACAGTCGAGGAGTATTTGTTTGAACTCACAGGACCCCAACTATTTTTTAATACAGACGTGTTTTAGGAGAACAAGTCTGCTTCTTGCAGTCTGCTTCCTTGCAGAAAACCTGCCAAGGCAAAATTGCTAGAAGATGTTGTGAGGAGAAGGCCAGTTGCAGGGGAGGATGCTGTACTGGAAACCCCACAGCTTCAGGGCAGGCGCAGCCTTCTGGAAGGAAGACAAGGTGAAACGTCAGCCTGGGATCCTTCCTGAGGATAAATTTTACAGCACTTCAGAGGGTACAGAAGAGCCTCGACAGATTTGGGAGGAAAGCTAGAAGATAATGAATACTCTTTTTCTCAGTGGTCTGCTGATACTTGCCAGACTTTGGCATTATTGACAAGGCAGTCAATGATTTAACCCACGTTAAACCCTCAGGTTTTTGGATACGTGTGTCTGATATGTTGCTGAATTGCTGCACTCTCAAGCAAAATCAACAGCAATTATTAATGAGCAGAAAAGGAGGAGGTAGAAATGGTATTATAGCAGTGATCCAGGAATAGCACCAATATCTGAGCCTCTTTCCAACCTGGCTGTCTGTGAGAAAGGGCTTTTTTGTGTTTGCTTTTTTGTTCTTGTGTTTATTTCCCTTTAGAAGTGAAATGATATTTAAAAGTGACATGCTGCTTTCCACACGCACTGTACCTGCATTAAAATTCAAACAATGTCATATCATTACTAGTTTTAGCTTTGTTTGCATGTTACTTTGTGCAAGACATTCACATTTTAAGGTCTTTCACTCTGTTGTTGTCTTTATTTTTTTTTTAAATTGGATTTTTTGGTACAGTCTAAAACACACTTGTTATAACTCAGCCCTAGCACCTTTCCCAGGCCATTTGGAGGTGGTTGGATACTGCAGTGCCCTGGCACATTTGGGAATGAGTTTCCCTCTTTGTGTACAATTTTTCAATTGTTCCTTAGTTGGTTTGGATGTGGTAAGGCTTGTGCTCTCACAGGGAAACAAAATCAGAGCCCCTCAAAAAGTAAACAGATTCATGTTTTAGGGTTCCTCTGATAACTGTCCTTACACATTAGGGGAACAATTCCACAACCTCTATGAAATTTGAATTTCCTGTTCCTTGTCAGCCTTTACACCTCTGTAGAACCAATCATCCTGAAAGATTTTCCTAGTAAGTTGATGTTGAGAAAAATCTTTCCGATCTTTATTCAGAAAAAACATTAGCACAAGTTTTGTATGTTACAACATTTAAGACTGATCCTTTTACGGCCCCACAAAAGCAAGGTGGTGGAAAATATCCGTTCACCCTGGTTCTTGCAGTAGCTGCTGACAGGAGGAACACCCAGCCTGAAAACTTGAGCTTCTTCAGCCCCAATAAACTTCTCTTTTGCTGTAACAGATGCACATTTTCTGTGGATCACCACAGACAAGGACTTGAGTAGTGTCTAAAGTTATATATCCGCTTGCAGTGCTGATCAGAGAATAGCTTGGTTTACTCTGAAAAAAAGCTGAGATTTGGGGGAGCTCCCCCTCCTCACGCCGAGTTCAGTATTTGCAGAGACTGTGTGCAGTAATTCATGTTATTTCCATTTGAAGCTTTAGAGGAAAATTTAATGTGGTAAATACAGCCTGAAAGATTGGAGATTTTTTTTAAAAATCCATTTTGGAATGTGTCTTTCTGAAACATTTGGAATAGAATAAGGTCCAACTTCATTTTCGTTGAGATTGTTTTTCTTCAAATTTTGGTAGAATTGAAGCAGCGTTTTTCGTTGAAAGAAACTCTCAGTTAAAAAGTTGAATTCTCTTTGGTCCCCATGGGCTTGACCTTATCTCTACTACTCAGGCTGGCCAGCATTTCTGCACAGCCTTTATTTGGCTGAGATACCAAAGACCAGATAAGGAGGATCAAGGGGACACTGTTGAGATCCAGAGAGTAGTGATATTTTATACTTAGTCTGTCTCTGTCACTATCTCTCTCTCTCTCCCCCCCACCTCTTTTCTATTTCTCTCTCTCTCTCTCAGATTTACTGTTAAATAAAATCCATACTATTGACTTTGGCATATGGTCTTGTTTGCACCTTAATTCGGGCAGAGACATCTCTCTAAAAATTTTAATAACTGGATCTTAACGACTACATGCTGTTCCTCCATTAACCTCCTGCTCAGGAGAGCAGGAATTGGCTGGGGCAACAAGGAGTGATTGAACACACTGAAGTGAAGGGTGTATTCTTCTGCAGAAGGTTTTAAGGGGTTTGCTGGTATGAGGTGAAACCATTGCTGGTATGAGGTGAAACCAGTTCCCCCACTGGCATTATCTCTACCCGTACCATGCAGGCAGCCAGCAACCTTAAGCTCTCAGCTCTTAATCCCTTTACTCCTTGTCTTAATCCCATTGCTGCTTGTCTTCTGAGCAATGCTATAAATTAGCAGAGCACCTTTTTTCACCCCACCTCAATTTTTTTCCCTTTAGAAAACAAATTCAATTCGCTTTATTCTCCCAGAATGAAAGGCAACGTTGTGGGAATTGTGTTTGAATTGAAATACTCCTTTTCTTGTTAATATGTTATTGCCAATATTTGTTTGTTTGTTTGCTGTGTGTTAATTTTTGGATAAAACAGAAAAGTCCAGAGACAGCTGGATATACATTAATCTTAGCTAAAAGCTTTTCAGCAGATTAACCCTGGAAGGCAAAAAGGATGTGAACACAGCTGGAATAAATGATTGTTTTCTATTTCAAAGAATAAAGCTCTTTGTTTTGGGGATTCACACTGAGAATTACAAAATTATCTCCTCCTGCTTTTTTTCAGACTTGCCTTTCTAAATGTCACCAGAGTTACTGTATACCTCTACTTCTGTTGAGTTAATGAAATATATTGCCCAAATCCTTCCCATCCCTCTCCTGGACTACCACTGGTAGCTCTGATTTATTAGGGATTTTACCTGTTCATGGCAAATTTGCTGGGGATTCATTAAAGCTAAGACTAAAATCAGGGAGTGTGGGACATATGTATAGTTTGGTGTTTGTGCCACTCAGTGTCCTTGTTTTGTCCTGTAGTTTCCACCTATTGCTGCTTGGTCCTGGAGGGCAGCCAGAGCCCTCATGGGGGTATGAGGGGTAACTACTGAGCATCCAGCACCTAAAGAATGAGAAATAAAGAGTCAGTTTCATTTTTGAGGCAGAAACTGAAAACAGGAAGAGTAAAGTGAGTAAAAAAAAAACCTTTTCATCTTGGACTTGGAGCGAAGTCTTTTGCTGTCATGGTGTTGTGCAGGCATCCACTGGTGTGCCAGTAGTTCCTCTGCCACAGAGTGGGGCTTCCTTTGGGCACTTCACACCACTGCCTCTGGCACTGAAACTTGCAGCATGGCCAGTGCTAATAATAAGCAGAGCCCTGTGTGGGACAGGTGAATGACTTGCTTGAGTAAAATCGATGGGCACGAGGGAGTTTGCAGCTCTGCCATGTGCTCCAACCTCCCCCTCTCCTGGCACTTGGGACCTCTCAGTGCTTTGCCAACTCTTTTGCCTTTGAGCCACGCCAGACAGATCCCACTGTCCCTGTGCTGCTCAAAAACCAAAGCAAAACCCCAAGAACACTCCCAGCTTCAAACTAAAAAGCAAACAGCCCCCCTCTGCCATTGCTTTGATCCTGAATGTTTCCACCTCCTCTTTTATGTATTTGTGACTTCTACACTTCAGTCAGCCTCTTGTTGCAGAGGAGGCTGTTACATCAATTCCAGTTGTCTAGAAAAGGCAGTTTTCACATGGCAGCTGAGGATTCCACGTTCCAGCTGCTGTGGTGTGAGCAAGGAGCAGTGTCTGCAGCGACTGATGGGTGCAGCACCGGATTGTCACAGCTGGGCTTGGGAACTTTGCCTGTGGAAAGGAAGTTGACACTCAAAAAGAGCTCATCAAGTACAGAGATGACTCAATGACTCCTTTCAAAACTTCCTGATGTGGTGCAAGGGTCGGATTTGTACCCATAGTGTGTGGAAGAGAGGTCTGGACAAACATATTTAAATTACTGCAACATTTTTGTTTGTTTTTAAACCAGTGTCTTGACTGCAAATCCATATGGACTCTGTCTTTCTCTGTCATCTTCGTCACAGCACGTGAAAACTTCATCAAGGTTTCCAGGCTGTTGCCTTGCAATGCCAGCCTTGGACACACGCCTCTTTTTAGGGACCTGTGCTGGAGTTGGTTTCCTTCCCAGGGGCTGGAATGGGGCTGTGGTTTGGATCTGTGCTGCACACAGGGTTAATAACACAGACATGTTGTTAGTGCTGAGCAGGAACTGCACAGACCCAAGGCCTTTCCTGCCCCTCAAAGGCCACACTGGGGAGGGGCTGGGGGTGCCTGGGAGGTTGGGAAGAGACACAGCCAGGACAGGTGACCCCAACTGACCCGAGGGATGTTCCAGACCCTGTGACATCATGCTCGGTACATAAAGGGGCCCTGCTCTCCTGGAGGTGCTGAACACCTGCCTGCCCACAGGAAGCAGGGAATTAATTCCTTGTTTTGCTTTGCTTGTGTGCGTGGCTTTTGCTTTCCCTATTAAACTGTCTTTATTTTCACCCACAAGTATCCTGGGTTTTATCCTTCCGATTCTCCCCCTGATCCCACTGGTGGGGGAGTGACTTTGTGGTGTTTGGTTGCTGGCTGGGGTTAGACCTCAACAGGCCTGAGATGGTGAGAGCTGAACTGTGCAGCCCAAGGGCTCAGAGAAAGCTTCCGACAGCCGAAAACCCACACGACCTCTAGTTGTGGTCTGGCGCTGGGGTTGTAAAATGCGCCTGGCATGTTCTCGATGACAGATTGACTTCTCAGAACATACTGCCAGGCAGATTTGGAGAGAGGATATTTTAGATAAAAGAAGGATTCCGAGATGAACATCCAGGGGTGTTCTGCAGTTTGTTTTCCAACAGTTTATTGAAAAACAAAGGATAATGAAAAAAAACCCAAAACTTTTACTGCCCATATGACACTGTATATCCCGTTGAGCTAAATGTTTTGATGAGAAATACTGCAATTGAATTTTAGCACATTCTTCAGCATGTTTTGGTAGGGACTAACTGCTGCTGCTGGCTGAGGATGCGTGTGCCTGAGCTCCCACTGCGTTCTGCTGGAGCTGCGGCCGCAGAGGCCGGCAGGGGAGGAAATGTTCCTCTGCTTGACAGACAGTTTATAGAAACTGGGTAAGTCTTCACTATTCTAGAAGTCTTCCCCATTGTTCCTTTATCGCCATTATAAGAAATCACTTGAGCTCCTTGGGGAGGGGCATCTCAAGACGTTCCTGTAATGACATAAGTTCACAACAAAATTCTGGCTTCGGTTTCACCATAGGCATTCATTTCCTTTGTGTGTTTCAGTTTATGGGAAACAGGGAAGAAAAATTTAGACCATCCATTTTATTCTTTCCTGGGGTTTATTAATCACCAGACAGCAAGCAATACTTCCTGTGGAGTGTGGTTATTATTGCTTTGTTCTTGCTTCTAATATAAATATTTTTGAGATGTCCTTCTAACTGAATATGTTTGCATTAAATCAGCAGTTCTGTTCTGTTTATTAAAACCAAACTTTTCCTTATTGAGTATTGTTGCAGAATTAATTACCAGACTGTTACTGAGTTTCTTTTTTTTCCAGCAAGGGAGGATTAAAGCAGCAGATGCTGGGAATGAATCAGCCACAGCAGTTTTCATAAAGCTTTCCCCCTCATAAAGGATTTAAATTTGCTGTTCTGTTATGTACGGGTCTTGACCTAGAGATCAGATGAAGGCATTAGAAGAAACCCCTCATGTTCACACCCAGGAAGTCCCTACAAGGACGGCCAAAAGAGAAGACTGTGCAATATTCTGCAGGCTGGGCAATTTTCTTGGTGTCCTCTCTCTGATGCAAGAAAGTCTGTGGTAAGAAATAGTCCAACCTTCTGCTTCATGCTCTCTTCTCTGAACACCCTGCAAGCTCCAGGTGTGATGCTGACCTTGTAAGGCTTGGCTGTCACTAAATGTGTTCCACCCGACCTCTGTGATCTGTACCTTGGAGCTACAAAGCACATGGAAACCCAAGAGTAGTTCAACTAAAGCCAATGGCTTCGGGTACGCCAGGGTAGGTTTTATGGATGAGAAACTTCTGGCTGAAATGACAAAAAAACCCCCCAAAAAATAGTGCAGTTGCTTTGGCAAAAGCTTCATATTTCTGCAGAGGCCCCCTGCCACTGGCCACCCAGTTTTATGTTT
Source organism: Machaerirhynchus nigripectus (assembly GCA_013397975.1). Classification (NCBI taxonomy): domain Eukaryota; kingdom Metazoa; phylum Chordata; class Aves; order Passeriformes; family Dicruridae; genus Machaerirhynchus; species Machaerirhynchus nigripectus. The sequence goes on from VZRQ01000743.1 coordinate 210,209, forward strand.
TCCTGTTAGTTCTGATGTCTTCCGTGTATCTTTCAGGGCCATTTGTAGCACTCGTTTTCCTCCAGCAGCTCTGGAGGAATTAATGGTGTAAGTTACACTGGCTTGAAGGGGATGGCCAAGCCAGTGGCTCGAGCTGGGACATGGCACAGCGAAGGAGAGCCAGAGTCCCTCAGCCAAGCAGGCTGAAACTTTCTGGGCCTGGGCCAGATCACTCTTCGTGCTTGCAGAGACATCCTTGGTACGTGCTCACATGCACTGGGCGAGTGGCTGCTCCTTTTGATCTGCGGTGATCTCTGCATGTTTGACTTCGCCTGGGAAAGGAGCCTGGCTGAGGAGTGAGGCTGCTGCCTGGGTATGTGCAAACAGCTGGGCTGGCAAGGGGCTTGGGGTTCCCTCTGGATTAGGGGGGTTCCTGCTCACGGTAACCAGGCACACCCTCGGCCTTCCTTCAGACCCTGCTCTGCTCCAAATTTATTTGACAGTTACCAGTTCACCATGGTTTGTCTCCTCAGTTCAGCTCAGCAGCAAAGCCAAAGCCCGAGCCTGCGGTGCAAACTGGGTAGCACTGCGACAGCAGTGTGGGTTTGAATCACACATGCAAAGCTCGCACTTAAAAGTGTTATTAAAAACTGCTTCCTTCCCTTAGGGCATGCAGATGTTCCTGGCTCCCAGGAACAGGGAAATGCCTCAGTGCCTGGTGATGGAGTGAGGCAGAGGGGCAGTGGTGGGGCTGGAAAACCACACCTGCAACATGGGGAGACCTGGCAAAGGCAAGGGCAGTGTCCCAGGGATTGTGCCTGGAGGAGAGCACAGCACAAGGGACCCTGGGTCAAACCTTGGGAAGTGGCCATGTAAAAATCTGCCCATAGCATCAGGCTGCAAGTTTTACACAGCTCTGACAGAGTCTCTTTCAGGAACAAGTCTTGGTCCAGAGCACACTGGACCTCCAGTGTGGGCTGGTGTTAGAATTGCATTTGGGAGCCTCTAGTGACTACAGAGGTTTGGGCTGCAGAAGGGAATGGCATTTTGCAGCTGGTGAGGAAAGACCTCAGTCCAGCCAAAATATTCTTTCTTTAAGTGTTGCAAAGGAGAAGTGAAATGGAAAACTGGATTTGCCCAAATTGTCCATTCCTGCCAGCAAGGAATGTGTGTCTCTGTAAAAGGTTGCTGGAAGTTTTAGTGCCTATGTATCCATGTCATGGTTGAGAAGAAAGGAGATTTCTTAATACCGATGGTTCTCCCGTGGCCTGCTTTCCTGTTTGAACACTGGAAACGGGGAGGAGTTGAAAGAAGAATACGGGAGAAGGAGTTGAAAGAGTGTTCAGGCAGTCCAAGTATTCTTGCTTTATTCCTGTCCTGAATCAGTTCCGTTTCTGAGCACTTTTTCCGAAGGTTTGTGGTTCCCCTTTTGTCGGTGTAAGGCTGAAGGACCTGAGGCAAAGGAGCAGATGCCCAGCCACAGGCAGCAGTCAGTGATGCCTTGACTGGGCAGAGAAGCCTCCACGCACAGACTGGGAGGGACAGTGCTTTAAAAGGTGAAGCTTTGCTCCTTGCAGGTAAGTCTTTGCTTGCTGAGGGCCGTGCGAGGCATGGCTGGGTCTCAGGGAGAGTGGGAGCACCTCCAGCAGTGTAAAAACATTGCCTGCCATGCTCGTTGTTTATGGGCAGTGCGGGGAGAAGATGTGAAAAGGAGCAATGATGACTGCACAGCACAAACAGAAGTCACCTCCTGTGCCAGTGGGCTACAGCCTAGAAACTCCATAAAAATGCGACTGTAGCTTAAGCAGTGCCTTTTATTTATGTGGCATTTCTGTGGGTAGTATGACAAAACATGAAATCTGTGAGACTCGCAGTACTGCATGATTTCTTTCCTTAGAGTTCGGGGCTTTTAAGGTTTTTTATTAGCTGGAGATGATTTCTTTAACAAACACCCATGCAGCTAGCAAAGAAAACAGGGAAGGGTTGTGAAATGTCTTTGAGCTCCTCTATCTGCATAATAATAGCAGATACAGCACAGGGATGCTGTGTCTCCTTGCTAGATAAATTCCCAACTGGCTTTTTTCTGGTGGCTGCTGGGAGCACATTCATTCAGGGAAATAGGAGGTGGGCTGTGTGGTTAAAATGATAATGGAGTTTATACAGCAAACCCCAGCTATCACTAACTCACTGGAGGTGGCACTTCCTACTGTGCTCCCACCTACCCCAGCAGCATTTAGCAACGTGAATTCTCCCAACAAAAGCCAGGCATGCTTGAGGAAGGTGGCTTTGCAGGGAACAGTTTGATATCGCACAGTAATAGCATTAATGATGCGATATTCCGAATTCCCAGGACAGCAAATACTGGAGAGCCGAGGAGGTAGGCCCTATGCTGGGGAACAAAAACCTTGAGGTCAAATAGAACACAGCTTGTCAGATGTTTCAAAGGTTTCAACTGTTTTCAGTAGCCCTACATGAAAAAATGGCGTTTTTAAGCAGTAACTATAAGGCAGTCAAAAGAAACAAACCCCATGTATTTCACAAAAATGCCTTAAATTAAATCTGTGTAGCTGGCTAAGGGGAAACTATTCTCAAATGTTACCCAGATTGAGCATTTTTTGTTTGTGTGTTGGCAAAGCCATCACATGTTGTGTGTTGGCAAAGCCATCTGCCGGACGGAGAAACCTGCGTATGNTCACATGTTGTGTGTTGGCAAAGCCATCACATGTTGTGTGTTGGCAAAGCCAGGGATTTAAACCCAATTGTCACTGCTAATTTCCACTACAGCAAAGCAGCAGCAGTAGCTGTTCATACCTAATGTACTGGTATGTTCCCCCCCACCTTCCCCCGGAATGTTTTTCCATTTTCCACATTAAATTAATTGCTGGGAAGAGCTTGGGTGAGAGTGACAGGGTTTTGTTTTCTTGGAAGCAAAGATCGAATCTTAGCTCTCTCCTTGTCCTTCTGTACGTGTGTACAACCAGCAAATCAGCAAGGCCTCTGCTTTCTAGTAAGAATAAACAACTTAAAGGAACTGGCTGTGATGCTCCTGTTTGTTTTTGACTTGGTGATAATGGCAGTCTGTAAGTCACTATCAGCATTTTAACGTCTTCTATGGAAATTCCAGAGATATTTAATTTGCACCTTGGTATATAAAAGCTGTTCCTGCTGAGCATAATGTGCTGAATATAATTCTTATTCAATTACTAGAAGTGCATCATAAAAATTGTTGAAACTTGGTAAGGGAGCTGTAATACGCCCAATCCGTCGATTTACTTCCTTTGTCTTGTATATTTAGCTGTTTTCACAATTGCAAGTGCAGTTTGAGAAGGAGACTGGGTTGCAATTATTTGTAATTTTATATATTTATGTATTTTTAAAGCCTGCTTTTTGTGCTTTCTTTCCTCAATATGTTCCATAAATTTTAGCACAGCGGGATGCAAGTGTAGTCTCTTACAGTCGCAAAACCCCTAAGAATTCCTGAAGTGTTGCTTTAATGAAAATGATCCTTTTCTACTTTAGAGCTGATGTGCTTTGTTATAGAAGCTCCAGAAATGAAATCTGGCACATGATGTGAGTGACATTAAAAAGGATTTCTCATCCTTCCTTTAAAGTTTGCCTTTAAAATTTCTCTATTTTTGACCGTTCAGGTCTATTGCTACAGCACAGCCTCTAGTCTGAGGCTAGTGATCTGATGCTGAAAGGATAATTTCTAATGTGAAAAGGTACCTGCTGTGTATAAATGCCAGGACTTCAGTTGGATATCAAGGATTTGGGATGAGGACAGAGGACAGCAAGTGCTGGACAGGACAACAGCTGAGGAAAACTTAAGCTTGGGGGCAGCAGGACAGGGCAAGAACTGTTTCTGTCAAGGGAAGCAACCTGTCCCAAGAGGTGATGTTGTCAAAAACACTCCCTTTTACTAATGGGAGAGTTGAAATTTCAGCTCAGCACCCTCAGTATTTCGGGAACATTGGCAATGACGCCTCCTAAACAACAGGTGACGAAGCTTGAGAGACTGTTTAGAAAATCTAAACCTTTCTGGAAAAACTGTCCAAATTCTTCAGCCTGGAAGCAAAAAACAAATCTCTTTTCTCTGTGCATTTTGGTCCCGCCTTTTTGTACAGAGCGAGTTAAACTTTGTTTGCCTCATCTGGGGAGGGGGACCTACTACAAGAGCCAGGTGGGACAGAGTACTTTATGTGTGAAAGTCAAAATATTGCTTTCTTTCTGCTCAGTTGTAGTTTGTCCTTCTTAGCTTGCCTCAAGCAGTGGAAAGATTACGTTTATTTCTTAGCAGTCTCTGTTCAGTATCCCACACTTCCCTCTTAAATATGTGGTATTAGCAACTGCTGGAAATGTGATGCAGACTAAATGGAACATGTACTGATTTATGCAATGGCCTTAGTGGTTTTTTGGTGGTGTGGTTTGGCTTCCTGAGGCCCCTTCCCACCCCATCTCTAAATCCATACTTTGGGTTAAAGATACCCTCTTCAATTTACCCTTGTACAGGCTATGGAGTTCTGGGATCTGGGGATTTCCTGCAGATGAAAAGGAAGCCATGAGTTTTGAAGCTATTGAAATACTTGGAAGCTCAATCTCTCTCTACAGCTATTCCAGACAGCCTTTGAAACACTAAAGCAAGTTTTATTACAGAGATTAGTTTACGTTACACTCATTTATTAAAACCTAAGGACATCTTTATAAAAACTACTGTATATAAAGACGAGAGCAGTGCAATAGCAGTGTAAAACACATTTTTGGTTTACTTGGCAATCACTTTAGAAAGACAACATGATTCATAATATGAAGTCAGAGAATGCTGCAAAAAATAGGACAGGATTAGACCAGAAACTAGATTAGCAAATCACTGGACACTGGCACGTATTGATTTCAAACACCAAGTGTTCTGTAAACAGTATTATTGTCAATGTATCAATAAAGAGAAATCACTGCAACCCTAGAATTTCTAGTTAGCTTAATTAGCCTAAAATAGTCCGCTGACTATCAAAATAGACTATTGTGCTGTATATATATTACCTTCTTAGTAATTTACTACTTTTGTAAAAGGAGGACTAGAAGAAATGTCTGTCTTATAGAAGAGAACTTCTGAGGCTGAGAAAAGGTGTTTCTTCCCGGCCAGTGGTTGAGGTTTTGTTTTTGTTGCTTTACTTTTCATACACAGTCACAGGTGGTGGAATAGACCTGACTTTAGGGAATCACTTTGACGTGTTAACTTCACTGCTTCTTCAGGTGGACAGTCCTCGTACAGAAATTACAGCCGTAGTAAAACTATAAAAAACAGGTCTCTAAAATAGCTGCTACAATATGCTGAATTACACATTAAGAGGCCAGATTACTTTCACTCTGTTTTTTGTAAAGTCGATAACCAGGCACGAAAGATGGTTAAATTACAACACCAAGTCCTGCACAAGCTTGATAACTTATCTTTGTATGTCCTACGTTACACACAGCAATTACTAAGAAGTTGGACACAGTTCTCAGTGAAACGGAAGAGAGGAAATTAGTTGGACAGGGGAGGAGGCTTCTGGAGCAGGAGGGTCACCAATAGCCACTGAGATAGACAGCTGCCATTATCACATAAGGGGTTATAATTTTTGCACTTTTCTAAGTGTTTAGATCCCTTGTTTTTCCAACCATATCAGGATGGACATGGATATGGTCAACACGGACAACTATTTTAGTCCAGATCTTTTCGAGGAAGGTTGTGTTTGAACCAGTCTCTTCCTGCAGAAATGACTGAAAAATTCATTGCAGTTTATCTGGTTCACCATAATTTTGATCAAGTAGATGCAGGGGGATATCAGAGCACAGCTACAGAGGTGGCTGTTTGTTCACGTGGCTGTTTATGCAGCCAGTGCTCTTCTCCAGTGTCCCAACACCACGGGAGAAGGGCTGATAGAAATGGTGGTAGGGAAATTCGTGGTGCAGTATTTCCCTTTAAGGCCCAACTAGCATCAGTCTAATTCAGGATCTTTTATTCTGCTAAAATAGAGAGACTATCAGGTGATTATAACAACACAATTGATTAAAAATTGTTCACCAGCTACGACATGGATTTTCCCATAAATTAATTGGTAGGCAAAATCAGAATTTCAGCCAGAGAGTATCTACCTTATATTAACTGGCTCTGTATAGAGAATAAAAGAAAACAAACAAACAAAAAGCACATCCATTACAAGGTATATGTTTACTAGAAGTAAAGCATAAAACTGCTCATTAATAACGCACAATTCCCAAAGGGAAAAAAACCCTTACAAAATACAGTAAGTCACACAAACCAGTATCTAATACAAATTCCTTTATGAACATAAGCTTTTTCCAAAGCTCTCTGTGGCAGTCATCACCTCACAATGAATGTAGGTGCTGGGAGAAGGTAAAAGGACCAAGCCCAAGCAGTTACTGCAGAGTGCCACACTGGTTACTGTGGATACTTTTTTGGGTGTCTGCAGGGGTTACGGATCTCGGAGCCAACCGGGAAGTGTGGAGAAGGCATGATGGTGGCATGGATGGCATCACCTCCAGCTACTTGGTTTCCTTTGCTTTTCTTGGGAGTTCTTCACAGCACTGCCTTACATCTCATCTCTCCCACCACCAGGAGCACGGATCCTGTCCCCATCGAGCTCTCTTCCTCAAGGAAAGGCAGCTTGGACTGTCTGCCAGTGTCTGGAAGCTACTTACAGCATGTCTTTGCTGGGGCGGGGGGGGGGGGGGGGGGGG
>VZRQ01000743.1:216945-284004 GCA_013397975.1 Machaerirhynchus nigripectus
GGTGTCGGTCTTTTTGTTCCCAGTTAAAGTGCTTTGAACTGTTCTGCAATGCTGATGACAGATTCTTTTTAGGAAACGAGGAGAATCCCTCAGGTTCAGTGTGAATCTAAAGAATCCTGACTCTGTTTGATTTGAGGTGCTCTGTTACAAGGTGTAACAACCCCAGGTGCACTGTGGCAGCTCCCTTACGTCTCTACAAGCTGGGGTCGTGTGTTACAGGAGCTGATGAGTGAGAGTGGGCCAGGCGTCAAGCTTTCCTGGGACAGGATGGAGTCTAATGCCTGTAGGGTGGCACTCCCACCTGTGAATTTGTTCTTTCAGGCACTGCCTGCCACAGCTCAGTGATACCCGGCATGTTTAGTTGTTGGTTTACAGAGAAAAGGAGCATGTGCATGTTGGTGTCCTACTCAGATTCGGCTTTATTTGAAGACTGGGCTTCCACTCCTGTGGTTTCCAGCTTTGTTGGGTCTCCTCCAAAGCTGTTTATTCCTGCATGGTTTTAGTCATGTACCATCCTGAACTTCAGCAGCCACAAATTACATCACTGACAGGAGTGTCCCTTTTGAGTTCAACAGAAGACTAAAATCCATTCAGCCAAAGAGGTACAAAAGGAACGTTTGATTATTCTTTAACAAGGTGTTCCTCATGTTGTGGTTACGTGGTAAAATACATGGTTATTTTAAAGCTACTCAGATTTGCAGGACAAAATATTAGACATGAAGGATTAAATTGGCGTTATCATGGCTTTGTGCTATGATTTCCAGATGAACACCTCTGTTTGCTTGTCATTTCCAGGTTCTCCATGTATATATCTTAAATAACTGAATTTCATGGGATTTGCTCCTGTAATTGATACTGTATGATTTTAAAATAACCCCGTCCCGTGGAAAGCTGAGTCAACCTATTGCAACCCAGTGACCAAGTGCTCCACACACTTCTGTGGCAGAGTCATTGCCTTTCTGGCTTACAGATGGATTCTGAAACTTGTGTGGGGTAAACTCTACAGCCGGTCAGTGGCTGAGGGAATTGGACTATTGCCTTATAAAGCAGAGGGACAGTGGTATTATTGCTTTTGAAATATACAGTGTGTTGATTTTTTTTTCTGTTTCTCTTTCAGCTTCAAGGAGTATGGGGGTGGAACGGTGTGGCATCCTAATAAAGTTGCTCTCTTCAAGAACCTGAATTTAAGATGGGCTCAGATGTTTGATGTCTTAGCAGAATCATCATCTAAAAATGTGCGTTGTGGTTGAAATGATTGCTACCCTGCAGCCTGACTCAATGAAAGGGCTCTGCTTACCTTGCAATGCATAGGGACAAGATGGTTAACAGTGATGTGGACTGCCAGCATCTACCCTATTGTGATAAAATGTTCACCAGAGAACTTTGGAAAAACTCACATTCAGGATTCTGACACTTAGATTAGGCTCAAATGGTAATTGATGGATGGGGAGGCAGAGAAAAGTTATCTACCAAAGGTTTGTCTTGTGGTCGTTTTCCACCTTCGTGTGGATTTGCCAGAGCAACTTAATTTTCTTCCTACTGAGCATTTTCTCAAATAGGATGCTTCCTTTCAGAGATAATAGTGTCAGTCTAGAATTAAAATATTGCTTACAGACTACTTTATCCTGGAGACTCTTTCTATATCATTTGCCTGTAGAAGTTGTTTGAATGGTGTCTGTCTTCAGGTGACTTGCTCCATCTCCCTCTTGTAGTCTTCCTTTCTCCTGCTTATCCATAATTTTCTCAGCTCTTGTAATTTAGTTGATTTTCTTGAAAGCTGCTCCTTGAAGTCTGGTATTACCTCTCCCATCTTGAGGCACATCAATATAATTTTCTGGAAGACATAAAGCACAAATGGTTTCCATAATGTTTCAGGAGCACCCAACACCAAAGCATTTCCTGTGAAGAAAAACTTGTAGTATTCTCAGTTGTAGACTTAATTTAATTCAGATTGAGGCATTTTTTGCATTACTGTAATCCAGGGAGGACCTCCAGACAGAAATATGTGATTTTCTTACAACTCTGAGGGTTTAAGCCTTCACCGAAAACTCAGTCACATGAGACCTGCTAAGGTTTGACAACTAATTCCTTTCTAATAATCAAATAGCCTAGACAGCCTTATTCATGTTAGGGAAAAAGAAAAAAAAAAAAGGGGGGGGAAAAAAAAGTTGTTTTGTTCTGTCACTGTCCTTTTCTGATATTGGTAGAAATGCATATTAACACAACATGCAAACCTGCCTCTTGTGAGGTCTGCACACAGATGAAGTTTAAAATGAGTTGTTCATATCTAGAAGAGAGTCTCAGGAGACTTAGCTTTAACTAATTAAAAAATCACCTGGGGACAGAGAAACTGAAGAGTATGAGCACATATCACGTCTTGCAGGCACCTCTGTCCTTCACAGCACCTTCAGCTGTTTCTTCCCACTCTCCTGTGGATTGCCACATGTGTTTCACCTCCTGTGAAATGCTTTACTAACCCGCTGTCTGCATAACTTAAATCACTAGACTGTTTGACAGGATGCAGTTTCTTTTAGTGATCTATTTGCTTTGAAATAAATGTTTAGAGATGAAGCAGATAGAGCAGGCATTTGCGTGTTCCAGGACAAAAGGAAATTTTAAACACGTTGGACCTATCAGCCTCTTTTCCTCTACCTGAGTGTCCCAAAGTTGCTGCTGGCCAGGTCCTTCTTCAGGTTAATGCAAAATCAAGAGTGTCACCACGGTGGTGTAAAGTGAGAGTTACTGGAGTTCCTGGGCCCAAAGACCATAGCAAAGTTCATGACTATTTGTCTGCAGCACAGAAGCTAAAATACCACTCCTGTGAGTAGCTTGGATTTCCTGCCAATTCCTCTCATCTGTCTAAAGCTATGGGAGAATGAGCGAGAGGATGTGAGCAGCAGAGCCAGCAACACATGGACCCCACTCAGCTCTGAAAGCCTCTTACAGAAAGAAGGAAGTTTTCACCCTGCATTTTCCAAGCTGGATGAGTCTGGTGCCAAATCCACAGCCTCCTCCTGAAACTAAACCCTGACAGGACAGCTGCTAGGCTAAAAAGTCCTTTTCCCGTACAAAAAGTGAAGTGGGGCATGTGATTGATTGATTGATTGACTGATTGGTGGCTGGACCAGTAAGGTTGAGAGGAACTGCTTCAGATCATTTTGCAACAGCAGGAGCCCATAAAAAAACCCCTTCATTTTCCTAAGAAAGAGGAATATTAATTTCCATGTGCAAGAGTGTTATATTCCAGTCTCCCAACACAGCGCACTTGGCAACAGAAACCCTGTGTTTGTCACTTTTGGTCACTTCCACAGGATTTTAATGCATTTAGAGCGGAAGGCTGTGCTCTGGAGGTGGCTCAGGTTGCTCCTTTTCCCTGGCAGAGGTTGTTGTCACTGTACAGCGCCCCAGGCTGCCACTGCTGCTCTTCCCAGAGGAGCTGTGGCCGCCCCATCCCTGGAAGTGTCCAAGGCTAGGCTGGACAGGGCTTGGAGCAACCTGGGATAGTGGAAGGTGTCCCTGCCCATGGCAGGGAGTGGAACTGGAAAAGCTTTAAGGTCTGTTCCAACCCAAATCATTCTGCAGTTCTGTGATTTTCATTGCCTGACAAGGCAGCAGCCGACTAAAAGATTGCCTCCTCTTTGACAGCAATAACTGCTTGGTGGCTCAGTTCTGCTGGAATGAAATGCCATCCTTTAGTAACGAAGGAATGACTCAGAGCCTCTGGAGGCAGGTTTTTTCAGAGATTTCTGCCATTTTTCTGACAAATGAGGTAAACAGTTGCCACATTCACCATCACAAGGCCTCTGGTTAAGCTGGTGTTGACATAAAAGCGCCATCGATCACCAGAGTCTCTCCAGGCCTCAGATACACCCTGGATCCATGACTTCCACCAGCTGTGGTTCACAGGTCACACGAAAGCGACCGGTCTCTGCAACTATTCAGGTTTTACTCTGGCATAAAATGGCACTACACTGGTCTGAGCAGGCCTGCTGTGATCTGCACCCGCTGAGGTTCTGCTGCAGTGCCTTCCAGTCTGGTCAGTGGGAGAAAAGCTTCTGCCCTCTCTGGTCACAGGAAGAGCTGGGGCACCAGGCTGACAAACAGCTTTCTGCAGTAAGAAGCCCTTGGTGGCTACACTGATTGTTACAGGAAACAGGAATGTGCCCTCCTTGCCCAGAAATGGAAGGACAAGGGAGGACAAAGCACAATGCACTAGGCTTTGTAAAAGCCTCACCAGATTGAAAGGAAGGGTACGAGAAATTAATTGCAGGACAAGCATTAAATGAAAAGCCATTCAGTTGTCTAAATATATTTCAAACCAGAAAGAAATAGAATATAATCGAATCCCTCTGCCTGTGGAGTCTGCCAAAGAGCAGGGAAATAATTTTCATAGTTTGGCATCTGTAGACTCCTATGGCTATGTTATATAGAGCAGGTAACACTATATCCAAAATATATACTGAAAGGTTGCTTGGGTTAGACTAATTCCTAAAAGTTACAAAATTCCAGAACGAATGCTGCTGGTTCAATCTCAATTTGGCCATCTTATTTGCGTGAAAGAAAGTGGAAAGTCTCAGACTTTTTAGGTGGGGCTCCTCGTATTTTTTTTTTTTTTTTTTTGGGAGAACATCAAAATAGCTGAATGATTCAGGTTTTTCCAATGCAGAGGAAACTTCAACAACAAGAAAAAAATGCTTCAGGTTGGCTCAGTACTGAAGAAGTGGAATGTTTAGGTTTTTTGAATTGACAAGGAACAATTCAGCATTAAGCGGTGGCCCCGGGTGCTGCCATTTGCCCTAAAGGAGCACTGGATTGGCCTCTATATTCATCCCTAGGCTGAATTACCCCACTTTTGATGGACCACAGCTTCTCCTCTGGTCTAGCTGTGAAAGGCATCCAGGCCCCTGCATGAGGTTCAGATGAGAGGAGGACCTTACGTGGTGGCAAATCAATTTTGTCACAGCCACTGTGTAAAATGACCACCATCACTGATAGCCACTGCTAATATTTCTAAATAACAGTTGGCTCAGGGAAGACAGACATCTGGTGCTTTAGATTTTAAACAAAAGTCAGGCACTGGAAACATTCAACTTGAAAAACAGACTGAAATTTCAACTCAACTGCTGTTCCTACCGTAGCTGACAGTTCTGCAGAAATGCAGAGAAATGTCAAAATATGTTTGAAAGCGAGTACCTCAGGATGGTGTTAAGGTTTAAACGGAATAAATGTGCAACACATGCCTGATTCACCAGAGTTAAACAATGTTGCTCTGCAGGTGGGAAGAAAGCATTTGGATTATTTCAATTTCCCTTGCATTATGCTTACAGCGGTGCATTTGCTCACGCCGCAACGAGCTAACATCAGCACAGTGTCTGTGAGGTCACACACGAGAGTGTGCAGGTCACCTGTCAGGCTGTTTTCCCTTCCACCTGGAAAAGGCAGGTGAGAAACAGGCATGTGCTTACTGCCACTGCTCCTTCACAGCAGAGCCGCTGTCTGTGCAATGGGAGCTAATTATCACCTGAGGGCACCGTGTGTTAACAGGGTGAGTGCTGTCGGCTGTCTCAGGCATCGGAGCACTGCAGAACGGATTCAAGGGGCCAAGTGGCTGTTTACAATGGATTACTAGAAAAGCTTACTAGAAAAAAATCAACCTGTGGAGCAGCGTAGTTTTAAAGGAGTTTCCATCTGAACAGTATGCTGTGAGAGCCAGTAAGTCTGCTTTTTAAATTGCTCACTACCTTTCTTAAGAATCTCACCTCTAACAGACCAGTTTAAGCTTGTGCAGCTCCCTTAAGGTCTCGGGGGACAAAATCCAAACTGCACATTGCATCACATCACTTCAGAAAGCTGCTCCCTGGCTTCAGAAGAACTTCAGAAACTTTGGGAATATCTTGTGTTCCCCAGGGACAGGCTGGCTCGGGCAGAGAGAGCTGCTGGCAGGTGTCAGGCGGGTACCTGCTGGCCAGGTCGTGCTGCTGCCCTGCAGAGGAAGGTTGGTGGGTCAAGGGAGTTGCAGGGCTGGTCTCTGTGCCAGAGGGAAAGACAAGAACTTGGAAGATTTAAACTCCACTGCTGCTTATTTTCCAGATAAATCTAAACCCAATACGAAGACCTCCTTATAAACAGCAGCTCTGTCGCCCCCACTGGTGTGCAGTCACCCATGAGACGGGGTTATCACACCAGTGGAGGGGCTTTGTTTGCCTCTTTAAATTACTTTTAAATTCGATTCCGTGATTTTCTGTTGCTAATATTGAGTTCAGAGATGGTTTTCAGAGGAACACTTTGCCTATAGCACGTGTTTGGGCTTCACACCAGTAGGCCCACTGGTTTGGACTTGTGTCAAGGGCAGTGCTGTGGTCTGGAAGCCAGAGAGCTAGGAAACAAATTGCAACCAGTCAGGCATTGGTTTTGATCAGCCTGGTTTTGGTACAGCACTCTGGTCACAATACCAAAGATCTGGCTGCTCTTTTGGTAAGCAAGGCTTGGGATCTGCTTGGATCCAAGGCCTGTCCCACAAATGGATGCAGGAGGAGATTTGGCACCTGGAGTGAGCCTGGAGAGCTGCTGCAGGCAAGGACTGGCCTCCTCCAGCTCCTTCCCCTGAATTGTGGGTGTTAAAACAGCAGCTGGCTTAACTTTTGTTATTAATATGGCTGCCTGGCCAACAGACCAAGGCTAAGAGGGAAAACTGGTTTCCTATAGAGTCTCTGGAATATCTGTAATTGTACAAATGAAATACATCTTTTGTCCCATCAGCTGGGTTGGGTGGGAGAGGAATGAAACCACACAGGATACAATTTTCTCTCTTTTTTACTAATGGCCATATTTTACAATACTCGCTTGGAAAGAGCAGTGATGTGAAACCAATTGGGTTGCTAACATAAATAAGTATTACTTACTGTAAATAATGGTTTCTGAAGTAATCCTATGCTCCTGAAAGCCTAGTATTTTTCAATTAGTAGCTACGTTTTTCATTTGGTACTTCCTGAATTGGTTGATACTCCTGAACACTGTTCTGGAAAGTAAAAACATCCAGGAGAATTTCTGAGGTTTGTTTTTATTTTAAATGGAAATATGAAGCATTCAAAGTTTGATTTACAAGTTTTGAATGGAAGAACAGATGAAAGTTTCAGGACATAACTTGAAAGATGATCACTGAAAAGCTGTGTTTTTCCTCACTGAAGAGCTGTCTGACTTTTCATGATCTGAAATGTTTTCTTCCTCCTCTTAAGGTTATTTCAGAAAAATACTCAAAACACTCCAGGGCCTTCCAAAGTGTCTTAAAAGAGTGGATGGCCAGTTACAAGTAAAACTGGAAATTAGTTGGAGTTACTAATTCTCCAGATATTTATGAAACCCTTGTGTCACAACCAGGCTGCCTGTATCAGATGTGTCACCTGAGGCTGAAATTCATCTGGTTGATTGTTGATGAATTTTCCTGCTAATATGTGGCAGCCATTAAACACCTGGTAACACCTAAACCAAAATTTATTTGTATGATTCACCAAAAAAACCCCAACCCTGATTTTGCTATGCAAACAGTTTGAGCTGCCTTCAATTTTTTTCACGACCCCAAGGCATCATAATGCCAGGCTGAATGTGGTGGGTATCATGTAAGGAACTCTAGACTTATTATTCCACTTGAAACTGTGTTCATTTTCACATATTTTTCAGGTAACTGGAGTGACCAAATAGCTTTAATTGCACTCCTGTCATAGAGGAAGATATTTAAAAACAGAGGAACTATTGCTAGAGGCAAGAGAGTATTTTTCTGTCTGCTTCTTTAAGGTCCAAGCATGTTGCTTGGGAAAGGAGATTTATTGCTGTGTGCAGTGTAATTTAATGGCATAGATACTCCAAGTGGGTTTCATCCCACCTAACTGCAGACATCAGAATGGTAAGATGGCTTAATTTTGGAGAGTCGCCTCAGGGTCCTTTAGAAACAGAAAGCAACAGGTACCTCTGCAGAGCTACTCTACTCCTCCTCAGGCTCCAAAAGAAACCAATAGTGCAGGAGCCTAAGAGTCCCAAGCCTAACTTAGGAAATTAGAAGCCCAACTGCCCCCAAAACCTGAATTATAAAAATGTGCAGCACTAGTACAGATTTCTCTTAACACCATCCTCACTCTCATACCGCCACATGCAAATATACAATTGTGCATGTAAATACATGCAACTCTGTTTTACAATCCAGCACCACTAAGTGGAAGGGTTTCTGTGCTCTCCTGGTTAGAAACCTTCCTCCCTCATATTTATTCACAACCAGATCTGATTAACATGCATAACGGACCCATAACATCCTAAAAGATTTTGGTGGAAAACCCAAGGCATGTAGGTATTTCCTCAAACACAGCTACCTCTGGAAAAAGCAGCAGCTTCTTATCCTACAGACGTGCAGGCCTAGATTATTTTTCCCACCCCCTACCTCACAAACTCAGTGGCAAGGAAGGTGAATCCCTGAGGTTCAGGACATGCCAAGAGATGCTGCATGTTCCTGTGGGTGGGGTAATAGATGAGAACTCTCTGGAGCAGGGCTTGATCCTAAATTTGTTTTTGGTACTGCTGTAAAAGCTTTCAAAAAAAATCTGTGAACTTGAATATTTCTGCATCAGTGGTAAGGACTGAGCTATCTGTGATTTCAGCTCATCCGAATTTCCCAAAAGCTGATGTCACTAGCTTTCAAAATCTGTTATAGAGAGTGGCTCTGACATACCTGATACTCAAATACTCTCCATGTTTGCTGAGCTCTTAGACAGCAGTGCCAAACCATTCATCTTCGATCCAGGAGAGCACAGGGGAAAGTACAGGAGGCTTGACAAGAACGTGCCCTTCTGTGTTAAAATTCAGGTACGTGGTAGGAGAAATAGGCCTCCTTTTGTGTCGACTGAGAATATGAATTCAACAGATCCTCCATGAACTGAAAGTGAGGTTTTAAAAAAAAGCAGTAAAACTTGTCATGTGATTTATGATGTAGCTTATTAGGACACTGCCTTTCCCTGCTTACACAGTCTCCTAAAGGACCAAAAATACTGACAGGGATATTTTAAAAACCCACAAACACCAAAACTTTAGTTTAACAGTATTGCCTGATCCAGAAAGAAGAGCGCTTGTAGAGCAGTGTGGTAACTTTTAATTTTTAAAATCAATTTATTTATAAATGAAGGACATAATTGAAAAGGCTGTCTGTGTAAGCTATACTCAGTATAGCTCAGAGTATCTTTGCTTGTGGGGATGGTCAATTCTGAGTGTTGTAACAGGTCTTTGCATGTTACAGCTGAGGGTAAATACAGCTCAGTTATACAGGACAATGTGGTTTGTACCTTGGCATTAAATGAACTGAAAAGTTGGTGAGTGAAGGAGAATTGTGGCCAGATGTAAGGAATGCATGTGTTTGTTTACGTATCTGTTTATCTGGCCCACAGTTTCTGTATTTAATCTCTGACATTTTATAAATAGGTGTAGCTCTGCTTCTTTGTAAAATTCAAGAATAATCTACTGAGGTAAACAACAGCTCAGCCCAGCCTACATCAGGTGAATATCCTGCTCTTTTTGCCCTAACAGTCTCTGCCATCTTGGCATTGGCAAAATTCAATCTATTAAAATTGCTGCCTAGCATGTCCAACAGAGGCTAAAACCCCACCACTTTGGTGGAAACTGAACTGCTGAAACATACTGCAAGGGGAGAAGGGGTCAGCCAAACATTAGATTGGAATGTTCTGGTACCATCTGCAAAGCTCTGAGGTGCTGACTTCTTTCGAGGCCCACAGAAATCAATAAAACTGAAAGCCACTGAGATTTCAGGGGACTTATGTTAGAAGCAGGACAAGAGTTTCTCCCAGATTCTATTTGAAAGAAGGTGGCAAGGTTGGTTTACAAAGCAGATCAAACGAATATATACTGCTTGAAGTGGATCCCAGCTGGATCACAAGGAAATACTCCAGGCTCTTGTTCCCCTGGTGGGAGGGTGGGTGCTGCAGGGGCAGGGGGGCAGAGCAGTGGAGGAGGAGGAAGGTGCCCAATTCCTGTGCTGGCCTCCAGCAACCAGGGAGCCCCTCTGGGTGCTGGAACTGCTCCCCAGCCTCTGCACTTCCTCTGACTATGGAAGCTTCTTTCTTCCATTTCCATTTTTCTATCCTGAGTATGAACTATCTTCTCAAAAAAGATGCATGTGCTGCTTCCCTCTGCCTCGCCAGAGGCTCAAATTGCTCCAGCTGCACAACCATCTATTTAGGAGGGAGGAATCAGTTTCAGCACTTGAATTTTGAGCACCAAACCTGTGGTTTAGCCCAGAGTTGTGTATTTTCTCCAAGCTAAGTTAGCTTTTTATTTACCTCTGCGCAATACAGGAGGTTCTGTCATTTCTGGAAATAAAATGCGCATTAATGACATGTGAGAAAAAGTATTTTTTGAAATAGTTATTCTTTTTACCAAAGAGCTTTATTTTCTGCTCTCACTTTTCAGTATTAAGAGGGTTAGCTTTCTGAGTCAGCGCTCAAGAGAAAATATGTAGTAATTACTGTGTTGAGAGCTTTCATTGTAGGATGAAACCAGTCATGTTTCCTGCAACTGTTCTTTCTGTGTATGTTTTTCTTTTCACAACTGGATTTGTGTGGCTTTTCTAGCAGCAGGAAAATTTGAACTATTTCTTTTAAAATAAGTTTCTGAAGATAAAAAACAACACAGAACTGCTTTTTAACTTTAATGAAAGTATCAACAGCTAAAATCAATGGGAGCACAGCCTTTGAAATTTAATCTGGTTCCTGTTTGGCTTCCTGTTGTAGATCCAGTATATGTTTCCTTGCACACAATCATCCGAGCAATAAATAATTTTTAGCTTTGTTTCTTTGCAGTTAGAAGCAGAAGGGTAACAGCCACAACACCATCACTGGTTACAGCACTACACACTGGAAGCGATGTCAGAAAGGCAATTTTATGCAGAAATGCTCCTTCCCTCTTTCCTCCCCGCCTTTCCCATGTAAAAAAGCGATAGGAAAAATGGAGGTGTGTTGTGATGTGGAAAGAGAAGAGGCCAAGGACCCTGGGCAAATTCAGCAGAGTGCATAAGGCAAGAGAACAATTTCTGTTCTGTGGTTATCTGAGCGGTGTGGCTGGTTCTGCACAGAACCGTGTTTTGACGCCAGTGCTGGAACTGTGACTGGTTTATTATTTTTATATTGTCGCACAGCTGCAGCTAGATATGGGTCTGCTGGGGTATCAAATGTCCTTTGGCTGCAACAGGAATTTTGTGCATGGCTCAGTGACAGTGTGTGACCCCTGCAGAGCAGCATTTCTTGAGTCACAGAGAAAGAAAAACAGTGCTTGGCTGGTGTCACAGGACTGAGGATTTCCACTTGGTAGGGCATGGTTTGAATGACAATTTATGAAGCATGGAAATTTTTTGTTGGGAACCATTATGACTGCCAGCTGGTGGGTTATTCTCGTTTTGTTCTACATTACTTCTCATTATTTGCCCATATTTTTTTTTTGGCATCTGTGTGCACATTTCCTATTGTGCATCTATTGTATGCTCATTTTTTCATGACAGAAATTTAAGCTTCTTAGAGCTGCCCAGTGACAACTGCAGCTATCAATGTGTGCACCTTAACATTAGAGGAGAGGCAGAAAGGCTGTAGTAATCCAGGATGATTAATTACACAACGGCTTTTACATGCACACGCTGTAACAGACCCGGTGGCTGGATGCTCCTGTGTCCACTACAATCTCACAGCACTTCCACACGAAAAGTTGGAAGCCTGTTACACACAAAACTAATCTTTAACACCAGTGGCTCCCTGTACCCACAGAACTTGAGAGATGAGGACTGGGCAGGTGGTGCCGGGATGAGGCTTTGCCCAGAGATTCCCATTCTCTGGAGTGATTATGCAATCACTGCACAGTCCCACTGGCATCAGCAGCTATTATGCAGCAGCTGCATAATCAGGCATTTATTGGAAGAGGTGGGGAGGAAGAAGGCCACGTGTTTGTCCCCTGCAGTCCTGAATGGCAGAGGGTGATACAACTGGAGAAGAGCACTGTGTGAGTTTTGATGTGCAGCTGTTGGTTTGTGTTTTCTGACTGCTCAGTAAGCATGATGAGCTTGCCACACTGAGAAAATGTGATGCTTGGGTCACGCCAACCCCCGGCAGCTCCAGGCTGGGGCAGAGGGGCTGGAAAGCTGGGAAAGGCCCTGGGGGTGCTGGGGACAGCGGCTGGACATGAGCCCAGCTGTGCCCAGGGGGACAAGAGGCCAAGGGCACCCGGGCTGTGCCAGCCATGGTGTGGCAGCAGGGCCAGGGCAGTGACTGTCCCCTGTGCTGGGCACTGCTGGGGCCACACCTCACATCCTGGGGCAGTTCTGGGCACCTCAGGACAGGATGGGCACTGAGGGGTTGGAGCGTGTCCAGAGAAGGGAACAGAGCTGGGGAAGGGTCTGGAGCACCAGGAGGGGCTGAGGGAGCTGGAGCAAAAAAAGGCTCAGGGGGGACCTTGTTGCTCTTTACAACTATGTGGAAGGAGGCTGAAAAGAGGTGGGGGTCAGTTTCTTATCCCAGGTAATAAGCAATAGGGTAAGAGGAAACAGCTTCAAGTGACACCAGGGGAGGTTTAGGTTGGATATTAGGAGAAATTTCTTCACTGGAGGAGCTGTCAAGCACATGGTGAAGTCCCCATCCCTGGAGGGATTTGAAACCCGTGTGGATGTGGCACTCAGGGACGTGGGTTTGGCAGTGCTGGTAGAATGGTCGGGCTCAATGACCTTAAGGGTCTTTTCCAGCCTAATGATTCTATGAAAACTGATGTTGGCGTGAGCCTTCTGGGACTGCAGCCTCACCCATTCCCCAGATAAATCAGATTTTTAAAAGCCGTGCTCTTAGGGTCCTCAGTTTGGCCAGCTGTGCAGACCTAGCTTCCCATTCTTCCCACTGTTGTTTATATTCCACAAGCTCCCTTGCCAATTTTAAACTCACAAGTAATGGGTGTTCTGCTGCATCTCAAGACATTTCCTTGATCAACTGCCAACTTTAAAAGAAATGCACATTTGGAGGAGATGAGTCCCACTGGCAAATTTCAGCTGGATAAACGACTTCTATAAACTCATCTTCCAGCATAGTGTCAAAAAAATTAATCAAGCCAGACTTCCAAGCAATTTCATCCATCTTAAGATAGGTGGAATGAATAACCCCCTGGAAATGCCTGTTTCAATGAGTTAGTGAGGATAACTAGTAGATAAAGGACTTTTAGATGGCTACATTGACTGAGTTTAATCCTGCTCTTTATCACCAGTAAAGATTTGTATAATTAGATCATCCAGGTATTGGATATTTTTCTGTCTTTGTTTGCTAAGGCCCTCTACTATCTGAAATCTCCTTGCCACGAAGAATTTACAGACGGAGTTAATATTGCCTTTTAATGTTCTTTTAGCCTTGAGCTTCTTAAATTCCTTAGTTTGACAAACTTTCCAGAAGTCAGATAAGCTCTGCAGCTCTTTCAGAATGCTTTCCCATCTGTCAACAGGATTTTTCCTGCTGCAGGCCTGAGGGAAGGTGGTGTTTCCCTCCAGCAATCCCACCATCGTGAGACAACAGCTCCCTACTTCTAATTGGCATCTCCTCTCTGTGCACTCCAGAACTCCATTTTCTTGTTTGGCCATCATATTGTGCAGGAAACTGATGGTGAGGAGTTATCTGTTGTATCACTGGGGATTTCAGATAGTTCCAGGACACTCTCTATCAGGAGCACCTACAACAGAGCACTAGAGAGGGAGCTGTGCTGTTACCCAAATTTTGTTACACAAAATGTCACACGAGTTAGAACAATGGCAGTACTGCCAAATATTTTTCAGTGTGGCCCTCAGTACCCAGACAGGTTTTCCATTTCCTCTTTCAGATGGAAGCACCAGGAGCTGACTGGCTCACCCGAACACACCACTGCCTCCTAAGGACTCACAGACTCCTGTAGTAACAACAGCACTAACTCCAGCTACGGCCAGCAGCCTCTGAGAAACACAAAGCCAGACAACCCCCCAGCTCGTTTTTACTAATATTTTTTTTTAAGCATTCCAGACCATGTCTGCACTTATTTAACTAGAATAAAGGGAGAAAAATTAAACTGAGGCAGCTATTGCCCTCACAGGTGAAACTGACTAGTATAACAAACACTGCAAGGTTAGGACTCAGAATGGGAAGATGGGGATTATTCCTCACCATCCTGATGCTTAAGGTGTTTTTTTTTCCCATTATCTCACTTGTCTCCAACTCCTTCAAAGCCCGCCCCTTGCAGCCAAGTATGGTTGTTGGACTGCTCCAGGTATTTCTACTTTTGCTTTATGTATGGCCAAAAGAAAAAGCAGGAAGAGCCAACCTGAGGCTGAACCAACCTTCCCTTTTTTATTCTGCAATAGCATGTCAATTGGGTAATATTTTTAACACACCCACAAAAATGCATCCACATTTTTTGCCTTCCTTTAGTTGTTCATGCAAACACTGGGGCTCTTTTTAATTGGGGTGCCTGTTTTTGTTATGCTCTGAGAGGTTTCAGTGAATATTAAAAAAAATATATAGATTCAACTCTCAGTCCATCATGTAATTTTCTTTAAAATGTCTTAAAATGCAAATTAAGCAGGTGTTCTTCTGGTTGATGTTGACTTCAGCAGCATAAGAGAAGTCTGGGGAGGTTTTTGGTGAGTGAAAGGCTGATCTCTGGCTGCCTTCCAGTCACAATTTCTTCAGAACGTTTTTGGTGAAGCTGTGCTGGAGATGAGCAGGTAACAGGCGCTGGGTTCAGCAGCTCCCTGTGACTCACCACTTTCCAAAGACTGTGAACGCAATAGGAAATTACTTTGCCTCCCTCCTCTGCGTGAGTGATTAAAATCTGTATCACTAATCAATGCAGCATATCGTTAATGACTGTTTAATTAATTTACTGTAATTCTTGATGAAGCAGTTCCTTTTCCACGTGGCAGCCATGATTTCCAGCAGACAGGAGGGAGCCTGTGTGCCGTGTGCTCAGCACAGCTCAGCTCAGGGATATGATCAGCTCGTTAACACACACAATTCCTGTAACCAGGACGGCTCCTTTGTGCATAAACTCCTCCCTGATGTACTAGAGCACCAGTCCTTCAGGAAGAAAAATTGTAGGTGGAGCTTGTTCCCTTCCAGATTTGAGCCCCACTGTCCTTTTTCTGCCATGAACCGCTGTGCAATCACCTTTCCATCACTGCCTTTAACATTTACTGGCAACAGCTCTGTCTCCCCCATAATTCCACCTCTGAGATTCTGTGGAGCCTAAGTAAAGGTTCCCACTACACAGAAACACCAGAAAACAGATAACCCTACTGGGAAGTGAAGGGAGGTAGCTTATTTCCACACACAACTACTTTTTACACGTCTTTTTTACCCTCCTGTATATTATGATGGGTGCCAAGTTTCAACCAATTATTTCTCTGCTGCTGTTCTGTGCAGGCTACATGATGTTGTGCAGATTAAACTCATTTCCATGTAGTTTGAAGGAATGTGCCTCACTGGTTCTGTTTTGGGATCGTGTTATCACCTGACATGGGACTAATGTTAGAAGAGTTTCCAGCCGTGTCAGTGATGTGTCACATTCCTGCCATTTCATGTCCTCAGCTGGTTTTATCTCCTCAGCACTGCAAATTTCTGAGAAACTTTTTATGTGGATTTCAAACTCTCCTTGGAGGTGTTTTTTGTCTGCAGTGAATTGTAGATGTCTGTGCATGTGTGTTTATGATAGTGTTAATGGTGTAACTTCCCCAAAACCTTTTAAGTTCCTGAAAATTGTTTGCTGATTGACATCAGCATTCTCTCACGTCTCAGTGGAGACTAAAATGACTCAGATTTCAATGCTTCTTGATTTACTTTGCCTTTGAGACTTAAACAGCCAAGATATATCTGATATCCTGCTAATAATGATTTGTGTCTAATTTCTGGCCTCTTCTTGAACAGTTTGGTGAAACATCATTATAAAACCAAGGTCATACAGACATGTTTTAGCACTTTTCTGATGAAATGACTACTGTGGTTGTTTTCATCATGATCTCATCAGGGGATAGGGACAATAAAAGTAATGATGTGGTAGATTCCTGACCTCAGCTCTCACTGAAAATAATTGTCTGACATTGTTACCATTTACGGTCCTGCCTTCAGCATTATCACATAAGTTTCTGATGATTTCAATAATGTCTGGTATCCCATAATATGCCATCATTTCACACAGAAATTTTAGCTTACTTAGATCTTTTGCTACCCCATAAAAGGGTTATTTATTACATATGGCTTTTTGTTTAATAATAACTCTGAGAATAATAAATAGGTCAGCACAGGATATTCTATTACCTGCTTGTTCCTCCTTGAGTTTAGGGAGTTGTTTTTTGACATCCAAAATATACATTGGGAGTTCATTTTCCAAGGTGAAAGCAATGGCATCTTACTTCAGAGACTCTTAATCTTGTTTTTTCTTCTTCTTCCTTCTCACTTCTGGTAAAAGCACCAAGTGTACATAGATAGTTGTTTTGCAGCTATTTTAAGTAGTTCTCTGGGGCTAAAACTACTGAAGATGGGCAGCATTGTGTCTATAGTTTTTTTTTTTTCTTTTTTCTTTTTGAAAAGTGCTTTCATTCGGTTCAGAACAATGAATTACACTAAATCTCCTACTCAGAAATCCTGCTGCCACTTTGCATAAAGTAAGGCTTGTCTGTTTAGATCATTAACTCCAGCTCCTCAACACCTCCCCTTTTATACTTTCTACCACTGGAAGTATCTTTAGCTGATGCTAAAGTTTCTCTGTCATACTTCAGGACCCAAGTGAGGAGGTTATTTTTTTTTTTCTGTGCATATTTCAAATATGTAAAACATGTACATGCTGTTAAAATTACTACTGAGCATCTGGCACCTAAGAGGATGCAAGGGGTAGGACTTCTGTAACTACCAAAATATTTATAGAGTCTTTTAAAGTTTACTGGTTTCTATTGTGACAGAGGAGATGGAATTGGTTGACAGAATTTGGGTTGTCACACTCCTTCCTGTGTGTGTGGTACCGTGTTGTGACATTAGGCAGTGAAATTGTGGGTTTAATGGGAGTCTTCTGATTTCACATAAATTTTATGCTGCTTTCTGCTACTTCAGTGGTGTCATTCCAGATCTGTATCATGGAGATGAGGGAACGATCGCACTGCAAAAAACTCTATCCTGAGTGGATGAGAAAATTTAAATACGGAAGACGTTCAGATCTGGTGTCCAGTACTTTTACGAGATTTCATTTCTCAGTGTGCACAGTTCATTCAGCAATAGTATTCAGATAACCTTTTAACCACTCACTTTTGGCCTAATTACTATTTTCTCACAATCCATTACCACAGTTAAGTTAAACTGCTTCAACTGTACAGTCCCTTCAAAAGAAAGACTTTCTTGAAGCTGATGAATGCAGCAGCCCCAACCCAATGAAAAGGCTGAGAAACAGCTAAAATAGGGAGTATCAATCAGCCCACATCCCAGGAATCTGAAGTTAAGAATGTAGAGAAATCAATGTGGGGTCTGTAATTTACGGAGCCAAAGGAAAAGGAGAATATGGCATGAAATGAACAACATGTACTACGTATGTATCAACAAAAGGTGCAGTTTTTGCATATCAATGCACACAAAGATTTAGACTGAAGTGGACAAAAAGCCTTGCATATTGGCTTAGCTTCACATGCTAACAGTGAATTACTAAACACAAGGAAGAAAGCAAGCAGGCACTTGGTAACTTGAATTATTAAAATGCAAATAATAGAACCAAAATCTCCCCATTTTTTGCATGTTGTAATATCGAGGCAAGCAAACAGGACTCGGAGCACTGCAGATTTTGAGATGTTTGGTTCCAAGCCCGCTGTGTGTTTGTGCTGTTGGCTTCCTGCCCTGGTGTGCTGGTTTGGGCTGGGTAGAGCTAATTTCTATTTTTACAGTTATGTAGTTCCCAGCAAGCAAGGTAAGAATATTTAGGAGAAAACACATTCAGCAGTATCTGTTATTCTAACCTAATATATTCCAAAGGGATTGGAGGCCCACAGATAATGGTCGATGTCGCCTCACACACCTAATCTTTGTAACCAAACACGTTTTCCAGGTGATGTCAATTCCCAGACAGTTCTTTCATAAAAGCATGTAAGTATTCAATTCCACTTCTTTTCATCTTTTTTAAAAAACCCAAACAAGTACTGGTACTCTGATTTGCCATATTTAGTCTAACATAAAAGTCTAGGTAGGGGCTCTAAATAAAAAGTATGCTTGGCCCTGTGATGCAAAATTTTGCATTTTTAAAACAGCACCATTCTGTTCCTGTTCAGTGATTTTGCAAATGTAAAGTTGGGATCTTTCTTATTTACTTAAAACGGAAGGAGGCAGCATTTTCCCCCTTGGTTACTGTAAATAACTTGAATCAAGAGCAGCCTCTGCACAAACTCCTCTGTCACCACAATGGCTCAGGATTTTGGTGGATTGTGTTCACAGTGACCCACTGCAGCACCAGTGGCCCAGGACACAGGCAAGATTGCAGCTCTTAGAAGTCACTGAAGGAAGCACTGCAGTGATGGTCTACATCCTTTTTCAAAATTTGATAGCAAAGTGAATTCTTTCACATCGTCTTTTTAGCCACCAGCAAAATATTTGTGTTTTTTGTACAGTTGCTGTGGACATGGCTCAGTTACTTGCTGGCTCCTGAACTCTGCCAGGATTTTTATAGGCTTTATTCTCTCAGGTGCTTCGGTAGTCATCTGAAGAGGTGTCAAGAAGCAGGTGAATAGCAGGAGGCTAAAAACTATTCCATTTGTTGTCCAAAAGACAAAGTGCCCCAGAGGAATTCATAGCAAAAGCAGATTCCAGCATTTAATAAGGGAAAGTAAAATAGTCTTGCCTAATCCATTCCAGCTGTGTAAAGGAAATAACACGGGCTAACCCTGCTGGGCTGCTACCTTTCCTGATTCCAGACAAGCAGCAGGTTTCTGAAACTGAGAGTCATGGAGCACGTGTGTGATCACAGGCATTGCCTCTGCCTGCTGCTGTGCAGAAAGGCAGGGAACACAGAGGCAAATGTTGGACTTCAAGACAGTATTTATTCCTTGTGATTTGCATCCTTGATGGAGGTCAGGAGGAGTTTAACATCAGCAGAGCAAGGCAGAGTGATCAGGTCTCCCTCTCACATCCGGAACACAACACAGCCACTGAGGACCTGGAGGAACTTTGCCAGGCTGCCCTGGCCCACACTTCTTAATGTGATCTTCCTTTCTAGTCTGACCATTTTAATTACTATTAATTAACAATATTCCCACAGCTGTGAGAACAAGTTGGTTCAGCAGTCAGAATTTCAACTCCCCAGCTTGCAGTATTTCATTTTATCACCTCCCTGGCTTTCACGCTGCTGAGCAGCAGAAATAACTTGCCTGCTGCTTGTTGTGGTTCCATCTCCAGCTGTTAAAGCTTGCTCAGGTAACCAGACTGCAGGTTCTCCCTCAGACCCAGTGAGTGTGGAAGGGCCCAGCTCGTGAGCTGAAGGAACCACCGCGAGGGAAGCCAGCACTGTGTGAGCTCAGGCACGAGCGGGCTGTGAGCGCCTTGGGGTTGCAGAAGGTCACAGCCACCAGGACCTTCAGGTTTGAAGGTCCACCACACAGGCCTAGGCTGATCTACCTCAGATGGATTTCATACTGAAGAAGAGAGCACCGTTAGTTGGGCTGCACAGTCCACATGCTACAGGATGAAGCAACATTAGTCCAAATGGGGTTGGATGCTCCTGAGATTAATGGTTTTCCTTCCTGTCCTTGCACAGCACTGCAGGAGCAGCCAGCAGCTTTGCCTAATGGATTCCAGACCTCTTTACTTACAATAATATTATGGCTATACATGGTTCTCTTTGTCTCAAGTAAACAGTGAAGTGATCCACTGTGACAAAATGTTTAAACATCACAGGGATGGTTCTACCCACTCTATACTATTACTTGCTTGGTTTTTCTCTCTGACATACCCAATTCATTGCCAAGTCATGGCACTTACAACTAGGGCAAGGAAAGAAATGCTGAAATAAAAACCAGTTACATAATTTTTTAAATCCAGGAAGATCCGAAAACTGCTTTACAAACCATAGGTTAATCCTGACATCCTTCTTGGGACAGTTTCCTACACTGGCAGTTCTCTGCAGTACTCAAGGGAATTGCAAGAATCACTTTCCTATTATCATCATGTAGTGCCTGCTAGAATGGGCACATTTTTAACTGTGCTCAGATGAATGTGGTACAGGAAGTTAACAACTCCAACAACATCTGTCATCACGAGAACTGGCAAACCGTTTTGGAAAATGTTTTTAACCATGTTTAAGTTTTTTTATGCCTGGGGGTATATTCACACCTCTCAGGATTAAAAGATCTATTCTGCATTCTCAAAATGCTCATCTGTACACAGGAACCGTTCTTATGGTATGATGTCACCTGTAGATATATATACACACACACAGTGTGTTTGTGAGGTGCTAAAGAAAAATGCTTATTTTCTCCTTCAGACAGAAAAGCTGGGATAAGTTTAGGACACACTAAAACGGCAACGAACTGCAAAGTTGATTTTTTTTTTAGACTGGAAACCCAGTGTAATACCAAAGCAGGTGTCATCATCTAGAATAACGGAAATTCAGGTAGAAAATTTAAAACCAGTGTTTTAACAGATTCAGTAATTTTGAAGATGGTGATGGCTGTTATAAATCCAGTAGCTCCACTGCACTTCTTCACTGATAGTATGGTTCCATTTTGAGAAGACTGTTCTGAGGTCATTCATCAAATATAGACTGCAGCAGAAAATTAGACTCTGAAACTAAGCTTAATTTCTGTAGGGCAAAATTACCATATTTTCATGTATATAACCTGCAGATTATCTAACAGAGAAATAAATAGCCAGGCAACCCACTCCCCACTGTTTTAGCAATTGCTGTAGTACACAAATCTGTCATTTTCTGAGGGAGCTGTTTACTCAAAATCCTCTTTTGCATGCTAAACATCTTGCCTGTGATCACCAGTGCCTATTGCTATTTTTTCTGTATCCAACTCAGACTGAATCATCTGTGCTCTTGGTTCATGGCCTCTGAGTTCCAAAAGTTGCAGGTTACAAGAATGAAAATATGGCACCTCCTGTAGTGTTTTACATGCTGAGATACGGGGGATAAATAGGGTTTTGATAGGGAAACATCTATTTATTCCTTCCACTGAGCAAGGAAAGGACTAGGGGGAAAAAAGAGGAACAATTTTATGGGAACTGAGGGGAGCACAAACAGCTCACTGGGGAAGAAGTGAGTGTTACTGGAGTGACCTATCAATGCTCATCTCCTGCCAACACAGGGCAAGGAGCATATGGGCTGTGCTCACCTGATCTTAACATACATTGCCCACTTAACGCTTCGGGAAAAGCAAAGAAACAGAACAACAGGAGTCAGTCATGAGAAGTGACCAGGAACCAAGCCTTCAAGGATATTGAATGGTTTCAATTTACAGTGTTATGGCAGACTAATAGTATATAAGTTTGAAGATGCAGTCATTTTTGTACACGTACACACACAAATATTAAGCCAGGATACAATTACTGTACTACAAATGTAGTTCTTAGCATACATGGCAATTTTAACAGGAGACTGGGAAATCAGAGTGCAAAAAATCTGGAAGAGTTAGAGGAAGGGAAAAAGGAAAGAGGAAGTGAAAAGAAGGATGCTTACAACAAAGCACAAGCAATTCTCTCTCTTAGGTAGCAGCCTCAGACTCTTCTGTTTGAGCAAGAGTTGCTGGAATGGTCCTTAAATCTGGTCTGCACTGGGTACATCCAGCACTGGCTCCAGTGCCAAGCAACCTCCTCTTTCACTGAATTAACTATCTTTCTCTACTTCAACGAGTCTTCAACTCTATTTGCTCTAGATTTACTCTTAAAATTTAAGGGGCAAATGGTGAAATCAAAGGACCATCACTGCTGTCCTCCCATGGGCAACACAGCGATACCCAAAGGTTTCAGACTGAGAGCAGTGCTGAGGCTTTATGTGCTCCACAGCTCCAGGAACTGCTGTCATCTTTTTCACCCTGCACATTCTTAGATCACTTTATTTTGCCAAAACTCAACGCTCAGCCTTCTGGAACTCCTCTAAATACACTGGTGACTCGGTACTCTCTCTGCATCCTTCCAAATCCTAATGCTGTCTTGCCAAGAAAAAAAGTCCCTCTGCCTTTCTTGACACCTTTTTCAGAGAAATGTTTAACTCAGCTCTCTCCCTTTACTTTCATTTTCTTTGGCAAAACCAGTCCAAAATAATTCAGTGTCATTTTGTCCCATGGCTATCTGTGTTTAATTTCTTACATTTATACTGCAAGTTCTGCTTGCTCCCACAGATTTGTCTCCCTTTTGGTCTGAGGGGTTTTTTTGGAGGTTTTGTCTTGGTTTCATAGCATTTAACCTTACAGAAGCCTACTTGTGTCACTCTATCAAATGAGATCAAGGAAAGCTTTTTTGGCTATGCATATAAAAAACTAACCTGGTTTTTATGTTGTTTCTGTGTCTCATGCCACAAATAGAGCGGATTTGTGACATCTCACGTTGAAGCTATTCCAATGTTGCTATTTTTACAGTCTTTTAAAACCAGAGCAACAGATACACATACCAATCAGTCTTTGAGACCAGATTAAAACTACTTTTATAATGGTTGATGCAGATTTGTAGTTTATTTGCATGACAGAGTACTAAAACTGTTTAGCACTGAAAGATGGCAGCACCTGTTTCTCTAAGATTAAAAGATGACTTAATATAGTCCAGAGTAAGACATTACTCCTAAGCAGTAACTCTGTAAGACAGGTCACTATATAAAGAATTATGTGCTAGAAATGGTGCTGTTCAGCCTGAATTCACAGGCACTTCCAAATACAGGCGACTGTTCACACTCCAAAACAGCAAAAGAATAGGTATCAATATGGCTTAGCTTACTTACCAGGCAGATGAACTCTGAAAAGACACCAGGGGTGGGCTTAAAGCATCTCCTTTTAAAGTGTGTACTGTCTGTGACGTTCGAGGCTGGGGCTGAGTTTGAGGCTGTGTCTCTGGCTGAGGCTGTGTCTGTCTTGGGTCCTGAGCAGGGTTAATCCATCGGCTCTGTCCCTGTGTCATCCACTTCCCCTGGATTCCCCAGCGGGCCAGGTAAAATTTGCAAATGTCATAGTTCATTGAAGAGTAATACAAAAGGTCCAGTATCAGTAAGATCACCACAAAAAAGCCATAGATCCACACTCCTAACAGTGCGCTGTAGTTGCTGTGAAAGGGAGAGAAGGGACAACAAAAAAAGTTCTCTGAGTAGTGCTCACTCTTTTAGTTCATCAAGGTTGCTTGTTTCATTAACTATCGATAGATGGCTGAAACAAAATCTTGTTCTAAAGCACGTGTCTTTGAAAATGAGTTATTTTTTCAATATGAATACACCTATAGGCATGATTTTTAAAAACTAAGGCCACCTCTCTTACAAAAGCTTTTTTTTGTCCTTCTCCTCTGTGTATAGGCTTTCCAGAGTGGCTGCTAAAGACCTTTTAAATGTGCTGGTAATAAATTCAGGAAGGAAGAACATTGGCAAAATCATGTTAGACAGTGCATTTCACAGCAAGTACTACACTGAAATGTGTATGTTGGTGTAGTTATAATGTGTATATATAGATGAAGACCATGAAAATGATATGGTGCAGAGAGCTGTAAAGTATGACAGGTGACTAAAGATATTAAAAGAAAGGGGGGAGAAACAGGAGGAAAAGGTGTAAGGGGTCAAAAATGTGGAGATCAAAAAGGGGAAGAAGTGCTAATACTCTGCTGGAGATGAAGTATTATTAAAAGAAAAATGACTGTCAGGTGTAAATGCAGTTTGGATTGGAAACTGTGTGAGTGGGGAGGATGAGGTCAGAACTGAGAAGGAAAGAAATGTATAAAAATGAGATTGTTTGGTAGAAAGAAAAAAAAAAGGCTGATCTAGACCCATGAGCTGATGTGGAAGTACATGTACTGGAGACTGTAAAACCAAGAGGAAGCTGAAGGGATGTTAGTAAAAAATGTCCTTAGGAAGGCAGTCTCAGAGAAGAATTATATTGAAGTAATAGGTGGGCAACACACATCTGCATGGAGCTGAATTCAAATCTGAACACACACTCAGCCACGCTCTCCCTTCACCGCCAGTCAGAGAAACTTGGAGGGAATCATTTTTTATCAGGACATTGATCAAAATGGAAGTGCTGCAAGAAGAAAAAGAGGATGAGAAGACATATTATACATGCAAGCCAGAAGGATATTTTGATATTTTAAAAACATGTCCCCCAGCCTTTCTGGATCAAAAGATTTCAAGTTTCTGCTTTGAACTTTCATTTCTATTTAAACTATTGTATGACTCTTCCATTCTGTACTTTAAAAAATCAGGACTTGAAACAAGAAATCAGAATTTTACTTTCTGTGTTGCTGTCTGTCAGCACTTCAAGAGACTGATTCTTCCCTTCAGGGAATGATTTTTCCACTACACAGCTATCATGCCCTTAAGATTAAATGAGGTTCTGTTTCAAATAGCTAAGTAACAAGAGGAAGGTCCAAGCTGTTAATGGCTCCCTTCCTGTATTACTTTAGGACTATACAAGCCTAGAATTAAAATTATAAAATAAAAAAAAAAAAAAAAGAAAGAAATCAGTAAATTTCCAGGAGGATTGGAATAGGCAAAATATAATGCCTCTGAAAACCCTTAACTCCAGATTCTTTGCCTCTACTAAAGATTTACACATGCAAGCCTAACTTCACACAACAGAGGGTAGACCTTAGTAATGCACTAAAATCTGCAGTTCAGGCACTTGAAAGTAGAACAGGATCTGGTTAATCCAGGCTTCTCAGCAGTGCTGAGCTTGACTTCCAGTAAATTTATTCCTGTCGGGGTAAACTCTTCTGTTTTCTGTTAATATTAAAAAAATGGGAAGCGAAGGCTGGAAAAGTCAGGAAGAAATGCACTTGGACAAATCCCATTCTTGCTCATCATTAATGCCAATAGGATCCATTTTGCATTCAGGTGAGCTGTATTTGACCCACACTAAGAAAACATGTTTGTTTTGGCAACAGTGTGAGAGGCAGAAACATTCCTCATAGTGAACTCAAAAGAATCTGTTTGTATTTTAGGTATTTAATTTCATCCACCAAAATTTTGATTTGTGAAAATTAGAGCTACTTTGAGTGTTCCAATTTAAAGCAGCACTTTATTAATCATGCCAATATGTGAGTTACTCATCTGCTCCTCCTAAAAAAACACCTGCTTCTCACAAGTACAAAAATGAAAGGCTGCTTTGTATTAACTAACAGACAATGGCACAACAGCACTATCAAAAGGGCCTCGTGAAAAATCACGAGCAAAAATAGTTAGTAGTACGTTTAGTACACAGAAGGATATTCCATACTTGGATGTTTTCTGTTTCTCCAACTATTGAGGTGGTAGAAAATGTTAATTTTTCTGATGGCTACTAATTTTAGTAAAATTTAAAACTGCCCTGCAAATCAAGATGTCTTCATTAGAAAATAAACAGTCTTATTTACGCAGAAAACCAGTAAGGCCAGAAACACAGAAGAGAACTCGGAATCCAAAAACTTCTAGGACTTGCTCTCATTTCACTGACCTGAATGATTTAATTGTCAAAAGTTTAATCTTGCAATCTGGTTTTCCTCTTCTTTTGGGCAGAAGTCCAAATTTTATTAAAACTAAAGTGTGAACAGATCCCAAATTTGCTGACATTCAAATTAAAAGGGGTTTGTTCCATTACAGGGTGGATCAAGTTGCATCCACCTCATTCACTGACGTTTTGAGACAGATGACATCTGGTTATGACTAGTCTGTATCTTTTTAGTAGATTCTCTTGGGTTTTATGTGCAGCACATGAACAAAAAAAAACTCATTTGGGAATTCAGGTTTGAAAAGAAACCAACAAATCTAAATAATTGTGGGCTGAATTCTACAGCTGCAGAGTTGAAATGTGTGCAGATGGTCACGGAAATGGTTTCTTCCCCCACTCTCCCTAAAAGGGGCTGTTCCTTGGAGTAGTAACAGTAAGTGTTGCCCCTAGGAAATGCAAGGTTACATCCTTGCTGCTGAGGAAACCAGTGCAGTTTTTGCATCTACACTTTAAATGAGATTTTTTTCCCCCTCTCTTTTTCTCTTATATTTATCTCCAGGCCTTTGTCCAATCCTGAGTTTTCCTGAGGAACCTGTTACTGCCGTACCTAAGAGGTCTTCCCTGCCAAATTACGTATTTTTGCAACAGGTGGGAGTAGGATTGATGATTTTTCTCTTTTCTTTCTTGTAAAGATGACGCTCTGAGTGCTATTTAAGCAAATAGAATTTCTGCAGGGGACATTCAGTACCTGGAGAAAGATGGTGCTATTCTGTTCTCACAGTGCTTTGGGTGCCAGTGTTGGAACGGGGTGTGCAAAAGCCATTTCCACTCTTAAAAACTGGACTAAGAGATAAGGAAAAACATGGATACTGGAACAATAATCAGATTAAGGACCCCTATCATAGCAGTACTATGGATAATCCACCAAAATATACATAACAGAAAACCTGACTATGAAAACTAGATTCAAGTGGATACTATTTTTAAACAATTTCTTAGATGGTTCTAAGGGAAAATACTTTGGATTACAGAACTTTTCCTGTCTTTTAGACATAATCTGTATTTCTGTATTTAATAATAAATGAATTATTCATGTTCAAAAATATTATGGACTGATTAATCTGCATGGTTGCAAAGATTTAATACTCCCATATTTTGCTCTTATAAAAACACAGAAATATTGTGTTACAGTAATGGAAAAATGTAAATAAATGTGGCTATATTTGCACTGTGGGACTGGTGAAGACAAACGTGCCTTTTCAGCTGTGCCATAACAAAGAAGTCACAAGTCACTTCATTAACTTTTTCCCTCAACTGTATTATAAAACCAGAAATTTGTTTTGGTGATCACAAGAATGGCCAAGGGGAAAAATAAACCAAATAATAATATTGAAATAAACCAAGCAATAATATTGAATCACTCTTCCCTGAAAACAATAATCCTTTTTTTTTCAGTTCATTGCTATTCCCATATCTTAAATTATTCTCCTCAGCCACAGTACAATAGGTTTCATCAGAACTTTTTTCAGTGGTGTGTGAAATTAGATCTAAACAAAGAGCTGGCTTTGTCACTGTAAACTGAACCCTGGATGCATCAGAATCCAAATTATTGCATACGTTAAATAAAATCAGAGTATTAAGTAAGAAGCTTTTTGCAATGTTTTTAATGTAGGCACGGAGGGTTCACTTCTTTCTGCTCCTTCTAAAAATACCAGGAAGTTTTCTACCAATGTCACTGAGCTCAGGGCGAGGAGATTTCTCTCCTGTCTGTCTCACTCCATCAGTGGAGTTTTACGTAGGAAGCAGCATCTCTTCATTTTCCTGGTCCTGACAGATTTATCCGAAGTGATGTTAGAGGACCAAGGCAGTACCAGTTCCATTCCTGCACTTCCCCATGCTACAGCTCCAGAGGCTTTTTATTGTATCCAGTATGATGTCACATACCTTTGCAAGAGGTCACACATGGCTGATGTCCCCAGGAGATCCTGGACTGGATGGTAAATAGTCTGCAGGTGGTTCTCAACCATGAATCTTACCAACAAAACTACACAGGTACCTCTTTCACCATCACAGCTGAATAAAGTGATTTTTAAAAAATTACAACTAATGTAATGACAACTACTAACTAACCTTTTGCTCTAAATATTTTTAGCAAAATAAATACCTTAGTTCACAGAATACTAGATGCAATTTTTTCCAAACTGCCCACATACACAGCAGCCGTGTGATGTGAAGAGCCCTGGATTTATTTCTCTGGGGCTGTGTGCACATGTGCAGATGTGAGTGGGCACACGATGCTGGAGGCAGAGAAATGCTCTGTGTCCCAGGGCATCTTTTGCAGTCAGGCTGGACCTGTTCCTCTGCCTTGGAAAGGGGCTGGTTGCCCTCTACCTCTGTTCCAGCTTGCTGGTGAAAGGAAGGGCGGCAGAGCCTTTCCTGAGTAAGCTCTGGCCATGGCTACACAGAGTGGCTGCTGAGACACTGAGAAAAGCCTGAAGCATTGGCTTTGTGCCTGTCTGAACCACCTTTGACGGCACCATCCTGACCTCTGTGAGACAGGGTGGTCAGCACTGCCAGTGCTGGGTTTACAGAACAGCAGGGGAAGAAATAAAACAGATTTGCTATGTGCAGGACAAAGACCTGGAACCACACAAGCCCATTCTTGAGGCTCTTTTTACCACTCCAAGTGTGCAGCAGGTTCTGCCTCTGTCTGTAACCACTTCCAGAGTCCTGTTCTGAGAGTCCTGTGAGGACCTCTCTGACATCCAGGGCTGCTGAGGGAGCAGGGTCATCCCAGTACTCAGAGGGGCAGCACACCCTGGTTTTTTAGCATGTGTAGAGTACACACTGCGTGGGAGCACTGGGGCTATAAACTCTGCCAGGCTGCCTGGAGCTATTTATGTGCCAGAGCTGGGGAGCCCCAGGTGAAGGTGCTGCCAGTTTGCTGGATTGTCTGGACTGCACAGAAGGTGGAGAAAGTGGATGGTCTTTAATTGGCTTGGTACTGGAGTATCTTCCCAGTGTTCTGTGTGACCTGTTCTCGTGATGTTCCCAGGTGCACTACAAGGCCAAGCTCATAACTGCACATAAAGTAACAAGACAGTATAGATCCACATTGATTCAAAGCTATCTTAAATGGGTAGAGTCTATTTTTGTCTGTCTTTGTAGGTGATTGACACTTTAACACCTGTAAATTTAGAGTATGAAACTTCCACGTCTATGCAAGACTCAGATTTCTCCGGGCAGGTCCGTGTGAGGAGGGGTTGTTAAGGAAGGCAGTGCTTTGCTGGCTCCACGAGCTGAGCACAGCTGCACACTGTGAGTTAGACCAGCCAGCATCAGTATTCCAGCACCATCATCTTCTAACAGCCCTGCACCTGCTTCCATAGGGAGGAATACATCACACCAACCGACTGGCACCACAGGAAACACCAAAATCCCTGCTGTAAACAGTAATCCATACACTGTGATTCCTCTTGTCTTTAATCTGCCCTTTCCTTGTCCTGCAGGAGCTGAATGCCAGAATAAAATGGCAGGGAAAGCAGACTGATCAGAACTCAACCTCAGGGATTACACCAAAGGGAAGTCACAGCAGATTAGTGTGGCCAGAATGTCAAATACTAAAGAGGAAACCGACCACAAGTGAAGATTTTGCCCCAGTAAATAGGTAATCAGTAACAAAGATCTACTTGTTACTTCCTAGTTCTTTATAAAAAAAACCTTACTGACATTTATCTTGGGGGACAGCCCTCAGCAGAACATGGAAGTATCCCAGGTAACAGGCAAGGAGACCACACAATGTTGGTATAAAAGCAGATAACGTTCTGTTCCCCAAGGCCAGTGATTTGTTACAAGAGATTTAGATTCAAAAACATCAGGGATTCCAAACAGTGCATTTGGGTTGATATGGAAAATGTCAACTCACTCCCTCTCTCACTTACAAACAGCTTTGGGGTTTATTTTTACTAATCCACATTTAAACATAGTTTGGATCAAATTAGGGTCAGGGAAGAGCCTTTTCTAACTTTTATATGTAACTTTTTATTTGTCACATTTATATGTAACTTTTACTCTCCTTGCAACGTTTACAGCCCACATCAAAGCAAAGAAAGCAAAGCTGAAATATTCTTTCTTTTAGGAGCTCTGCAACAGCAAAAAACCTTTTAGTAATAGTTTTCTGTATATGCAATTATTCTAATTGCTTCCATCATTAAGTGCACCTCAGACTATGTTATTAGACCAGGAACAGTTTGCTGAAGAGTACTTTGAAACTCATTTACTTACTTATGCATATATCCATCTGCATTCCCTGTTAAGTTCATCTGCATAACAGTCTGAAATTCCGTCTCATTGCAGCAATATTTAAACACTGTGTTGTTATGGTGACAGCAAAAGATGTAAGATTTATTGTCAGAGAGACGGGGGCAGTGGAAACCGAAGTGGTAGCGACCTTTGTAGTCCGTGTACGGCTCGCAGACCCGAAAATGCGCGGACAACACTGTAAAACAAAAACAACATTGGCTTGGTCAGTCACTGCTATTATCTGCATGCTGCCAACTCTCATTTCGCATTGGCAAGGCTACACAATTGCTGGTTGATTTCTCAAAAATGTTCATGTTTCAGAACTTTTAATGTTATAACATATTCAGACTCCTGTGTTTTGAACTTTGTTGTTTCTGTGTTTCTGATTACCATCGTTTGTTTGAAGGGTAGGGAAGAAATGCCCTCCACGTTAAGAGGCACAAAAGTATTTAGGGAAATGTTTTCATACTGCTGTTCTAAATATAGGGATATCCAAAACACACAACAGTGTTCATGCTTGATTCGCCTGGCATGTCGTAATAAAAAGTCTGTGTAGAAATGGCAATAAAAGTTTGATGGCACTTGGTTTACTGTTCCTGATACCTTTTCTTCTTCTCTAAAGGTCAGTCTTTGATAAGGAATATTCTATCAGAAACAATGATTACAAACAGTATAACAAATCTGAACAACTCTGAATTGTAAATAGACAGGACTAATAAAGTACAGGTGTTCCTGGGAGTTCTTACATTTCTCCTTTAACAAGTTCTCACATAAAGTGTTTATTACAGCTCTGAGGACACTTTTTATTTTACAGTAATGTGTCACACTGATTTCACCATCACTTTTACTCGGGGAAGAAAGAAGCTGTCCATAGAAACCCTCTTATCATCTTAATTTCCCTGAGCTTTTCAATTGTGCAGAGGGGCAGGATAGAGACCCCTTCCAAAATGGTCAGAAGCAATCACATACAGCTTCCTGAAAGCCTTTTAGGAGACAACATTTGGTTCCACACTCACAGTTTGTGTTATGGTAGGCCTTACAGCATAATTCAAGAGTACATGTACCCCACAGACACCCCAAAGGGTGTCTTAAGCTCTGAGGAAAGTCAAATGTAGTATTTAAGTCTGAATCCTCTTAGCAGTGAAATGTTTCTCCTCTGACTGGGGAACTGAGGCTCAGCAATGCTGTGGGCAGCTGCAGTTCATAAGGTTGCACCAATTAATAAATGACGTACTCACTTTGGAGTGACAGAACTAACCCTTGTAATTTGGTGCATGAGCTTTCTGTCAGTTTAGCAGTACAAGAGGCTACCCATAATGACTTGCATGGATTTAGCTGAACAGCACTGTATCCCTCTGCACAGAGCCCCTGTTGATCTGCAATTGCATCTGTGCACCTCATCTAATGCTCATTTTTTTTCTGCCTTGCTTAAAAAAAAAATAAGCCTATTCCTAACACTTTGGTTTGTCAGTTTTATAAAATATATTAATTTCAAGACACGTTCTAAGGATTGTGACAGCGAAGATCCCTTCTTTATCCATGTGTAGAGAGGGAGCCTAGAACAAAAACCAAAGTACTGAACTGACAACAAGTAACTTGTACTGCACTCTGAGTCAAGAAAGCCCACTCCAAACACTTATGAATGCACACACGTACATGGCATCATTACTTTCATGAAGGAAGAAATAATTTTGTAGATTAATTCAGTCAGGAACTGAAAGTGCTGTAAGAAAGCCATTTCTAAAGGAATACAGATATTGAGGAAACTAATTACCTACCTGTTCTTGCCCTACCTGGGAAAAACGTGTGTTCCAAATGTGAGGATGCTGTCATCAGTAAAGAAACTTTCTTTAGACTTAGGTTTTCAACACCCTCTTCAGCTCTTGTAACAAATCTGCACGTTCAAATTCTTTCCCAAAATCCACAAAGCACGTCATTGCCCAGAGATGAGTTTGTTGGAACAAGTACTTTGCTGCACCCCTCCTTAATTAACACAGCAATAATAACAGTGTGCCAGGATGGACTATGTTGTGAAAAACCTCAATGTTTGCAGTTGGAAGGGACCTCTGGAGGTCATCTCATGCAAATCCTCTGCTCAGGCAGGGCCACCTGCAGCCTGTTGCCCAGAACTGTGTCCAAATGGCTTTTGAGTATCTCCAAGGATGGAGACTCCACATCCTCCACAAGCAAACCGTGGCAGTGCTCAGTCCCCTCACAGTGAAAAAGCATTTCTTGATGTTTGGAGGGAGCCTTCTGGGTTGCAGTTTGTGCCCATGGCCTCTGCTCCTGTCACTACCCCTCAGAGGTTAAGCTTGCTCGGCACTGCCAAGTTCTTTATTTAACTGCACATGTGGAAGTGTCCCCTGACCCTTACAGGGCTCCTTTGCACGTTTTAAAAAGGAAACAATAGCCAAACTTCTCTGAGAATGAAAACTGAGGAAAGCATCATTACAGAAGGAAGGGAGGATTAAGATAACATCAGGTCCTAGGAGGAGGGACGTCTGCACTAAAACGTGGTCCTAAGCAAATCCTTAAAGAGCAAAATGTATTGGTGATTAAATAAATGCACGATGTGGGACTGAATCACGTTCTGAACTCGGCAGTCAGTGTGTGGTGGGTTGCCCCTGCTGGGCAGCTGAACACCACACAGCTGCTTGCCCACTCCCCCCTCCCAGTGGGATGGGCCAGGGAATCAGAAGGGCAAAGAGAAAATTCATGGGTTGAGATAAACACTGTATAATAAATAAGAAAAACCCCCTCAACACCACCAACAACAAAGCACAAGTGATGCTAAAGCAATCACTCACTACCTGCAGACTGATGTCCAGCCAGTCCCTGAGCAATTTTTGGATAAAATCCCACCCCAGTTTTATTGCTGAGCATCCATCCTGTGGTACAGAAACCACTTTGGCCAGTGTGGGTCAGCAGTGCCAGCCTGTCACCAGCCACAACAGCGGTGTGACACCGGCACTGCTTTGGTCACCAGCCTAAAACACGGCCTTGACCCCATCCCAGCCAGACCTAGCACACAGTGAAAACACTTCATCAATTTATTGTAATCTGTGTCATTTCAACTGCTGTCGTTGCTTCTCTGTGAATTAGAGAGCCAATAATAAAGTGGGATTTATTTTCTTCCAAGTGTTTGTTTTTTGTTTTTTTTTCCTGACAGTAACTTTGCTTAAATCCTCAGCTTTAAAGGACTTTATTTCTATAGAAATACTTCAGATAAAAGTATTGTACCTGGAAAGGCCTTAAGTGGTCTGTTGCAAAGGTGCAGCTCTGTCTGAAGTGGAGCTGCCAGTGCAAATTCTCATGCTGTTTTTGAAAACTGTTATTGAACAGTTGATACAGATGCTCCTCTCTCTGTTCCAACTGATTTCAAGAGAATAGTCTGTCATGCTTCCTCATCACAAGACTTACCCACTTTACCTTAAGAACTACACAGCCAGCAAACATCAAACTGTTCTTTCCCTATCTGGTCACAGCTAGAGATCTGCCTAATGTACATTTTTAATTTAGATACTAAATTTTTAGAGCCCCAAGACTCTCTGAATGGCTGGTGTTTATAAGCTTTCCATATGGAACCACAGAAATATTCATATGCATGCACTTTACCACATGTTAACTTGCTGTATGGATGTTCATTTCCTACTTCAAAGAAAAAAACGCTGTGATGTGCAAATAATCTCACAATTTTTGCTTGTTAATAGAAGCCTTGCTGTCATCACTGATTTTATAAATGCGTTTCAATCCGTTAAATGAAAAAGCATCAACATTTGCAAAGCCAGCCTAAGAGTTAGTGGTCAGAAAGTCATTCTTCCAGCATGACTGCATGGTGCTCCTCCCTTTATTATGCATTCCTCGTGTGCCCAGTACAACCAGTAAGTGTTCACAACCCCTAAAATGTCATTGTGACCTTGCTAGCACTGAAATAAAATACCTCAAGTTTCAGTATTCTCAGCCCAGAAAGTGATTACTAAGATTGTGGATCTTAGTATACCAAAGACTTGGAAGTAAAGCAAGATTGTACAGATGGAAGTCTGCAAATCTGGGGCACTCAAAGGGAGCCTTGCCATTAGATTTTCATTTCAGCTCAGGTTAAAAATGATGTTCATATCATTCCAGTGAGAGTAGCATCCTTTTTTTCTCCCCGTCATTCACTGCATAAAGCCAGTAGTTTTCCTTTCTGATCTGCCTTGGACAAAAAATTTACATGGGCTGGCTGAAAAATAGTAATAAATTTCCTCCTATAAAATGTGCTGTGAGTTACCAGTGACCTAAACCCATTCCTACAGATGACAGTGGCAAAATTCCACAAGGAGGGAGCAGAGTTTGGCTGGCACGAAAGGCTTGTGATGATTTACAATGAAGCCTGGACTCCGCATGCTAATAGTGGATGTCAGATAATAAAACACCAACAGCCAAGGAACAGCCAAGCCAATGATAAGAAACACATTTACAAAGCCAATAGTTATCAAAGTTAATAGATAAATTATGTAAGAAGTAAAAGCTCTGTGTAACTGGTTTCAAATAAAAACACTGCACTTCAGAGGCCGTACTTCCAAGAGAGAGAAAAAAAATCAGAACACTGGCTTTCTGTCTGGGTTTGAGGGAATACACCAGTGGCTGGACACAGCTATCTGCACACACAGTGCAATCTCAATGCCCCACTCAACTCCAACACAAGTATTTACATCATCTTCAGGAAATGGGCTGGAGGAGTTCAGGATCTCAGGACAGCTCTAGTAGAAGTCCCCCATAAAGAGTGGCAAAGGTATGTAAACTTAAAAATTGACAGAAGAGACTGGAGCAGCTGGAAGAGTTTTGTGATGTTTGATCTCTGATCACTTCACAGAAGACTTCTTGATAACTGACTTCATTCCTACACCAGGGAGGTGGACTTTCGAAATTTCTTCAGCCTAGAAGACGACAAAGAAGCAGCTCCAGCCCCTGTGGCTGATCCCAGTCCAGCAGAAGAGGAAGGCAGTTCCATAATTAGGGATGCGGCGCCAAACACGGGGCTGTCAGGGGGAAGGGCTCTAAAGGAAAAAAATGATTTAACAGGAGCAGAGGAGTGGTCTAATTGATAATATTGTAACACTGTTAGCAAAAGGGCCGTGTCAGAGCTAAATAATGAACCATCATTAGCAAGAATCAACTTGAACACTGCAAACAAGCAATGAGACTGTGGGCAACAAAACACATGCTTAAACTGACTAGTGAGGATATGAATATTCATGTTTTATGAATATTAAAGACCCAGACTGAACAGTAACGATTTTGACTGGAGCGCAAGGATACTTGAAGAAACACAGTGCCTGGAAAAGTTTTAACTGTGGTGGTTGGGGATGTGATGTACTACAAGGGAATAAGGAGCACTGACTGAAAAGAAGAAGCCTTTTTCTATTAAAAACTGCTTCAAGAATGGAAGATAAAAGAGATGAACTGCAAGTTAAACACCCGTAGGACCAAACCTGTTTGGACTGAGAACCTTTTTAGATTTTATTTTAAATATTCACTCACAATTACAGGAAACCCTAATGCTGTAAATAACTTCTGAAGAACAAATACAGCCAAATAATCAGAGCACTCAACTAATTCTCAGTCTAACAACTGGCATGTTTCCACACAAACCCTTTCTGTGTGCTAATAGCAAACATCTAGAGCAGAACTACCAAGCATCAGGAGAAACACCTCTGGTCCAGTCAATTCTTTAGATTCAGGAAAATGACATGGATTCCAAGTTCAGTCCTTCAGATTGCTATGCATTCTCTGGTGTGCACATAGAAAAACACACAACTGGAAGCTGACTTGCTCTGCTTCCAGTGGATGGTTACTTAGCAAAATGGATGTGTTTTGTGGTGTTATAGAAATTATTCGTTTCTTTTAGGTGAGCTGAAAAAATAGCATAGCAAAAGAAATAAAGCTACTCCTTCAACTTTCCAGTCTGCTTTCTTCTTAAAGTGAATTTTCAATTCCATTTCAAATTCCAGCTTCCAGCTCTTAAATACAAAGAGGCTTCATTTATATTGGAACTAGATGATCTGGAAGGTCACTTTCAGCCCTAACCATTCTAAGATTTATTTATTATGCAGTCAACAATCATTTGGTCTTGTTTGTTTTGTAAGAAGACAGTGTTAAATTGCAACTATTTTTCCCTGCGGCACACATCAGTACAAGATAAACTACAAAAGTTACCTGCTGACAGGAGTAACGAGAGCAGAACCATCAGCACATTCAAGGACTGTTGACCACAACTTGTCATCGTTGGCTTTCATTGGTCCATTAGAGAATTACCTGTGAGACAAGATGCAACATCATGATTAAGTGTCTGTTTCCCCTCTTCTTGTTCAAATGTTCACCTCCCCACACAGCTTTGGTCAAATGAGATGGCTTCGCACAGGAGGAAAAAAAATAATACTTTTTTCTGGACTTACAAGTGAAATAAATTCTCCTTTCTATGATTAAAATTCCTTTCTCATTTCGCCATGGATATTTACAGCTGTTTACATGCTTTTCATTAACCCAGCAGAGAGATGAATCATATGAAGTCTTTACTGAATATTCATAGGTCCCCTGTAATCTACATCCAGCAGAACTGTGCTTGTTTTACTGTCACAAGAACAGGCTATTGTATTATACATGTAAGGGCTAGAAAGGAACAAACAGCAGAAAAATAAATTGGCTGCTTTGAAAGTCAATCTGTTTTACCCCATTAGAGGGTGCAGTCGCTCAGAAAGTGGGTCAAGCAACTGAGATGGTTGGAAACACTTCAAAAAAACATCTTTTTGTTAGAATCAGAGCCTTTCATGGGATTATTATTTGCTGTTTTCCTAGGACGGGGAGGGCGAAGTGAGGCAGCTTGATCTGACTGCCAGCCCTCCCCCAAAGGCTCTCCTTGGTGCTTCCCAGGCAGGGCGAGTCCAAACTCATCTTCCCTTCATGCTGACCCAACAGCAGCAGCTGCACACTCAGCAGCTGCAGCAGAGACTGTCCCAGGTGCCACCACCAAGGTGAGCAGCAGCAGGTGGTACCTGGTCCTGCTGCCACTGATAAATCCAGCTAGCGCTGGGCCTTGGGGGTTTCCAGCATCCTGGGCTCACGCTGATGCAGGGCACAGCAAAGGGGCAATTTCTGCCTTTGCACCCCAACACTGGGAGCTTGGGCCACAGACAGGATGGCCCAGGTGGTGCTGCAGCAAGCTGGCGTGGCGAGTTCCAACTCCTGCGCTGCTAAAATTGTCCTGAGGTGTTCACAGCAGAGCAGCTCGGGGAAAACAGAAAGGGAAATGGCAATTTCTGTAAAAATTACGCTGCTCCCGACACCTCAAGAGACACATTTTGCCAAAGAAGTGCTGTATCCTATAAATACGACGTGGTTTACTAGGTTGGTGTCTGCTACAACCCACTGAATCAAACTGAAATCCCCAAACAATTGCACCTGCACGCAGCCAGAGGGGGAGGGGGTGAAAGTTAACACACCGTGAGTAACCAAGCTCTGAGTAACAGACGTGGGCACCGGAGGGGAGACACAGTGCTACCTACAAAGTGCTGAGAGGCAAAAGATTTCTCACCAACTCGAAAATGCTCTGTGTGGCACAGGCAGATTTCACCAAAAACTATCTTAGCACGTGAGGAACAACAGAGCACAAACCTAAAAACTCAGTGTAACTTTTAGAAGGAATCATGACAGTTTACACTGTTTTCTGCAAGCATGATTTAACACCCACACCACTGTATCTGTAG
Organism: Machaerirhynchus nigripectus; assembly: GCA_013397975.1. Taxonomy (NCBI): domain Eukaryota; kingdom Metazoa; phylum Chordata; class Aves; order Passeriformes; family Dicruridae; genus Machaerirhynchus; species Machaerirhynchus nigripectus. Next base: position 254,671 of record VZRQ01000743.1, read on the forward strand.
CTTTAAAATAAGACAGTTCTTCCAGGGGAAAACAATTAGGAACTGTAACACTGTAAAAAGAAAATAAAAGGGCAGTAAACAAGGAATGATAATCAAGAATATTTCTGGTCAATACTGTTTGAAAAAGCTGCCTCCTTTTTTTCATATTAATATAATATTAATTAGAAAATAATTAATCATATCATATTAATATGAAATTCATATGATATATGGAATATCGTATTAACTAGAAAACTAAGCAGACTTAAAGCTGGAATTGTATTTAAAAAAAAATAAAAATAATGAATATAAGCCAGAGGTTGAGAATGGAGGAGTTTAATCAAGAAAAACAGCTACAAAGAACAAATTATTGCCAATACTGACAGGAATAAAAGGAATTTGATGTTTTCCTGAGTAAACCAAAGCTGCAGGAATTCTGGTAGTGATTCATTACTAAGGGAAATCTTGGCCCTCATAACAGTTAATTAAAAAGAGATCAATAAGCACTCCTGTTGTGTATCTGGGACAACAAAGATGTTTGGTATAGCTGAAACTATTAAATATTTCCATATCAAGAATAATTCAGGATAACATCAATGAGTTGATACTAAGGTTTGTAATTTGATATTGGCAATTCTGTGTAATTTGTACCTAGTTATTTCAGCAGAGCTGGCTGGGAGACATATATATCCTTTTTTTCAGTTTGTTGGAAAACAATGGCAGCTTTCAGAGGACCTGAAGAAACATAAGAACATTTTTAGAAGTGAGATAATCCAGGTAATCACAAGCTTGTGAGCGTGATGTTGATCCAGACAAAATTATTGGCATGGTTAATATACATTCCTATTAATAAATAATTAACAAGAGTAATATCATTAATGTGTATCACTGTGGGCTTATGTAAAAGTTAATTTTATTTCTCTCAGGGCTGTCTGAGTAAAGTAGCTTAAAAATAGTTATAATGTAGTAGATGCCTGTAACATATCTCACTTCGTAGCATGCAATTGGAGCAGGCAGTGAGAATGATGAAAAAAAGCTCCTTATCAGTCGTGGGAGACTCACCCAGTCTGGAAATCAGGTGCATGTCTTGGAAAGTGCAATCCTGTTAGTAACTGAGTACAGCCTCACTGGTAATTTCTTAAACAGCACTGCAGGTACAAATCTAGGAGCTTTTCAGGGAGGGAAATTTTATTCAATTATATCCAACAGAATGGGCAAGGATGAAATTGGCATTTTAATCCGAATCATGCAGTGCTTGTACTTAATATTGAGTGTCAGCTGGGAGGATCAGAGTGGGGGACTAGAGCAGCGAGAGCTGCACACTGAGAGCCAGCAGAGTGACATGATCCGTGTGAATGAATACATTCATACATCCAGGTATGTATTTGTGACACTAGGGAGATGCTCCAACTTTGTTAACCTAATTAATAAGCAATAATTTCATCGTTTCAGTGATTGTTACATGGAATAAAACCATTTTTCAGAGGTCAGAAATACAAATAACAGTGCACTCCTTGACTATTTTGAGTTTTTTATGTGCTGCTACCTGGCTACAGCAAAACTGTGTTTCATGCAGTACCATGATGACATCTCTGAGCTGTTAGAGCCCAGTCAGCCACTGGAAGAGATGTGCAGGGCAACAGGTGATACACTGAGAGAAAGAGCCTAAATCATACAAAGCATTTCATGATGTCAGGCCACAGAATAGAGAAGGCAGAAACATGGTAATTAGTGGTGATCTAGATAAATAAATTATTATTTATCATTAAAGACTGATGGCATTTTAAAATAAGAATTACATTGGAAGGACAGAGGAAGTGAAGATTTATTTGTAGACTTTTTTTGTTTTTTGAGTAGAATTTGAGGGCCTGGAGGCTGTGTGGTTAGGTTTTCCTTCCAGTTCTGAGAATCAGCAATTAGAAGGGCGGTCTAATGCACCAGTTTTCATTTTTAATGCACCATTTTAAGCTTATTTGTGGTCAGTGTGGAGGCAAGGATGATGCCCATCCTTTTCCTCCTCCTTTGAGATTCGTACCCTCACACCACACCTCCTCCCTTCTGCTGGCAATCACAACTGTCTCTACAGCTACACCAGAACGCAGACTAAAGAAATGGTTGGGAAATTGCATTTTTAGAGGCCTTTTTTCACTGTGTTCCCATGTCTTGCCCTTATTCCCCTCTCTCACTATTATTATTACTATTATTATTGTTATTATTATTAAGCAAGCAGCTGCACAGCACCTAGTTGCAGGCTGGGGTTAAACCATGACACATGTCTAATCTGGAATAGAAGAAATGGTCCTCCCTCATGATTGTGCTATCTTCTTATGGATAAGGGTTCTGCTCAGGATGTTGTTGTCCCTTGCAGAAGTTGCAGCTGTGCATGATCCAAAGAGAGCAACACAAAGGAGAGGTGCTGTAATGTTATGATCAAGGGGACCGTAGAAATGTTTCAGCTCATTATGCCAGATTTTACTTTTCCATGACATTTTAGCTCTCACTCTGCTCCTACCTACACTGCTTTGGTTATCCTCATAGTTTTATCTAGCTGTCTTTTCTTGAAGGGAATCAGTGAATCACTGCAAAGAAAAGCTGCCAAGAGAAACAACCATTTCATGAGGGAAGATTCTGATGAAGGAATTATTTTCCCCTGACTTTGAAGGAAAAGAAAAGTTATGTTTAGAAGAGATGTCTGAAAAACAATGCACACTTTGCATTTTTTGGTTAGTAGGGAGAACAAAAGGAGCTAGCAAGAGATTTTATTAACTACATCGGCACTGCCTCACAAGTTTGCTCTCTGCATAGAACAACAGAAAATAGGGCAATTCAGGAGATAATTTAATTCCTTTTTCCTGTCATAGGATTAAGAATATCTAAACCATTCTTAGCAGAAGTTGGCAGGATTCCCACCACCAGTGGTTTTCGAACCTTCTCAGGCAATTCCCTAGAGTGTTTCTCGACCCTAGAAAGGTTTCCCAATGCCCAACTTGCAGCTCCTTTGCTTTGCTTTAAGCCCTCTCTATCAGCAGAGGAGCTGGAGAATGATTTACCTACAGACACACTGGTTACACCTCTTTGCATCAATCTTTAATTAACACATACAACAAGTGCTATCATATCTTCACTCAGCCTTTTCTTAGGCTAACGGCTTACACCTCCTGCAATCTTTCCCTAAAAATCGTCCTTGTTACACCTTCTATGCCCCCTCTTTAATCTGCCTCTATCCTTTACAGCAAGGTTGTGCAAGTAACTTCACGTCACTTTGTTTTCAGCTGCTTGCCTTTTCTTAGTGCCCTGAGAGTCCTAACAAACATCCCAACAGCTGCCAGTTCTTCCAAGAGAAATAAAAACACAGCATTACCAAACTGCAGGGAGCCATGGAGCTTCTGCTAACTCTCAGTTAGTCAGAAGACACACAGGTAAATCCCTGTTAAACCAAGGGAGGCACACATCTGCACACAGACAAAACTACATGGGTAAAAGTGCATCAGGGTACATGACGGGCAGTGCTGGTTCACTGTGGCAGCAGTAAGGGGATGAGGAACACGACCAGGGCATCACAGTGGTTGAGCAAGCTGTTTAAAATTAGATGGAAAAGAAGAGGCTGTGATCCAAACCTAACTCCTAGTCTGGCTCTGTTCATTTCTCACATTAAAGAGGGCTTAAAAATGCATCCAGTATGTGCTGATGAATGCCATTACAATGAAATTACAAGCTTATTTGAAAGGAAGCAATATAACTGGCATGAAAGAAAACCTGATTATTAAGAAAACATGTGGTTTCACACTGCAGCAACCTCAAGAAAATGTTTATGAAAAACAGATATTGGTTTTCAATTGACAGTTGTCTTACTTGAAACAGCCTATGAGAAGGGGCCGGTGGTAGAAAACCTTCTGGATTATAATGCAGCATTAACATGACTCAGTGCCTCTCTCCTAAAAACATCTCACTACACATATGCTGGAAGTGAGGCATGTGTGAGTCTCTACCCAACTGCAGATAAAGCATTTGCAGTCATGGCTTTAGTACTGCTAAAGGTGACCAAACGTATGTTACACTGCACCTTGGCCACAAAATTATTCCCCCTTACTTTATGTGTGTTATAACTCAAAATATTAACTGCTTTATTTTATTTCACACCCCTCCTCATGCTTATTATTTCCCACAGCTGTTCTCCAAACAGTGATGAAGAGACAACCTGCATGAATCCTAAAAGATAAAGCTCTTAAGTACAGCCTGAAGACCATGTTGTGAACTTCAAGGTGTTATTAACAGGATGGGGCCAAGAAACCTGCACGTGCCACAGGTGTCAGCTGTCAAAGCCACTCATTCCTCTCCTTTTGCCTCTCTTTTACCTTTTCACCAACACATTTGGTTGGTCATTGGGAACTGTCCCACACCACAACCCTGAGAGACACCTCGTAAACATCCAAGTAGGAAATGGGTTTTAGCAGTTCCCTACCCTAAGCACAACGCACAGTAGAATCTGGTACAGAAGTTAAAGGGTCCCTTTATTACAACAGAAATTATTTTAGACAGTCAGTGGTGCATTCAGACTTATAATCACAAAATTTAACTGATGAGGAAGTTCCAAAAGAGAGCACACACTCTTTATTGACAGCCAAATTCCAAACTGTCTCCATAGCACATCTAAAGATATTAAAGATAATGCCATAACGTAGCTGTAATAAATGTTTGGTTTCCCAGATTTATTGCTGATAAAGGTCAGAAAATTTTAGACTGTTATCTTTCCTACAACTGGTCCTCCACTTTACACATTAGACCTCATTTTAGGCAAAAATACCTGAATTACTTTGTGGAGACAGCCAGTTTTGTAAAAAATAACAGCTGCAGTTGTGATGATTTACTGACACTGATAACTAACTTCAGCTACAAGTTAGTGGCAGCTTTCTCACTTGTCATTAAGCAAGATTCATTCTGCAGCCAAGAGCTGCAACCTTCCCTAATGCTCTGAACCACTGAGACTAAAATATTTGTATTTTCTCATTTGCATGTACTTTATCAGCCTGAGTGTGGGCAGCTGATAAAGGTTTGTTGTAGTGATCCAGAACCCTTATTTTTAGTGAAAAAGCTCAGTTCAGATGTGCACCTGGATTACTGAGTCAGCTGAGGGGATTTTGTTCAACCCGACATCTACAGATCTGTGGGAGCTCAACCAAGTGCTTCATTAATGAATTCATAAATCTGGTAGGGTGAGACTATCAAACTGCTCTATGCACGAAGCAAAGTGATCTGAGAAAATGGAATTTTCACTCTGAAATCATGAATGGTCTTGGTCTCCCGTGAGGCAGGAATGACAAGGAAATAGAGACAGCTGTGTAATAATATTCTAAGAGAGTTTAAGAAAGCAATAGGATACATTTTTAAGTGATTACAAATCTCCACTGTTAATCAAGTTTTAGTTTTTGAAGAAATGCACGGCTCTTCTCTAGGGAAGCTTCTGCTTGTGCTTTTTGAGTTACTTTCACTATAGAACCAAAGAGAATGTGCTTTCATTTAAAATATTACCAAGTCCTAAGTTAGTAATACAATTTCTATGAGTTTATGTGAAACAGTTTATCCAAGTAATTTTAAGGCTGTTACTAAGAAATAAAATGAGTTCTGATGGTAAGATTAGAGGTTTTATAACAGCTAGGTTTTAAAAAACTCCCAGATCTAATCTCTCATCTCGGCATTACGGTATAGCTCTAAAACTTGAGAATGTGTGTACCTGTAAAAAGGGCAGTAAACCTGGCTAGTGTATTTTTAATATCCATTTGAGAAAAAAGTAGTATATCAGCAGTTTATCTAGGGAAAAATGTGAGCATATTTTCAGTTTCTCCAGTATGCTGCCAGCTGTATATATACAGAAACCAAAAACTACCTATGATCTCTCTGGGAACATTTTTTGACACATTTCTCTTTCAAAGTGGCCTCTTCTGAAAAATAAGCCTTCCTGTGCAAAGCCTTTGCCATCTAAATTTTATTTCATTCTCACTTTCTTCAACATCAATTATCAACATCTGTATCTAATCAGATGGGTTTCTAACCTTCTGTCACTTTGGGTCTGTAGACACTTTCAAACATTATTTTGTTCAAAAGTGAAAAAATATGAGGAGCAAATTAAACAAAAATTGAAGTCAACTCAGAAAAACATTAATCATGTCAAATACAAAGGAAATCAGAATTATCATAACTACTTTTTCCTCTTTCCATCAACTTTAGAAAGGATGTTTCCTTCTGCAAATACAAATTATTACTCCATTCCTTTACAATCTAATTATACATTTCAAAATGCAAAAAAGTACTTCTTTTTTCTCCTTTCATGAGGACCATTTAACCATGCCAACACAAAGTGTAGCTTATCTGACATAGGTGGGTGTGCACTACAGGTATTTTGGTAGCATTATTCCAGCTTTCCTAAGGATAACACCTCAGTGTGCAAAAGGCAGGACTTCTTCATTTTGTCAATCTGAAACTAATCCCTTAAGAGGAAAATAACTCTGAATTCCTGCAAACATTTTGGTGAAATCTTCCCCACCCTCTCATTAAAGAAAATGATGAAAGACACCCATTGGAGCAAACTGAGAAATCACAGAATCGAAATGAAAGGGGCCCACAAGCATCAGCAAGTCCAACTCCAAAAGAATTTGCCTCTCCCCTTAAAACATCTGCAAATGTTTCACATGCTGAAATGCTTCTCAGTAACATCACAAACAAAGGTTGTTCCTAAAGCAGACTCCAACAGAAAGAGGGGCTAAGGAAAAAGGAAACTGTGTGGGAGCCTGAACCAAGGAATGTTGGAAAGAAAAAACGCACAGTAGAAGGTGGGAGTAACTTCCTTTTCACCAGTTCTTTTGCCTCCTTCTGACTGAACACACCAGCCTCACACTGCAGGAGAAAATGCCATTTTTCACTGCTGCACATGTAAATACATTAAAAAGCTGGTTTTAAGGACAATACATGACTGTACTAATGCAACTGTCCTAGCTTACAGCCATTCTAATTAAAACCCCAAATTTTCAACTCCAAGGACACTGGATAGTTAACAAAAACTTAATTTTGAAAGTAACAAGACAGAGGAGCCAAGAAAAATGCTAGTGAATCCTTTGTCCTCTCCTCTTAAGCAGGAATACCAGCAGGACAAAAGAAAGGACAATTTTTAGTAGTCAGAACAGCAGGTGTGGAGGTTGCCAAGCAGAAGGAGAAAAAGCATGCAGAGCAACAGAAGAGTGGCTTTCAGCAATTCATCTTTTCCTTCTTTTTTTAAGCGTGCCGTTTTTGGAACTGAAAAACCAGGTAAAACAAAGCTGTGCTGCTGGCGGTGACATCCCACGCCCCCCAAAACTTTGTTTCACACCCTTTGTTTCGCAAGGTGTAAAAACTGCTTATTTTCTGCCTAGCCTGGGGTGTTGGCAGGTTTTTTTGCTGTGCACAGAGGTGGGTGCGAGAGAAGCTGCATCCAAAGGCGCGTACAGAATTCCACAGAAATTCCCATTCCCGGCCTCCCGTGGATCGAGCATCAAACACCTCTCTCCTCCCTGAGCCCAGCGGAGCTGAGCGAAGCGGAATGTACCAGAATCATCAGCTGCAGGTCGAAGCCACAGCTGTTTAATATTGATTTGTACATGCTCAGTGGGTAGGTTTACATCCCTCACACAGAGCATAATCCCGGGTGTTCCAGCTACTACAATCAACACCACATTTTGGCTCCCAACAGCTCCACCCCCATCTGAAACACTTCCCATTTACAGGTGTGTAACTACAGCAATACACAGAGCACAATTTGCCAGAGCTTTCTGAAACGGGTCCTCTGGGAGTGAAAAGTGACATTTGATTTCCCACTTTCCTTCGAGACCAGTGTAGAGAATACCACCAACAGAACCTCTCAGGTCCAAGGATTTGGTAAGTAAGGAAGAGAGTCCAGCATTCATCACATATGTAACCCAGCAAAGCTATTTACCAGCAAGCAACACTGCAGGGATGCAGTCTGCTCCTTCTCACAGATATTTTGGAGTCCAAACAAATGAAAAAAAAAAAAAGAAAAAAGACAAGTGGAGGGGTGGCACTATTTCTAGTTTTCAGAAAAGAAGCTGATGCTCAGAGCAGTTACAGTCATAAAGGAGGAATACATGAGATTTGAGGAGTGTACATCAAGTTTCTCTTCCTAATGCTTTAAACAGGAAACCCTGATTTAAAAAACCGTGTGAAAAATGACCAGGGCAGGAGAAAAGAACTTTACCTATGAGAATACAAAGTCATTTGATGTTTAAAAGATTTTAACGAAGTTTATGTACAGAAGAGAGCATGGTTTGGGGATTCTGCTGCACCCAATTTAGTAATGGTCAACTTTCAAGCCATTGTAAGGTGTAGTGATGGCTTCTGGACTAGTAAAGCTGAAAAGTGGCTGTCAGGGGTTGGTTACGACTTTCTGATGGGAACCAGATGCCAGCCACTGCATCTTTGAGATGCACTTACAAAGTCTCTGACCCAAAGAACTGAAAATTTAATTACATCTCTGTGTAATTAAATACACACCTCAACTTAATGAGAGGTTGTGGTGAAAGGATACAGGGATACCAGCACTGCTTAAAAGCATCCTCGCAGAAAACAAGCTTAGATATCTTTGAAGGATCATGCCTAATCTCCTCAGATAGGGAGGAACAGCTCAAGATTAGGTTAAAAAACAAAATAAGAATGTAGAGTTTTAAATCCCAAGAATTATTTTAAAAATTAGATGTTTTGTTTATGGAAATTTAGGCTGAACAACTGCATTTCCTCTCTGCAATAATACTACATCACATGCATTACCTCATCAAAGTCAACATAAAAAAGCCCTTATTTATACAGGGAACACTTTCTCACAGTCTCCTAATGACCCATTCTTTGGGGTATTTTAGCAACATGAAATTAGTTACATTTGGAGAGCAGCAATTTTATTACCATATAATACAGATGGTTTTAGCTATTTCCCTTAAATGGGGAACACAGAAAACTGATCATAAAACATATTAAAAAAACAAACAAAACAAAACAAAAAAACAAACAAAAAAATCCCCCAAAAAGCAACAGCATCTAAGGCAGGGAGGGCACAATATGCTTGCAAATTTTATGAGCAGAATGTTATTTTAATCCTGGTATCTCATGGCATTTTCAAGGTCTGTTCCCAAAACATTATGTCTATTGTAACAACATTTCTTTTAGCCTCTCGTCTCATAAAAATACAATTCTTTTGGCAGTTGCCACAGACGCTCGTTCTGCAGTGATTTTCTTTTCACCAACCGTAAGGGCTTTGATGCCCACTTTGTCATATACTTATCAGTATGGATGAAGTCACATAGCCCAGGCAATCAATTTTCTGTCTTGGCACAGTATACTACATCCAAAATATATTGAATTGTGAAATCATTAGAACTTCAATGTAACTGAACTGAATCTAAAGGATTCTGTGAAGGGCAGAGAGGCTTTTTGTATTTAAAATTAACCCACTTCAGTTACAAGTGACAAACCAGAATTCCCCACATAAAGAGGCCTGATACTGGGAAAGAAGGATTGAAATCTGCTTTCCTTATCTCCCCTGGAATGTCAACTCACAGACACCTCTGGACAACTCTGGGGGAAAGATAGCTATTATTTTAAGAGGCAAATGGTAGAAATATCTCATTTCTATCTCATATAAACAACAGAAAGTGAATGATAGCATAATGGGAAATAGAGTTGTCCAAGTAAGGGAATGGTAGCCAGATAACCTTATTCTATTCCATCCCATCTTCTACTTCTTTCAGCTGCTTAAATCATTATTTAGTCCCTCCAGCAAAAATGGTGTGAATGGAAATGATCAGATCTGAAAAACCCTTCCCATTCTTGAATCCTATTCTGAATAATTATTTTCCTAAAAATCAAAGTCAGCAGTCCATTCCTCAGCTTCCTTGGGAATCAACTGTCTTCTGCACTATTAAACATGTTGCTTTGGTTTGTGGCATTTCAGCAAAGGTCACATGTCACTCTCTATTCCCCTTGTTGTCCTGTTTTTTTCTCTTCAAACAAATCTGTATATTGAGTAAACCCCTTATCCCTGAATCCTCATGTTTTGGTATCTGGGCTTCAGCATCAGTTAAGAGGGCAGGCCCAGACTGCAGCATGCTTTGGTGTAATTTCTATCATGTACTCACCATCCAGGATTTCTGTCCTTTTCAGGAGCCATAGCAGTGGCAGAGGAGGCTTTTCCAAGGGCTCTTGAAGAGTCAGTGCATCAGCTGTTGGAGCCACTGTAGATCCGAAACGTAACCCCAAGTCTAACAAACTTTTGAATACATTGTCAGCAAATTCTACTTTAGGAACATAATCTGGATTTGTAGTTACAGCAAAATGTAGCAAATAAACACAGCCCTCCTAAGAAGGTTTAACCAATCCAAGTTCTTTCATGCAAAGACAGAATTCATTTTTCATTTAGCATCTTATCCATTCTGCACTAATGCAATGCAGAAATTTGATTGTCCTGGCCACAATAGTGAAAGCTTAGGAAAAAGCATCGTAAGCCGACCAATTAAAGGAATTCATCTGCCCAAAAAATGGTTTACCTAGCTTTCAAAGGCCAGAATAATACCTTATTCCACATGCACAAGACTCAAAGCATTAGACTAACCACTGGAACTGCAACAGGGCTTTTTGGTTGGCAGAATTACACCTTACAGCTGCTAGAACTCTAGTTTGTCATCCTAGTTTTCTGCTGACTGGTAGAACTATCAGATGGCTGTACTCTAGTTCAGTACATTAGAAGATCATTATCAGTCCAGTCTTCCTCCTGCAGAACTGACTTCTAGATATGTAGGCATGAGGAGAAGTTCATCTTAAAGATAAATTTCTTCTATATTCCTCTAATGAGGCTAAAATGTTTTGAAGGAAAAAATTCATTCCTGAAAAATCTTTATGTAAATTATCACAGCAATAAATTATTTCGTTGTTTATATAAACGTCTGCTTTTCTCCAGAGCTATCAGCATGGATGTCTTTTACTTCAATGACTTCTACTGCTCAGCTGTAAATAAATAGTAAATGCTGCTGGACCAGTTTAATATTCTCTTATTCTTGCTTTNGCATGGCTATCTTTTACTTCGATAACTTCTACTGATCAGCTGTAAATAAATAGTAAATGCTGCTGGACCAGTTTAATATTCTCTTATTCTTGCTTTACAAAAGGGCTGATTCGCCCTTGCTGTATCACTACTTTTGCATCCCACTTCCCAATAAAGTTTCATTTCTCAGTGTCCTCTTTGGAACAAGTCTTGTATCACTTGTCCAGTGAGAAATATGGGAGAAACTCAATAGTCTTTGATTAGCAAGTTAGGCTTGGATCATAACCCTTATTTCAAAGAAGCACTTAGAAAATGCAATACTGAAACACCAATTAATTTGAAGAAGTAAGGGAATATTTTACATTAGACTGATACTTACACATAGGTTAAAAACAGTGTTTTCTTTGAGAAGGTACATCACACACTAGGTCAGAAACCCTATCAGCTAGAAACACCATCCAGTGAATAACAAATTCAATTACAAGGAGGCCTTGTTCTTAACCTGATATATTTCTAGCTACGAAATCTTGCAGGATGTTTTTTGGTCACATCTTTTTTTTCTCCCTCAACTGCTGTCTTTAATTCCATTGTGTACTGAAAATGCCAAACCAAAAGGCAAACCTGCAATTTCATCATTCTCGTAAGATCTAAGCATTGCAGCTTCTGAAGGCCATTTTGAACAATGACTTTCCAAAGCAAGTCATGCAATTAATCATCTTCCTTGCATTACAAGGTAATTAACAGTAATTGGGAAGGCCATTCTAAATTACAGAAATCTCTCTCAGTCTAAAAAGAAAACTCACCTTGAAGGACAGCAATGATTAAAAAAGAATGAAAGAAAAATCGCACTTAGGGAAGCATTTCTCAGTTAATCAGGCTTTTAGCTTGAAACGGCAACATTGTGGGCACCAAATTCCATGTCACCCTTCCCAGCAAGGTTCACAACCAGGCTTGGCATCTGCACTGTGCCTGCCTTCCAAACTCCCTCCTTGTCAAAAAGGGGCTCTTCAACTGAAGATGACTGTAAAATATGCTCAGAGAGGAGGGCAGGACTCCTGTGGAGAAGTGGTAACCTTCCTCAGGGAAGTCAAGAGGTGGCAACCAGAACTGAGACATCACACTGTGCTGAGAATCCCTCCTGCGTGTGAAAGAGTGAGCCCATTTGCTTCTCTAGCATGGAAATACCTGGGATCTTCAAACAGATGAAGCAAGCCATCAAGAAATCCAGAAGGCCTTGCTTCTTAAAGCAAGCAGAAAGAAAAACTGGCTAGGAATGAAGACAAATATGACTTTTAAAGGTAACTTGGTTGGTGCTGCTGGGCAGGGCTGGCACAGCCTGCAACATTCCCCCAGCAGTGGGCTGGGGGGTGGGCAAGGCCCCACCAGGGGACACAGCCAGGCCAGTGACCCAAACTGACCAAGGGGATACTCCTGACCATGTGACGCTGCCTCATACAAAACCTAAGAAAAGGAGGAAGAAGGGGGATCATTGATTATTGACCATGCTGGCCTTCCAGAGCAACCACCGCGTGCTGGAGCCCTGCTTCTTCGGGCTTTTTCCTTTGCTCGTGCTCATCCAATCTTCAGTCTTGCTTTAAGAAACTGCTTTATCTCATCCTCCTTGTTTTCCATCACATTTTCTCTACCCTGTCCAGCTGAGGAGTGATAGAGCAGCTTGGTGAGCACCCACCATACAGATACTGAGTTTGCCTGGCAAAGTTCTGGTAATGGGGGGGCTACAGGGGTGGCTTCTGTGAGGAGCTCCCAGAAGCCTCCCCCATGTCCAGCAGAGCCAATGCCAGCTGGCTCCAGGACAGACCTGCCACTGGCCCAGGCAGGGCCCAGAAGAGACAGTGGTGATGCCTTGGGGATAATGGATTTAAGAACAAAAGAAAAGTCTTCGCACAGCTGTAATTGGGTGCAGAGAAGAGTGGGGTGAGATGTGATGAAGTGCCCTCAACCCCCGTTCCCAATTCCCTGTGCTTCTGGGAGGCGGGGAGGGAGAGAACTGGGAATAAAGTTAAGCCTGGGAAAGAGGGAGCAGTGGGGGGCAGGTGTTTTTAAGATTTGTTTTACTTCTCATTATCCTGTTCTTTATTAATAAATTCAATCCATTTCCCCAAGTCGAGTCTGGTTTTGCCATGACAGTGATGGGGGAGGGGTCTCTCCCTGCCCCTATCTGAACTCCAGAGCCTTTCATTATCTTTTCTCTCCTCTGTCCACCTGAGAAAGGCAGTGATAGAGAGGCTTTGGTGGGTGCCTGGGATCCTGCCAGGTAAAACTGAGCACACAACAGCACTCGACAGCAAACACATTGACTTTTGAAGGTCTCTGACTGGCTGCTAAACGCCTGAAATACAAGACGAAGAGATGAACTTAGGAAGAGCCCCGCTTGTATATCAGCTCAGTGAACTAGAAACAAGCAGTTCCAATTGAAGCGTCTCAATTGCAACTGTGTAACACAGTCAGTTCAGGAGAATCTCCGTGTGAAGGACAAACAAAGCATCTGCAACTAAAACAATTAGTTTAAAAATCCAGGGCAGTCGTTTTGGCGTGACCACCCACAGATATCTTCCAACTTTCCGTGGGAAGAGAGTGATCAGCATGTTTCTGAAAGCAAATAATTGCTATTAAAAAGGGAGCTCTCCCACAGAAGCGCACACATAAGGTTTCAGAGCATATCAGTGCCTGAAAGTGGTGCCAGCTAACCTGAGCAAGGTGTTTATTTTGTTGTTTGTCTTAGAGGTGGAAGGGAACGAGAGCCAAGTGAGTTCAGCCTTCCTCCTAACAGGAGCACATCAGTGGCTTTCTGAGGCGACTCACACAGAACAAACACCAGAACCACCAGGAACTTCAGTGGAAACCTCCAATTTGGTCTCACGACCAGGGAAAAGCATCTAGATTATCCAGCTTTTCTCCAGTCATGAAAGCAGTTGCATCGTATTTCAATTTGCCTTTGTATTTGGAGCATGAAAAACATTCTGGAGAGGTTTGTTGTGCCCGAAGGAAAAGAAATAATCACAAGCGTTAAGTATTTATATTGCACCATATATATATTAATGTCACCTATTTTTGCTACTAAAAGCCACACTAAAGCTTTTTTGCTTTTAATAAAATTTGTTATTAAAAATAAAAACTTTGTATATTCTGTATAATTCATATTGTTCTATCATGCAAACATATGGCTCAGATTGCTCATTCATATGAAGATAAATATGTTTATTCTCCCACTGACTCAGTGCTATGAGAAACTTAATTCACTCGAAAGTTACCCATAATGTAACTCAAAAATGAGTATTTAAATCCTTCAGAGCCTTCTTACTGGGGAGAGGTAATCTGATAATTAAAAGAGAGCTGCTTTTCATCAGGAAAACCAACAGTTTTACAACAAAAAATAACTAGTGGTGCAAACATTAGCATTTTCTCCACTGTTACAAATATGATTCAGTTTGAACGCGTGCATCCAGGTAATTTCCATATATTTAAGCCCAGTCTGCACTCTCCAAGAGCCTGGAGTGGTACTTCATTACTCAGCTGTGCACTGCCTAAAAATTCTATCCAGTTGCTCAGCATTCCACAAGCAACCAACAATTTGGGTCCAAAGCGTGCTAATCAGCGTAACAGGAGTTACCTGATAACCACCGCAGGGCTGGTACCACTGCAGGCACACCCTCCTCCCCTGCACAAGCACAGCTCTGCCACAGGACTTGAGTATCAATCCCTGAGTACCAACGCAATCCCCTCTGTTCTTTGCACAGCAGGAGCCAGACGGCAAAAAAAAAAATCAAATATCCTCCCTCTCTTAATGGACTTGGACCTCCTTGATGTCTCACTCTCCTAAGATGAAGCTTTTTAAAAGATAAAAATTACTCTGTCAATAATTACAAGCAGTAGGGCCTGTAAATGACTAATTACAAGTGTTGGACCTCAAAACCACAAGTTTTAGTTTTGGAGAACAAGTGATGTGAAAGTGACTCCCTTCGTCATTTGAAAGATTTCTGTTGCATTTTCAGATAATGTATTTTCAGGCTTTCATCTTAAGTGACAGAAAATAGTCTTGGATATTCTTTTTTCCTTGGAAATATTTCTGAAGGGTTTTAAAAATTGACAGGTATATTCATAGTGCCTCAACAAAAAGACTCCCCATGTGTGTGCAGCAGCTTGACTTTCACCCTTTGGATTTTGTAAAGTTATCCCTGTGTCAGTCCTCTTGGTCAACCCAGAGGGATTCTGCACTGGACAAAGCCAGAATACTTCATGGAAACAACACCTGGGAACAGGAACTGATTCCAAAGATTTCGAAACATTCCCGGGTTTAACCGAATTCCAGAAAACTTGCTTCTGAAAGTTTCTTCTTCCACTGTGCTTCGCACTAAAATAGAAATGGCATCTCAGACGTTCCTGCCTTAACTCTCCTCAGTTGTTTGTGCAAAAATGATTGAAAAGGACGGGATATATGTGACATGATACATAGGATATGATATCTCACATGACACATATGACATCATATGCCATGTGATACATGGCAGAGGTGTGACAATATGATTACAAAAAACATTTATTTTATGATCATACATATACAGCATATGTGATCGATATGAAACATTATTACTAATGGCACATATATAATATATATGATATGATATATGGCTTACATATATGAGAGGGATATACGAGATACAACAGGACTTTTTTTTTTTTTTTTTTTAGAGTTCCTNNNNAGAGATCCTCGTAAGAACGTGTTCCACCAGACTGAGCTCACCTGTTTTCTGGATTTTTGGTGTATTTCAGGAAGGAACAGGTTTAGAAAAAAAAAAAAAGATGAGTCACAACCTTGTGCAATCCTGAACCCTGAACTATCAGGAAAGCAATGATTTTTATCACAGTGCCCACTTCATGTTCAGTGAAAACTTTAAATACCATATAAATTCTCCACTTAATAGCTGGATTATCTGCAATCTGCCTGGATTAAGTTACATTGTCTCAAGATACTAAATGTGACAAATCTCATTTTCAAACCTACTACAATATGTTTCAAAATCTATTCCAAAAGCCCTTTTACTGCCTTTCAGTAAAAATCACCTATTAACTATGCTGAATCACAGTGCACTATATAAATGGAAGCAAGAGTCTAATAAAAGATAGGATATTAATAAAAATGAGGAGTGGGAAGGTGGATCAACAACTGACAAAGCCGCTTAGCAACGATAAGGGTGCAGGAATGAAAAGGATGCTGCACACAGGAAGCAAATTTATGCAAAACACAGGCTAGAGTACAACTGAACAAGTATCTGCCTTTGAGTAATAAAAGAGCATTTCTTTCACATGTTTAAGAAAATGTACTTAGTGAAAAAACAGTAGCACTTACTACTGGTAACTGGACTACCAGGTATGGGGCAGGTATTTTTGTCACGGTTAAAAAGGGTTTTCTGTCCTAAATACATTTCGAAATTAACCCCAGTTGTGCAGAATGAAAATTCAAAGCCTGTTCCACTTATTTGAAGAGTCAATGTAGCTGAGGAAGAACGTAAGTGAAAACAGGAGGAAGGGTGGTATTTTTTATTTTCATAGTAATCATCACATAACACTTCATAATTGAGAAAACTTTTAAGTCACTCTACAAATGGCTTGGAAAGAACAATTCCTTGAGCACTTGGAACAGTGTCAGTTTTGCTGCCCAGAGTCTCAGATCCAAACAACTGATGTCTGTCTGCTTTGTTTTAGCCCACATCTATTCAACTGGTACCAGCAATGGGCACCTTTGTGTGATTTTCACCAACATATCCCCTCTCCCCAATCTCTCACCTCCAGAGAATTCAAAGGTTAAATGTTCAAGGCAACAAGTTACAGATTTTAAGAAACTTAAAGAAAGAATTAATATATTTAATGGATTACTAGTTAAGCAATGCTGCGCATACCTGTGAAGGGCCTTATTTGAAATGTCAGCCTTGCTATTGTCAGGCAGTAATTAATAAACAAGGCTTGAGTTTTCTGGGCACCAGAGCCCTGTTGTCTCATTTTTTTCCTTATCCAAGATCAGCTTCATCAAAAGGATGGGCTGAGTATTTATCCAATAATTGACACTAATAAGAGAGGGATGGTGGGAACAAAACTGCTGGATAAGCTCACATTACCTAAAGCAGGAGCTGCCTACTGGCCCATGGTGATGGATTGATCACGTGTGGCCACTCTTGTTTCCCATCCCTAGACACAGCCCTGTGAAGGGCCCAGCTCTAAGGGACAGACTGCTGCACCCTGTGCTTCATTTCCAAAATCAAGCACAGACGGGAAATCTTCCTATTACAGGAAGAGAAACAAAGCTTACCAAACCACACCAAAATTGCACCCAGACAAGGAATCTGCTGTCCACTCAACACTTCCTGTAGAAGAGGGATGAGTTAAGGATCCCTAAGCAGAATTCCCCTGGCAGATATTTAGACATTCCTGGGACACCTCTCACCCGTCTTTAGAAACTCTCTGCAGCACACAGATCTGTATCTACGCTCAGTTCAGTGGAGAGGGGCTTTCCACAAGCAGATCAATGTGAACATCTCCACTTGGAAGACCAAGAAGGTGCTGCTGACTGCACTGGGTGGAGAAAACTCCATTGTGCATGAATACCTCAAGTCCAAAGAGTCAGAGTCACTTCCTATCTGCTAGCACTGGGCACCAGCTAAGGGTGAGACAGCTTTAGGAAACTGTATTTCTGGCAGCAGTTGGTTTTCTTTTAGTCAAATGTGACAGAGAGGGCCAGCTATGGCTTGGCCTCATCACTAGAAATAAATAAGGAATACTGCACTGACAAGAGACCAGGGTAACAGCAACACCACTGGAAGATGCAGCCTTGGACTTTCTTGAGGAAATGAGGACGTGCCAAGTGAAGAAAATCCAACTACACACAGTGGACAGCAACCATGAGAACTGCAAAGAACCCAGACTGTTAGCAGCAGAAGAAATCTGATGCTGAAAGTTGCCCGTGTACCTCTGGCGAACTGAGAGCCCGATAACTTCCTGCCACGTGAAGGACAGATGCAGGGACTACAAGAGGATTACGTTACTTAAGATGAGCACGTAAGAACCAGAGCTTGCATAACATCACTGAGAACCATGTCAGTAAGAGAATTAATTCAAAAGTATTCTACTTCAGAGTTATGTACAAGGTTTTAGGAGAAGATAAGCAAGACTATCAGCCTGAAATTAAACAGGCTGCTTATTAGGTTTGCCTTTGGCACACCCAAGTCAGCGTGGTTAGCCAAATCATGACCTCCAAACTTAAAGAAAAAGCACCGAACAGAAAGAAGTTAAACTGAGGTTCAGGAGCACTTTGCTTTTGCCATGGCAGAGGACGGAATAAAATGCTTCAGTAAATGATCTGAGGAAGGTGTGGCACGTAACGGAGGAGGAATTACCCATCACTGAGATTAACTAGTTGCTCACTAGCCAGGCCATCCCTTCACATATCAAATTGCTAACCCAGGGTCCAAGGACAATATTAACGTGATAACAGAACAGATCTCAAAAATTCAAGCACTCAGCAGTCTGTGCCTTAAGACACAGACCAGAGTTCTTTTGTCATTTAGCTGTTGGAATAACCTGTACAAGCAGAGAGTGAATGCCCCTGCAGCACAAAAGGAGGTAGAACTTAGATACTGGCTAACATGAACCAATCAAATATGTAAAAAAGAGAATGAGGGGAAATAACCTGGACAGATAAATGACTCCAAGTATTCCTTGTACCTTAAGACAGCACAAGGTTATGTATAAAGCTGCTGGAAATCCAGAATACCTTTATGGAAACTCAGAATACCTTTATGGTACCCATTAAGGAAATGTATTCTGTAGATTACTTCCCCAGCAAAGAAGGCAAATAAAGGGAAAGCATAGATACTGGGATGATATAAAAGGTCAGTACTTGTAAAGCTTATGTCTTAACCTAAAAGAAACAGCATGACTAAACATGAGTCTAAACAGCTCTAGAAAGAACTAGAATTCATAGAGTAAATCAAAGAAATAAGGTAAATTCCCTAAAAGTAAAAACAACCTCAATACCACATTTGCAAATGGAGGCACCTCAAACTGTTCAGGTGACCACAAAGATGCTACAACAAAGGGCTATTGCAAAAATAACTCAATTTCCTTCAATATATGATCTGAGTTGCTCTTGCTTGTTGTTTATAATGTTCAGTTATTGTTCTGTCTCCTCGAGATAAACTCACATGAGGACTATCTAGATAACAGTCCTGATAAGTACTTTGGCTAAGCACACTCTGTGACTCCACAACAAACCAAACTCCACTGCAGCACCAGTAACTGACACTTGCTTTCCCAAAGAGGTGCTGATTACCCTTCCTCCGGCCAAGGTAAGGACACTAGGAGGCAAAATCCCTCAGCATCTGGTGACTCACTGAAAACATGGCTAGTTTCCACATGGACAAAACTTACAGGTTTATAGGGGAAGGAAGATTTGACAGCCTCAAAGGTTTTTCTTCTTGTTTGGTGAGGAGACACATCTGAAGAATCCTTCATATGAGGAACCCAACTACTGCATCCCTGAGAACACCTAGTTTTAAAGCAGTCTGAATGAACATTGGGAATTTGATCACATTGAAGGTCCCTTCTCTCAGCACCATGGAGCCCAGTTCCTACTGCTGACCAAAACACTGCACAGGGAGCAAAAACCAAGAGCCATTTCTGTCACAGAAACTTTAAATCTGTACAAGAAACACCGCACAAAGCCATACTGGAAAAGAGCTTTAGGGCTGCCACCTGAGAAAAGCCAAATGTGAGTGTCTGCTGTCAGTGGATCAAGTGCCACAGTGTCACGCTGCCATCAAGATGCCGTTTCTAAGTTAATCGATTTCCAGTGAAGACCAACCTCTATCTCTTTTTTGTGATTCCAGGTCTCTTTTCCTGTCTCACTGCTGCCCTTGATGCCGAAAACTAGTAAGGCAGAGCTTCCACATTCCCACTGTTACGACTCCTCTGTCAAGCTTTGCTCATTCAGCCCTTCAAGGACTCTGTGCCAGAAGGCAAGAAATGCACAGGGTTAGTAGAATTTCTTGACCAAATTTATTTCAGACAATTTAGGAGTTCCAGTTCCTCAAAACTGCGACAAGTCCCAAGACACGCTTTCCCTTACGCTGAGCTGACTCCCTCCTCAAAGCACCCACAGCTTGGAGAACACTTCCTTGCCTTCACCCAGAAATCATTCCAGCAGGATCCACCACTCACTGAGGAACTGGGGGATGAAATGGTAAATGAAATTCATGCCGCTAAATGCAAAGTAATGCAGGGAGGAAATCCCTTTCCCTCAGCACTGGGCAGGCTACAGCATCTTGGAGAGATAGGAAAACTATAATGAAATTATGCACATCAATTCAATGCAGATAGTGATTTAGTACTCAGTAGCAGATAGAGCTTCATAAGCTGCTGAGAAAAAAAAAAAAGGCGGGGGGGGAGAAAAGCTCATTATATCATGGTATGATTTTTCTACATCTCTAGAGCTGGAAAGGGATCAGAAATGACAGGGATAGTAAGAGGTGTAAAATGTTTTCTGTATGCAAAGCATTTGAACAGACTGGGAAGGAATTTGATAAACGTCTACAAAAATTTACAAGCAGCATTGACAAACTGAATAGACAGCAATCCTGCACCACTTCTCCTAACACAGGAATTATCAGATAGCACTCTGAAGAACAACAAAAGGAGGTGGCTTTCCCACACAGCATGCAGTTTAACTGGATTTCTGTTTACAACAGAAGCTTACTTATCTTTCAAGAACAATGAGACAAATTCTATGGATAAAAACTCCCACCAACAGCTATTAAACCGAAAACCGTGGCCCTGCTGCCAGACAGAATGTACCTGTGAGGCAGCCAGCCAGAAGCTGAGAGGGTCTATATGGAGAAATACAATTTCCCTATACTTAGATAAAAAAATACCTAGCCCAGCCAATATCAACAAGCGAGAAGGATGGTGAACCTGACCCAAACATCCACTCTTACACCCTTCTCCCTGTCCGCCCAATCCAAGAGTCACACTGGTCATTAAATTGTTTCTAGGAAAGCAGCTATTCCCTTTTGCTGTCACAATGAAACAGGAATGAGGTCTCACCTTTTTTTTCTTTTTTAAAGGCTCTATTACTGTATAGATATTTATGCCTTACTGCATCCTGCTGATCACTTGTGTTTTGATGGCTTTACTTTCTGTTGTATTGTGCTTTATATGGTGCAAAACAACGAAGGGTTTGTGTTCTGGTGACCTTCAGCTTTGACCAAAAGCTGCCACAGCACACCATTAAAAAAGCCAAACCATGCAGAAGAATTTATTTTTAAAATTTTAAATGGCACTTTACTACTTCTGTCTTAAAGCAGTTTGTTCTTCTGACATTATTTCATCCTCCTCATGTGTCAGAAATGCTCCTAACTACTCACATCATTACATTTGCAGAGATCATTCACTCTTGTGACAGAACAAACTTCATGTTTAGGTGCTGGTTTATGTATTTTAAAGCACTGGCCTTTCTGCTTAGCCTTGTTAGAAATTCTGGATCCCTTCACAGGGGAAGGAAGGCCAGAGAAACTGCCATCCCAATTAATTTCCATTGCATCCATCATCACTTGGTACTTCAAAATTCAGGCTCTGAATTTTTGAATTCTTGTGGGACACTGTGCTTGCTTTTGGTGTAGCATTACATTTGTTAGCAATAGAACACATGGCCTGCTTTTTACTGAGTCTGCTTTGCTACTCATAGCTAGACAAATCAATTTCGATTACATCCTTCTTCCTGCTCCCGCCAGTGAATGAAACCATCATTCTGATGGATTGGATACAGAAACAACATGCGAGATAATTCCACCTTACAACCCAAGAGGTATTTATCGTAACATACTTTTTACACTTTCTGAAAGAAGATTAAAAATTTTGTGATTCTGTGATAAGCAGAGCCATTACAGGCTCAAGAACGGAAGATACCAAACTCCTTGAGGACCATGTCTTAGCTTTGTTTTCATGAAAAGGACATAGGTAATGTACTCCCTTAAACAAAGCTTTGGGGTTTTTTTAGTGGTTTCCTCAACTCTTCAAACTCTAAGTCTCTGGCTGTTCAATCATGGAAAATGCTCTTGTGCAGGAGGACAGGACTTCTGAGGGCTTGCAACGATGAAGGCTCTGGAAACAAGCTGATCATATCATGTGCTCAGCCCCTCAACCCACAGGAAAAAAACCATGTTCTTGTGGAGGGCCACTCTGTGCCAGATGCAAATTCTCCATAAGGGCCATGCAACTGACAGGCGCCTTTTGTTGTTTTGGCAGCTGAACTGGAAGAAAATTAGAAAAGAAATTAATGTTTAAATGGGCTAAACATTTGTTTGGTTTTGATGCTTGAAACTAAAATACCATAACATTTACTTCATACTAGGCAGAAAAGAACACAAAAAGGCAAAGGAAAGAGGATTTAGGCTCATGAAAACAGGGAAATGATTTTCCAAGTTCTGATCAGTACTGTCTGAAACAAAACCATTGCTACCCCAGCACCACTTCATATGGAAGACACGAAGAGGAAGAAGACCCCCAACAAATACTTTTGAGGTAGAAGCCTGGCTCGTTTTGGAAGTTTGCTGGCAGCTACTGGGGCAGCCAGCCCATGCCAGCAGTAAACTGCAAAACAGTCAATCCCAGCCATGGTAACTAAAGCAAAATTACAAGATTTCCATTTGCCTGCCTGAGCCCACCTGAAAAAGGACAACACAGGGCTGACAGCACACAAGAGGGAAGGCAGAGCAAATTCAGAAACTAAGGAGAAATCTCAGCTTTGATCACGATGAGTGATCGCACTACTGTTTCATTTGCATTATTTATTTTACACAGGGTTTTTAATTGTTTGTTGTAATATGCAGGAAGTAGCAAAAACAATGCTTGCTTTCTGAGCCTAATTAGCAAAAAAGACAGTAACATAAACATATCCTGCTTAAGGAAAGTGGTGACTTCCTTGAGAATATTGCTCCTTTTTTTATCTTTCCTTGAAAAGCATCTGGCACCGAGAACTGTGACTGGGGTTTTCTGTGGCACAGGCACAGTTCAGGGTGCTTCTGAAAACCATGGTGGGAGCTCTGGCTTAAGGCTTTAAGGCTGGTCTCTAATTACCACTGGTTTAAGACTATTGGATTACATTTCGGTGATCAAAAGAGAAAAATAATGCCTTAAATGTTTCAAACTGTGAAGCCTTGTGAACATGTTTAGTCTGTATTTCATTTCCATCACTGCAGAAAGTTTGGAGCAATGTTACTGTTGTTCAACACAAAGTAATTAATTGTATTCTTAATAGTTCTCAGTCACTTGAACTCATGTTCATGCTACTGAAAATTTCCCACTGCAGTCCAAACTCAGAAGGTTTTGGGAGGAGCTAGGTGGAGTTAGGGAATAGCAATAAAGGCTAAAAACTGAACCAAAATTTGCCATAAGCATTAACCTTGTTGCAGCTCTCATCACAGAGAGAGCAGACCAATTTAAAAAAGCACAAAATGAACACATATAATGCAAATTAATTTTAAGGAGAGCTATGTGTGCATGTAGATCCATATTTATTCCTCTCATGTTCAACAGAGTCTAGGAAAAAAAAAAGGCAGCAAACTTCAGACTGTGGCCTCAGGGCTCAAATGACTAATGATGGATAGAACTTTCCCTGCTATTAATATGCTACCATGAGAAAGGAGAGACTGTCTAACAAAGACTGAATTAATGGACCGCACGACACAAAAGTGTGGAAATCTAATCACAGAAACACGGAACGGCTGGAGCTGGCAGGGACCTCTGGAGATCATACCGCCCAACCCCGCTCCGCAAGGGTCACCTGGACCAAGTTCCCCAGGACTGCAGCCAGGTGGGTTTTGAATCTCTCCAGAGGAGACCACACAGGTCTCTGTGAAGCCAACTCCAGTGCTCTATCACCCTCACACACCCATGTGCTCTCGACTCGTTCTTCACCCACTCCTTGGCAGAACTCAACACTGGCAACACTCAACTCCTTGGCAACACTCAACAACTCATTCCAGTTGCTCTCTCACATAAACAGCAGCTCCACCACCTTGCCTTGCTGCCCTGGCTTTCCTAGAAGGAGTGCAGCCATCTATGACTGTATTCCCACCGTGCCTCTGTGGCTGCAATGAGATCATGGCCCTGATGATAAAGGGCAGAAAGCAAAAGTGGTACCACTGCTGCCAATTCCCTTCCTCGTTAATTTCTCATTGTTATATTTAGCTTACTGCCCAGGAGCACATCCTGATTCCTGCTGAGGGGACTCAGCAAGGGTTTTCTTTCACAACAGCAGCCCTCAGGCACGTGGGGCTTGACCCTGCTCCCATTCAAATAAACAGGAACTTGCCCATGGACTTGCCATGTCTTGAAAACAGTTATTTCATATTAAAGAAACATTAGAACGCTGTTCAGTAACTCTTCACTTGTGCCCTTCTACTCTGAAATAAAGGCGAATTGTTGCAAAACAAGCTCGTAATTTATCAATATAGTTCTATGTGTGAGGCTCCTAAAAAGCAATTATCACCAGCAATGCACGACGTGAGCTGGTTTCTTATGTACAATTTGTTTCTGAGGCAAACCCTCTGGAGTTTCAAGGGAGCTGCTTTTGACTGACCCTAGTTAGGAGACGAACAGAGAAGAGGAAGAAGGGAAAGGGGAAGAACACCAACAGGGCCTGATCTTTGCAGCAGAGGTGAGCAGAGTGATTTGTGCACCCTGCTGCTCTTCCAGCAGAGGAACTACTTGTCCAAAACCACAGGGCAGAAGCAGGACGGCACCGAGGCCACGGGACCCTTTCCATTTGCCACCTGCCCTTAAGGGGCTGTGGGACAGGACGTGGCTCAGTGCCACTGCCCTAGCCAGTGTCCCTGCACCAGAGCACTCCCTCTGCCAGCCCCTTACATGACTTCCCACTGGAATTCACAGACTTGCCCAAACAGGGATGAGAGGGGCTGCAACACAAAGTAATAATTAACAAATCTCCAGCTTGTGTGTATAGAATCTCCTCGCAGAGCTGGCTCCAGTGATTGTTCACTTTCTGGCCAGAGTCCAGGTTTCTAAATCCCTGCCAATAGTATTTCTAAAAATGAATTTCCAGCAATATCTTAATCAACAAAATGCTGCCACATCACAACACTTTACAGCAGGATCACAATGAATTACTCTTAAAACTCCACAAAATTATAAAGGGTAACGAGCTGCACTTGCCTCTTAAAAATGGTTTCAGTACTAAGAACAGCCACTAACTGATTTGTGACACGACTTCTGCATTCCATCCCTATCTGTCAGTGATACTGTCTGTCTCCCAAGAACCCAGATGCTGAACCAGTGTTTTATTCAGGTCAGGGCTCCTTCACCACTAATCTATGAGGGGAATTTAACGGACAATATGAATGTTAGAAGAATGAATGTCTTTTTCTCACCACAAAATAGAAATTAAACCTATCCTGTGAAGATGCTCTTCAGTTTCCATTCACTTCCATTCACACACGCTTGACATCTCCCTCCTTTGGGATAAAAAGTTCTTCAGGACTATGAAATTTCGGGCTACAGCTTTCAAGTAAATTGTTTAAGCAGTTTTGTGTTCAAGCTCTGCATTTTGGGACATTTGTACCAGTAGAAACAGAAATGTTTGGTATCTTGAGAATAGGAAGCTTGGTCTATTCTCTTGGGAACTTTTTGTCCAATGATATGCAATGGTCATGCTGAAAAAAACAAGACATGAACAAAGAACCCAAACTTACCTCTGGATTTGAATGCATATTGAACATTTATATTTGCCATTCAAGATAAAGTGTCTGAAATGGATGTAATTTCCTTGGAAAAGTTTCTCTCTCTAGAATTTTGTCTGTATTTTCAAATGTTAAAATAGTAATTACCTGAAAAGTGACACAAGGGGAAAGCATGTAAGCTACATGCTTTACAAGACAAAGCTTTTTTCATTATTGTAATAATAACTGGGCAGGGGAGTAAGTAAAGAGGAATTTAACAAATGCTGATGCTGTTAAGATACCACGGGGGGGAAAAATGCATTTTCTCAAAAACAAACCAGTCTAATATGGGAGGCAACCAGAGAAAATGATATTCTGACTATCTCAAGCTGAAAACTCTGTGAAAAAGCAGCCCTGAAGCTCTCATGTCTGGAAATGCAACACAAATGGCAAAGGCACTAATCTACATCTTCCCCTCACTTCCTTGCACCCTGACAGCTCTATTTGGACAGAACAGTGCCTTTCTAGTGGCAAAATTAATGGAATACGTGGATTTGGGAAAGGAAGGAGTCACAGGTATCTGTGAGTTACATTTTGGAAACCCTTGCCTCCAACAGGTTTTAGGTGATTCATTTTAATCCCTCTCAAAGAAAAAGCCTGTAACTGGAGAGGATTCACTGTTGTGAAACAGCAATACAGGAATGTCAGTAAAATGAGTGCTGGAACGTCTCCACTTTAAAAAAAATAACATCCAAAGGGAGAACAAGAAAAAAAAAAGTTGTAGTTAGGAACCAGTCTGGCTAGAGTACAACAACTCAGAGCAGCAGAATTGCATTCCAAGCTTTTCCTTGGTAACTTCCAAGAGTCTCACATCAGTGTGGGAGAGGGCATTTTGCTTCTTCAGATAAATTGAAATCCCGCTGCCTTTTCTGCTTGACGTAGCAAATCCTTTGTGCAGCAGCTCCCACATCACACCTCACTGCTCCTAGAGTTCCACTCCTGATATGACCTGAGGGGCTCAGATGGCATCCATTAGAATAAATAAGATTTTGTCAGTAACATGCTGAAGCCTCAGTTGTTTCCCTGGGCAGAATGAGAGTGGATAATCCTCCACAGTGCTGCCAGGAATGCCCTGAGATTTGCTGCTTGCAGTGCTTGGTCTGCAGGCATGTCAGTGCTGAGAGCTCTGAAGCTTAGAACAATGCTTCATGTTCTGTGTTACGCGAGTCTGGTTCTTTATTAGGAAGTTTCTTTCTAGCTACCGAAGTATGTTTAGGAATACATCTTGTTCCTATGGAAATCAGTGAGAATTCTGCCCTTGCCTCCAAATAGAGCAGGAACAGACTCCCTGTCTGCAACATCAGACATCTTGGCATAAAGTGAGAAAATTGGGAGGGCCTGCTAAGCTTCACTGGTGTGGAAAGGTCAGCCTACAAATCAAGAGACTGCAGGAGAAGCGGGCAGGCTGCTGCACATGCAGAGGGGAGGCCTCTCCCTGCCTCATCCCCAGGGAACATCCCAAAGCTGCTCCTTGGTTTCTTCCCCCTGCGCAGCCAGGAGGGGCTGCCAGCCCGTCCTGCAGCTGAAGGGGAAAGGCAGAGCAGCAGCAGCATCTCATGGCTGAGATGCTGCTGAGTCCCATCACTCCTGTGAGCACTACAGGTATGGGAGGAGCTCGAATTTCGAAGGAATTTGAGCTGATGTCTCTATTTTACAATTAAAAACACACCCAGGTCCAAAACTTCCAAAATGACTCGGGAGCTTGAGCATGTGAATTTGCACGTGTGTTATCAGGCATCTTAGAGACAGGGGAGAGGCATCCCTCCTGAATGCACTTTTTAAAACACAGATTTCTTTGGGTTGTTTCAAACTTGGGCCTTAAAAGCCGAAGTAGTTTTGAAATTATTATACACAGTTCATTAAGAATACGGTGAGTAAATGAAAGGTCAGAAAGGAGCTTTTCTACATCTTCACGTTGAAGAAGTTTCATATTTTAAAACAATACAATGACAGAAACAGGAGAGTTTTACATTACCACTGGTATGTAAAAATACATTCTTTGTTTTATCTTAAGTTTGGCCATTAAATTCTGATGAAAAGCAGAAGTAAGTCTACCATATATAAGACAGATCACTTTAAAAGTCAGGTTTTCATCTGCAAACCTTTCATACGAAGCAATCCTGCCTCAATCTAAAAGACTGCTTTATCAGAAGTACTGATTATTAGGGTGATTTTGAAATGAAGACCAAACAAAAAACCTTATAGCTAAATCAAGTACATCACCATTTGAAGTATAAACACTTTATAGTAGTTTATGAAGAACATCATTGAGCTCCCACCTGGAATAACAGAAACATCTCTCATAACTTCCTAACACCATTACTCGCCCCTGTCTATATTGAGGTTGTGTATTTCATAAGCTCAAAAAAAGTATACCTGGAAACTCATCTGCCCAACCCTCTCCTAAAAACATGGAAAAAAATCCCAAAAATGTTTCACTTTGGATATTTAGTGCCCTTCACAAGCCCCTTGCTGCCAATATGGCTATTTTAAATTCAAAATTGATTTATTTTTCCATCCAAAAAACATTACATTCAACCTGACAGCAAACAGGAAAAGCAGTGATGAGCCATTCTTCCTTTGCAAGTCCTTGGAGTGCAGACCCGTGAACTTTTTCTCCGAAAGCCGTTTCCTTCAAATATATTCAGCAAAATGAATGTTAAGGAACTAGCACCGGAAGTAATTCCTCCACAACATCTTCACACTGATCTCCAACCATCTCAGGTCACTGGTGCTCAGATGCACAGAGGACTGAGACAGGGAGAATGTTGGCTACCATTTGTTATTGTGCTGCACTAGCCTCCTGCTGCCTCCCCAGAGATCTCTCTGGGCGCAATATATGCACATAGCAGGACTCTACACTCCAAGTAAGCAACAATGATCGATGGTGATTCATGGGGGTAGGGCAGAGTTAAAATGGAGGGGTAAAGTGACTTGTCCAGAGCAGATCAGTTACAGAGAAAGGAGCTCAACCACCTCCTCTAAATACTGGTCCAGCATCTCATTCATCCCAGGTGTGGGACTTCCAGCACCAGAGAAACAAAGAATATTAAGTCTATTTCCACATGACGGCAAAGTCTGAGCAACAGGCAGGTTGAGCAATTTGTAGTATCTTGAATATGAACACCGTTAGAACCATTTTTGTTTATGAAAACCAGTGTACATTATATCCAAGTTACTTTGGTATAATGTTGAGTAAAACACAATGCAAACCAGTATCATTATCCATATCTATAGACTTAGCCTTCATGTCCATGGACTTTTTTCCCACTCCCTCAAACAAAACCCCTTTATCAGAGACAGCTTTATATACTCAGATGTCTTCTCACAACCTTAGGTGATTATTGTTCTGAAAAGATCTATAACAGTAATAAGGGCTTGTCACAAATTATCTTTCTTGCTGCCTGTTACCAGTCTTAAAAAACAAAACTAAGAAACCCCCCCCCCCCCCCCACGCCAGCAAGCGCCGCAAAAACA
>VZRQ01000743.1:287933-302660 GCA_013397975.1 Machaerirhynchus nigripectus
CGGAGGGAGCATCGGGAGAACCCCGGCCTCCTCCTGGGAACAGCCCCAGAGTTTGTCCCACGTCTCACTAGAGACCAGCCCAGCCCGGGCTGGGCAGGGGCTGGCCATGGGCTGGCCATGCAGCCGGAGTTTAGTGCTGTCAGGAAGCGCAGGTCTGTAGAGCGGTGGGAGCCTGGTGTTCATACGGCGTGACGGCAGCGGACACACGGCCAGGCAGCGCGGTGCGAGCCCTCCTGGCGCCTCAGTGCCCTCCTCGAGCTCACCTGCGCGCCCGGCGGCCCCTCGCTGCTGCAGCAGCAGACCTGCGGCTCCAAGACAAAGACTAAAGCAACTCCGAGATGGGAAGAGGAGGATGGACGCTGATTTGAGGGTCAGCCCTCAAAAAACCGGCTAAAGCTTCCCCTTCTCCCCCTCCTTCCTTTTGCATCACACTTCCAGAGCCCAACAGGTGGTTGTGACCTCAGAGAAGTTCTAAGCTAATCTAAGTAATGTCTATAAATGACCTCTCTCATGAATTCAGATTATAAGAAAAAATATTTTTTCATTTACATTTTAATGCATAAATCATGCAAAATAGGGAGCTCCAGACACTGTTGCAAGAGTGATGACTCATGCCCACCACATGTACATTATTTATTGTCTGAGGATGGGACCGTGTTTAAATTAGGCTGCATGATAACCTAATCTGGATGTTCTGAACTGCTTCCCTATAATTATGTTCTGGAAAAGTAAAGTGTCATTTCTTAACCCTAGTCCCTCTCCATGACACATTTTAATTCATAGTCTTGTGTGGAACTACACGTTTTGAATTTTCGAGCAGGTGGAGTGCTCTTTCTGCACAGGCACTACATGTGGAAAGGAATGATCACAGATGTACCTCTCAGATCAGGCAGGAATATAAGAAAAGTCAAAGTTGGCTTTCTTCACCTTAGCAGATAAAAACTGTAAGTTCAAGAATTTCAAACAGAAATGAAGATGCCCTGTCAGCTTGTGCCAATTTCTCGTACTGGGATGTCTCATTACATGGCTGTGTAAAACTAGGCTTCACCATCCCATTGGGACTAATTCTGTTCTAGACACCAAAAAACCCTTCTTATGGCTGGGTGGGCTGTTGTTATTTTTTCATTAAATAATTACAGAGCAGAGAAATGGTGGACCATATCTGGTCATCAGTTTGTTTCCTTCTTACAGTCCTGTACTATAGCTGATTCCTCCATTTTAGTAAACCTTGAGAGTGCAAGGGCAATAAGCTGTTCTGTTCCCTATTCTTCATTTGTTTTTTCTTTTTCTTTTCAAGCAGATGGTATCAAGGAAGCTCTTCCCACACATACACAAAGATTCAAAGCCATTCCTGTGAGGAACTCAGGCTTCAGCTACTCCTTTTGTTCTGTGCTTCTCCTTCTGAAAGTGACACACTCTCACCCTCACCCATTTCATTGTTGTGAGTGACCAAAGGAAAGGCAATGGCCAGAGTCTCCTCTAAATATGACACAAACAATTCTGTGTTACTCCTGCCTATTTTGTGAGGAGCACACGTTTTCCAGTGGATAAAAGTGTGAGGGGAAAGACCAGGGTGGAGGGTGTTTATTTTTGTTCGATATTTTGAAGGAAAGAGAGAAATGCTGGGCTTTTAGTGGTTTGAGCTTTCAATTGGCTTTTGGTCAGATCCCAAACCCACAGGGCTGAAATAGAGCAAACAGTAATAGGAAATGCAAATTAGGACAAGAAATTAAAATTAAATCCTGATCAATGATTCTGTCATCCCATGCTAGTGCCAGATGCAGCAACCAAATGCTTGTGTCCCAACAGCCTCATCATCATCTGCTTGATGTTGTATGGCTCTTTTTGCAGTAAATATAAAATAAAACCAGTATTATATTTTAGCAAGTTTGTAGACACTTTCTTTTTTTAAAAAATATCTACACGTCTTCCTGCTCTAGCACTTCTGTCTCATAAAATAAAAGCTGTTTAAAATCATGACTTCTGTCACAGTGTAGACTTCAAGTACTTCTCTTGGTGTGGAGGGTGACACCAAACAGAAGATGGGTGATTTAAGTATCAGTCCTGCCCAAACCAGGGCTGGAACTGGTGTTACGATTCAATGCCACTGAGTGTGGCAGTGTTCCCAATCAAACCTATACTGCGTCAAGGTTTCCAAGTTAAAGCTCTATATAAAAATACAAAAGATGGTCAGAATCCAAGCAGTGATCGTTTGCTTAATGTGGCATAATGAAACTTTGAATGGGAATCTCATTTGGGCCTTGGGATGATACCACAGTAAATGATATGGTAATGAAAAATAGCATAAAGCTGTTATTTGAAGAATCCTTTTTTTCTCCCTTCTGAAGTTAGAGAAAGGCACTATTTTAAAGTTCACAACATCTGAGCAGCTAATTTGCTATTTTAGCCCTTACAGGCCAGCTCTGCTGGCTCACACAAACTAACCTTGCTCCCAGGGAACGCCCCACTGACTGCAGCAAGGATGAGTTCACACCCTGGGCTTTAGGGTACAGAGCCCGTGCTGAAACAACTGTGTCAGGGGCCAAATGCTGCAATGATCTGCAGGCACGAGTTATACATGAAGATAAGAATTTGTCTAAGCCTTTGTGGGTCTGACCCCAAATTTCTCAGGTACTCATCACTAAAGATGAAAAGCCAAAAGCCAACAGGGCCATATTGTTCCATCCTGGGAATTCCATGCACTTTCATCCTCTGTATGACTGATTAACTTAAAGTTTTTCCTTGGCAGCATCAGGAAATCTTGATAATGCATTATAATCGCAAAAGTACAGCATGTCAATATCAGATTCATTTTTGAAAAGGCTGATTCACCTTCTAGCATTTTTAATAGTTTTCATTGGACTATTATGACATGGAATGCACTGTTTCCACACATTATTTGGAAAATACTGTAAGTATGACAGTGTTTCAAATATTGTTTCAGTCATCTTTCATAACTCATCTTTAAAGATCACCTAGGGGGAGCCTGCATGGGTTTTCTTTTGTGAGGGACTTGCATGCTGACAAGGTGCACTGGATCCTTCCAGATGAGACGTGTTGGCATCTGGAGTGAATTAGCAATCAAAGTGCTGACTGCAAACAGGGCAGTCCAAACTCAGGTGGTTTGGGCATGGCCCTGGCTACCACATGGTCCTTGAAGATTGCCAAAGATGGTTATTCAGAGCTAAATGTCAAAGAAGTGACTTGGGGACAGGCCCCACTGTTGCTGTCCAGACGTATATGTGTATATAAATGTAGAGTATGTTTTGTTTTCAGGAAAAAAATTGTATTTAAAAAGTGGCCGAGAACCAAGAACACTGGCATATCCTTCTATAAACATTCTTGAAGCTGTGAGTTTGAAAAGGACTACCTACAACATAAATACTTGGGTATTGTTTCAATTAGCTGGGGTTTCCAAAAAAGAAAAAAAAAAGAAAATAACAGAGGCAAAACAATAGTTAATTATAATAGTGCAAGGACATTTATCTGTGTGATTTGTGCGGCACGTATAGGCACATATACATAAATATACACGTTCATTTTCAAACCCACATCCAGGGAAGTAGAGCGGGTCACAACATTGCACTGTGCAGATGCCACTCCATTCTAGCTGGTGGTAAGGGCTTGTACTGGTAGATCCACCTCAGAACACACACAAATGTGTGGGATTGGCATTAATCCTGCTGTCCCAGAGGGAAGGGCATTCATTCCTCCTCCCACAGAGCAGCCTGCCGGGAGTTCAGAATGCTCTCTCCCCCACTTGATTCCTAAGCAAGCCAGACTGCAGCACCTCTCTCCCCCTCATATGCACTCCAGGCAGTGGCTGCTCAGAAGGGCAAGAGGGGAAGGAAGCTATTTTTGTGTCAGCAAATCAAAAATATTGGTTGCTTCTGTGTGTAGACAGTGGGTTCTGCTACAACAGCCGACATTTAAAAGGCATTCACACTTGTCACAGAAATATTACACGTTGTGTGGATTGTCCCTCCCTAGCTCAGCAAGGCCATCCCTCTCCCCACACTCCTTTAGATGCTTTTTCTCTTTGTCTGATTGCCAAGGAGCAAATGTGTGATTGCTCCCAAAAGGTTAACAGGCTGTGCAGGCAAGGCTGTGTTACCTGCACTTTTAAAGCAGAGAGGGGAGAGCTGGAGTAGCCTTCCAGTCTGACATTAAAAGCAAAGGTGCCCTCACAGTTCTCTGTAAAAAGACAAACCACCCTTCTGAGTCATTCTGCGCACAGCAGAGGAGTTATCAGTTCCAAAAGAGTCAGAGTTTGATGGGCCTGGATAACTTTGTGTTGGTAAAGAGAGGAGGGAGAAAGAGGAAGGAAGGAAGGAAGGAAGGAAGGAAGGAAGGAAGGAAGGAAGGAAGGAAGGAAGGAAGGAAGGAAGGAAGGAAGGAAGGAAGGAAGGAAGGAAGGAAGGAAGGAAGGAAGGAAGGAAGGAAGGAAGGAAGGAAGGAAGGAAGGAAGGAAGGGAGGGAGGGAGGAAAGGAGGGAGGAAGGAGAAAGAAAGAAAGAGGAAAGAAAGAAAGAAAGAGAAAGATGTTTTGGCTCTACAAAATCCAAGTTGATCTTTGTGGCCACAGTGTCCAGCCAAAGCCTCTAGTTATGAAAGAAAGAGATACAGCGTGATGCAGTATTTGGACTTGGATGTGGAATCCTGAATATGAGAAAAAAGTGGTGGAAGAACAATTGCAATGTAAGTAGATTTATGCAAACCAAATGGGAAGTGTAAAGAGAAAAGAGAACAAATGCTGGGGCAAGTTTTATACTCTCCACAATTTACGGTTTAAATTATCCTACAATACATATCAGCTAATTGTTTTCCCACAAGTTCAATTTTGTCACTGTTCACTTTCTGTCAGAGATTATTACACAGGGTTGGATTGTTGAACAGTGGCTACATTTCATTCCAAATATGGTTGCACTTCAGGGGAGGGATTGTTATTGCTGAATTGTCTCAATTTTTAAAGGAGTCGGAAAAAGCTATGCAGACGTGTGATGACTATATTTTACTGGAAGATGTTAACCAAAGCAGGGAGAGCCAGCAGGGTGGGTGTTCATGTACTCACAGCACAAGGTTCCTGGGAATCCTTGTTTTTGTTCCTTCCTGGGTCTTTGACGAGTGGAACGTGTTTTGGTTTAGCTATCCACAACATAAACACAAAAATATCTGGTCTCCCAGATGTGCTGCAGAACGCATTGTTTGTCAAGTATTTTAAGGTTCTCCAAATGAGCAGGAATTTGTATTGTTGTGTTTTGCATGCTAGAAACCAGCAGGAACTTTTCCACAGCCAACTCTGTCACCACCAGCTCCCATTGGGGGGTTTTTGTAGGGTGGTACATGAGAGACGCATGGAACTGACTCGTGTTCGTGTTTCTCAGCATAGATGACCTTTTCAGGACAGATCGGTTACAAATTTGCTGGGAATATAGGTTAGTTTTGGGTCTTTCAGTCCTCTTGTAGCTGTAGGACTTTTAAGGATTTGGTCCAATGAGGGAGGGAAGGAAGGCTGCTTTTCAATGAGTCAGGAATGAATTTATTTTGATGGGCGCACGAAATGAGATTTCCCTCTAATCCTCTATGTAACTCGTTGGCGTAATCTCTTTGTAGGCACATCATATTAATCCTTGTTATTACAGAGAGGACCTCAAACATGGCAAGTTTCAAAACATGCCGTTATATGGAAAAGGCCAAGATGCTGGATTTCCCTACTCTTTATACTATAATAAAGATTTATGTAGTTTATGCCTTGGCAGTTCACTGGAAATAGTCCTTGAAGTTAGTATGCACAGGGAAAAAAAAGAATAAAAAGAGAAAGTATTTGAATGAGAAACGTGCCATGTAACATTGAGCCATGCTGGCAAAGGGATTTTTCTCCTGTGTGGCAATGAACTGCAAAAGCTGGGTGAAAGGAGTTTCAATGTCAGTGGAACCCAGAGACTGAAGCATAGTTTGCAGAGTTGCTTATGATTTCCTTTATGTTCAACTCCATGGGTTCTGTCAGTGCAGAACAGACACACAGGAGAAAATAATCTATAAAAACATAATGTAAATAGGTTTCTCTTGCACAATATTCTATTGTTACAGGTTTTAGATTGCCATCCTTGGGCTAGGATTTGCATACAGTAAAGGCATCTTTATTGTTGTATGGGCATGGCTTATAATCAAAATCCCCTCTGTATTAATAAGTGATTACATCCAGAGCAGTATTCCATCCTCCTGCTTGGGATTCCTTCTTGATGGACTAGAAAAGGAAATCTTTAACTCCACTGTAGAATTCTTCTCTGGCCTGAAATGGGAACTGGGATGGCCACTTCCCCATGATGGCATGTTTCTTCCTCACTGTACTGCTGTATCCTCCCTTCTACCCTTCACTTGTGGCAACCAGCCACAGAATCACGTGTCAAGAGTCAGGACACCAAACTGCACCACTGAGCTCACCAAGGTCTGGGTATTTTCTAGAAAGCCTTATGAGCTCATACAGTGTTTTCATTTCTCTGATATGCATTGTGTTATACGCTGTGCAGTATTTTCTCTTTTGCAAAAATGGACACCCCAGCCACGGGCAGATTGGAGGACACATATTTACATGTCCTCCTACACCATCTCTGTCCATACCCTTAAAGTTATTTAAGCATCAGAGTAACACTGCTCCATATCCTTGAGGATCTGGGTCAGAGATGTATTAGAGAATGTTATCTTCACTTTGAAGTCCAACTTCAATACAAATCTGCTTGCTTCCTGCTGCTCCTTCTCCTCCTGCTTATTTATACCAGAAACTTTTTGTTAGTGAAAGAAACAGAAATAGGTTACTTGGTATATCAGTCCCTTAACCACGAATTCTCGGGCCACTCTTTATTCTGAGGAAAGTCATCTCTTTTTAAGGGTGGCACACCTACATTAAGACACCACGAATCACTGACAGAAAATGAAGGGATTGTAAGTGAGACTTCTGAAACGAAGGTCCTTTTCTGTTTAACACAAACCTAATAGGATGTTTCGGTTCTGCTGTCCCTTGCTAAAGGATGGTCGCAAACCTATGATGTTCTGTGAGCCATGGCTGGTGAAATTCCTTTTCAGGATGAACTACATTAAACAATATCACTGTCTGCAAGTAGTAGGCACCAGCCATTTGATGTCATAATATTAAGCTTGCATTTCCATAATCTCCATGAAAATAGAAGACTGTTCTCCATGCTGCTTCTTGGGGGAAATTTTGATTTCTCTTGGATAAAGTATTTCTTTTTCCTTTTCAACAAATGACAGACATGGAATAGTAAGGGATGAAACAGAAACCAGTGGTTCATGGAATCACAGAATCATTAAAGTTAAAAAAGACCTTAAAGATCATTGAGTCCAACTTCGAGCCATCACCACCTTGTGTCATGTGAAAAGGGGATATTTCCTTGACCCTTAGTGTTTAATTTGCCTGTCAGCACCCAGGAAAGCTGAGACCCTTTTTGTCTGACCAGTCTGTCCCGTCCTGTTCTGGGGACCTGGACAGTCATGCTGGATCAGAGGGTGCTTGGACTGACTTACTCAGGGACACACACCAACCTCATCCCCCTCAGGAGGTGCTGTGGATGCAGTCTGTGGCTGTGGGAGTCATCGTGGAATAGCTGGTGAGCATTCCAACTGCATTCCATCCAGGGAGCAGCAGCTGTATTTTACCCTGTAATTTCTGTACTGTTACAGGCTGTGTGAGGATGTGAATAGAGCTTCTCAATTTCCTCTGGTTTTACCTCCTGCCATCTTTTCACACCTTATCAACCAGCCCAGAGCACTGAGTGCCATGTCCAGTCATTCCTTGAATACCTCCAGGGATGGGGACCCAAACACCTCCCTGGGCAGCCCCTTCCCGTGCTTGACAACCTTTTCAGTGGAGAAATTCCTCCTGATGTCCAACCTGAACCTTCCCTGGCACAGCTTGAGGCTGTGTCCTCTTGTCCTGTCCTAGTTATAAGGAACTCAGGGCTCCTGTGTAATGTATGTGCATAATTAGAGGGTTGGAAGTCTTTCAAGCCAGTGATGGTGACAGGGACTGTAGTTGCCTCTCACCCAAATGCTTGGTGGCATTTACATGTCAGGGCTTCCAAATCCTGTTGCACAGACTGTCATGCTGAAGCCTTTTCAGGGCAGCCAGGGAATGCCACCAGCATGACTGGTCATGCCCGCTGGAATTCTGGACATTCCCTGGAGACAAAAACATTTGCGAAGAAAAGGAGTAAATAAAAAGAAGTCACAAATACTTTCACAGCTATTTCTCAGTTTTGAGGGTAGTGCTCAAGATTATCTCCTCTCCCCCTTTCCTACATGTCAGGGCCTTATCTCAGCCTCCTGAGGATCAGAAATTAACGTGGGAGGAGTTGCAGAGAGTCCAGGTGGAACATAATATTAATATTATTATTCAATACTACTACCACTACTGATTATTATTAGAAGCATCATTATTATTATTTTTGTCTTTATTTTACACAGTTCCAATAATTTTTCAGACTCCTGTATTTTTATAGTACTCCTGTATTTAAAAGGTTGTTGTTTAATCAGAAGCGGTCACCGCTTTCATTATAATAGCAGTATTTGCTGTACAAAGCTATGTAAATAAGGCACACTCACCTTCCAATCTAGTGTTTCCACATCCCATTTATTTGCAGTAGTCTTAAGAATCTTGTAAGAGCTGTTTAAGTTGTCTCTGGTCTCCTCTGCGGAAGAATCACATTTGGCTGGATTTCTCCTGCAG
Organism: Machaerirhynchus nigripectus; assembly: GCA_013397975.1. Taxonomy (NCBI): domain Eukaryota; kingdom Metazoa; phylum Chordata; class Aves; order Passeriformes; family Dicruridae; genus Machaerirhynchus; species Machaerirhynchus nigripectus. The sequence goes on from VZRQ01000743.1 coordinate 296,676, forward strand.
CTGCAGCCAGCCTGACCACCTTCTCTTGGGCTGTTCAGAGCCCATTTAGAGATGGGAACTGTATCTACCTGTTCATTTTTGCTTCACAATGGTCGGTTTTAAAGGAATCACACATAAGTTTGTGCTTTTTCCTTCATGGCCAAGGCTTTCCCAAAGGTTGAATGTAGTGGGCAGAGCTGCTAACAGAAGTACAGACTCACGTGGCAGTGCCTCTTGTGTTTGAGATCAGCCAGGGAAGGGCCTGAATTTGTTCCAGTGGCAAACAAGAAGGTAAGCCTTAATAGCAGATCCTAAGCAACCTTCACATGACCACAAACCATATCCAACTGTTGCCCCCTTTTAAGCACATGCAGTTGTAGCAGATCTTGTGGTCTTCACACAGGGAAAATTCCCACTAGAATGAACAGGAATTTGTGTGAACAAGGATTGAATAAGTGCAGACTCACAGCCCAGCCCGACAAGTCTTTTCTCATGACAGCATCCAATTAAAATTAATGAAATAACTTGTTCAAGGATCACCCAGGGAAATGATGGGAGAGGCAGGGGTAGAACACAGATTACATGAGTCACTGCCAAGTTCCTTGATGTTAAAAAGTCAAAAATACTTAGAAGACAGAAATGCTGAAGAATAGTGAGAAATGAGAACCATTAGTCAAAGTGGCTCCCAGGCAATCTGTCTGGGGCGATCAATTTACATATTTATCTCTACCAAGCTATAAACCGTGCAATATTTCTCACCTCTCTCACATCTAATTGGGTATTATGGTCAAAATGCGAGAGTATCTTATCTTTTGTAAAGGAAAATAATTGTCTTAACATCCCAGGTGGACTTCATCTCTGTTTTCTTCAACTACCCAAATTTCAGCTCCCCCTTGACTTCTCAGAGCAGCCCAGACATTTCAAATGCAGCTGGCTGTGCCTGATTTTGCCCCTTACCCAGCTCAAAGCAGAAAATTACATTCTGCTTCCTCCTTTCTCTAGTTTACCCTCTTCACTGGGAGCAGCTGACACCCCTTTGCAGGCCAGCTGAGAAAGCAGCTGTTAAATCAATTTATCATCACCTGTGCTGTTAGATTGGCATGAGGGGAATGGGAAGGCTGTAAGGATTTGGCCTGCTACTTATAAAATAAACAATTTGGCTTGCTCGTGTTGCAAGTGCCACATGGGAGTCAGTAGAAACAGGAAGAGTTTCAGAAATCTAATTTGCTTTTCATTGTGTATGCTGTTTGATTACCTTGTACCGTTCTTTCTGTTTGCAATAAAAATAGTGACTTCCCCAGTCATTTTCATTTTAGGTCTCTCTCTGGCACTCACACACCAATATAACATTTGAATTGCAAATACCAGAAGAATTTTTTAAAGATTGTCACTTCTTCTGGATTTTATGTGTATATGCGTCTATATCTTCCTAATGTTTTCAGTTGCTGTGAGGGCTTTTTCTGTTTTTCAGGTGCCTTTTAACTAGCTCTGTGTCCATGAGGGAGGAAGAAAGGAGGAGCAGTACATTTAATGTACTTCCCTGGAAAACTGTTCAACCATGGTTTTTGAAAGAAACATCTGAATATTGTGCAAGAACTTCAATGCTCAGAGAAAGTTCCCCTTGACTGGGCACTCAGAGCAACCTTGTCTGACACCCATGCAATTTAAATGATTAAATGAATTCAAGAGGAAGATCCTATAATGAAATTGCACCCTCTCCTATTTTTCCAGCTGCCTGCCCTTCTCCCGGCGCACCGAACTCAAAATGAGGAGATTGCCTGCTGTGGTCCATTACACTCCAAAAGGAGCAAGAGTGTCTGAATGAAAAATAAACCGTGTCAACACAAGTCCACAAACACCATCCAAGCCCCTGAACCCAGAATGCAATATCCTTCCTCCAGGATCCAGCTGCTCATGGGAACAGTACAAGAGGAACGAAAAAACCCCTCCCCGACATGCAGAGAACAAATTCACACAGGCCACTGATAAAGGCAAAAAATGGGTAAATCCCACATGGGAAAAACAGTTTTCCCAAGCTTCTTCCAGGGAGAATGTGAAGCCTTTTCCCTTTGCTGCAAACACTGTTACCCTTTCCAGAAAAGGAACAAAGGCCACGTTGGATTTCAGTCCCTTCAGCTGAAGTTGCAGAAGCCTGGGTGGATGTACAGATATAAAGAAGGAAAAGATCCCTTGATGGTATTGAAACCTCATGTTACAGAAATAAGACCTAACAGTTTTTGCTTTCTGCTCAGCTTTATAACCAACATTTCAAAACAACCTGGTATCAACATAAATAGCCCTGGAATAATGTCCTTTAATAGCTTTCCATTTTTGTACTTTCCCTCTACACCTTTGACAAACAAGGAAGTTCCAGCTGCTTTTTTTCTTGAAGTTAGTTGATAGAATATTGGTATTTTATGCTTGATGAGCTGTAAACTTAAGATGGAATGCATCAAGAATACAGATTTTGTCTTAATATGTCTGGATCTGTGTGTCTGAGTGATATAACACGACCAGAGCTGCAGAACAAAGTGAGCAGATTATGCTGCTGTCCTGAGGTTGATGCATGCAGCACATGCCACGTTGCCACTTATGATTGCCTCTGGCTGTATTTAGGAGGTATGGGATGTCAGTGCATGGATCATGAAGCCAAGCCAAATTTCAAGTTCCTCAGTGTACTGACAAGTGGTATTTCAGCACTAGGATTCCCCCATTCTCCCACTCCCTTACTGCATTTGTAAACTGAAATCAATATTTTGATTTCAGACTAAATTATGATGTTTTAATTTTGAAGTTTCTGTGTTGAATTGAGTCATTAGTAGAATTCCTTCGTTTCTGTCTCCCCTAAATGATTTCCCTGTTTTCCTGTCGTGATAAGTTCTCCTAACTACATTTGCAATAATACCAGAAAGAAGAAAGTTTCTATCCTTTATTACAGAATGTATTTTTAAGGTTCATTTCTTTCCTTTTTATAGAAGATACACATACAAAGCTGTTTCGGAGCAGCACCAATTGAAATACTATTTGAGTTTGGAAAGATCCATTTACTAATGTAGAAGCAGCAGGAAGACCTAGAGGCTATACAAAATCATTATTTTTTATAAGTCATACTCATAGTTCAGTGAGTCTGGTGCTTATCTCCAGGAGAGGCTTACACCATGTGCTTCATCTAGAGGCAAATCTTGTTGCTGATCTCATTCCTTTTGCTCTTGGCAGTAGCTTAAATTGGCATCACCATGAAAACTGAGATGGGAATTCAACAAAAAGCCATGGCTAGTGCTGGACCTTTCATTCTCTGAGGATTGTCCATGTTGTTCATGCTAAATTCAAGTTCGTAGTTCACTTGGACTGCCTATGACAAAAAGCTGCTACCGTGTCCAATGCCTTCTTTCATCAGGAAAAAAATAGTTGCTTTGCCGAAATATCAGCCTAGTACAGTCTGGGAGAAAAGTATTGGCAGGCAAACAGAAACCTCAGTGGCAGTCAAAGGAGAGGGAATGGAGACATGTGGGGTTTTTTGAGGCCACAAGGTGGGCAGGCAGCATTTCGAATAACTTTCCATTTTCATTCTTCCCTGTCGCACGGCTCAGAGAGGAGAGGGAAGATGGTAGGTTGGGTTGGTGATGCTTCTGTGTGAATGGAGCGACTTCCCTTCCTCTTACAGAGACAAAATAACCTCATTCCCTCTCATTTGTGTAAGACGCAGGTGCATGGCTGCTCAGACTCTCTCAGCAACAGATTTATGCTGAGAGAGAACCTTTGGTGTGTCACTTTCACAGCACAGAGGGGACATTACCTTAAGGGACAGAGAATGAGGCCTTCGTGCTTGCCTGGTGTCCTGGTTTGAGACAAATTCGGAGCAACCTCCAACATGAACGTCCTCTGATAGAAGGCAGGTTTCAGCCACCCCTCCCCGACCAGGTGTATTGGTGTTGCCAAACAGTTCCAGAAGAGAAGAAAGAAAAAAGTCCCAGGGGAAAAAAAAAAGGTTTAACTCTCCGTCTCTCTCTGGAGAAAAGCCGAAAAGCTCGGGAAAAGAAAAGGAAGGGTGCTTCCTCCGCTCTTCAGCAGCAGCAGCACGCAGAGGAGTAGAGCAGAGTGACCTTGGAGCACAAAACTGCTTTGAAAAGTTTGCCTGGCTTTCTTCCTTCCTCTGGCACCCAGTTTTAAAGGCACAGAAAGGCACAGGATTTCATGTCTGGGCATAGAGTGGCGATGGGGGATACAACATCATAAAGTCACCCCAAGACACCTGGGAAATAAGACACCAGAAGGGTGTCCTGGGAGAATCATCCCTTGGGCCTCCTCCCTTCTCCAGAACCTCTCTGCAATTTCTGCTGACCACCATTCAGTCCTGTCTCCTGCCTGAGGGTCAGTATGGGCCATTGAAATGTGTGGGGCTCTGTTTGGCAGTAGAAATGGTTCACTCTTGGCCAAATTGAGCCAAGTCTGCCAGTTTTACCTCTATGACCTGAAACACCAGGCACTGTCAAACATAATTAATGACTCAGAAAGAGGAATACTAAACAAAATAGGGATGTGAAAATATCCTGTTATTACCTCATTGTCTTATAAGGAACGTGACACCATGATAAATTATAATCCAATTCATCTTTGGTACAAAAGAAAAGTTAAAATCCTCCACTGAGTTATAAATGTAGACAGTAACACAGCTCCTTATACATCTTGAGACACTCTGTTGTTTATTTGAGAAAATTGACTCTGTTCTTGACATTTGCTCTTATATTCATGGCACTAAAGCTCTGGAAATCTGGAGAGACAGTTTCTTTGTAGTTTGGCTTATGAAAAATAATCCACGGACATCCAGCCAGCTGTACAGTTGAGCCAACAAAAAATGCCAAATTTATTGCTAATTGCCTGGTTGAAGCCAGATGAGCTGAATATCTGCTACCTCACATTTTTACTGGGCTAAACTAAATTTTTATCTTTTTGTATTTTTTCATTAGCACAGGTTGTAAAAAGAATAATTACGAATTATTGAATGTTTTTGCCGACCAGAAGTGCTATCTTTCATTCTTTAATCCCCTCCTTAAAAAAAAAAAAAGTTGCAAATTCGGACTGACTTTGAAGGCAAAAGTTGGAAAATCTTGTTTGAATTCAGCATATTTATACTTATAACATAGTTTCCATTTTTAAACCATCAGCCAAATCATTTTTTTTTTTGGAATGCTATGTCCTTTGGGAGATTTCAAGTATTGATTTACAATAAAAATCCCAGGAAGAATCTCACAAAGGGAGAAAAAATTATTTTCAAAAAGAGAAATTGCAAGGAAATATGAAAGAAAGAAAATCTGTTTTTCTTCTAGCTGACATACAAATAAAATGGATATAATTTTTTTTTAAGAATATTTATTTGATAAAAGTGATTCAGGTATTTATAAGAAAAGAAAAAATGAGAGATCATGAGGAAAAAATAAGGGAAGGAGATTTAGCTAAACTCTTACCTTTAATTTTAATTAACAAGAAAATATTCTGGTAAGATAGTGGTCTTTGGATTGTGGATCCAAGAACTGTTCCCCCTTTCCCCCAGAAAATATCTGGAATTGTTGCTGTCTGCACAGATTGTGTATAAATAAATTGTAACTACAACTTCTTTCTTAAGAAAGCTTTTGCTCTCTATTTATGGTCTTTGGTTGATGATGATGAGCTGAGCCATATCACAGATAGAGTGCCACAGAGAGAGGCTGTGAAAAGCTGTTTCAAGGAGGCAGGTACTGCTCTTTTAGGCATATCACACCGTATGCAGCAACTTATCCATGCACCCCACTGACAAAACCAGACCTGCAGTACGAGACACATCTCAGTCACCAAGAGCCTTTTCCCAGGAAGAAGCAGGAGACTGGTCTGGTTAATTAATATTTGACACTACTGATCAACTTTGCTTCCGGTTTTTTCAATGTTTTGTGGCAAGTTTCATACTCATTGAGTATTAAAAGAGTAGTAGAACCTTAGGAAATGGTCAGGAAAACCCCTTCCCTTCCCTTC
>VZRQ01000745.1:658-10901 GCA_013397975.1 Machaerirhynchus nigripectus
CAATTCCACACCCCCCCCCCATCTTTTGGCAGAGGAGAACAAACCTATGACTAAAGTTACTTAAAATTTTAAAATTTTAAGAGTTATGTAATTTCCAGCACTACAACTGGATCTTCAGCACAAGGTAGCAAGAGTTGTTCTTCCCTGTAGCAGTTGTTCTCTGCCACGACCATGATAAGTGAATCAAAGGAGAGAACCAAAATGTTCAAACTTAGGAGTTGTTGAAGTAACATCCCTAATAACAACTCTGGCCAGAGATTGGGGACAAACGGTCATTTATTCGCTAAGGATATCCAAAGAGAAAAATTTTCCAGGGCCTATATACATTGCAACATAAAGGCTTCCCATATCACCCCCTCTCATTGTCAAGTCCTAATTTTTCATCTTATTGTTCTAACTACTACTAAAACATCTAATCAGTTTCTAGTTAAAGAATAACTTAAGGTTTTTGTACTTTACAATAATATATTAATTTCAATTTCTTAGCTAAACAATTCTCTATTAATTAAATTCTGCACATGGGTTGCATTAATTAAAATTTCTGGAGCATGTGAGTATCGAGTTACTCCTTGGTTTTCCCATAACATCTATCTTATTTTATTAGAACAAAGTTATCCATTAACTAGAACTAGGAGCAGCTAAAGCAACAAGATTATAAAAACTAAAACAGCAAAGTCACAGAAACACAAATTTCTTAACTAGTTTCAATACAGCTCCTCACAAAATTCAAGATCATTAAGCTTCCTAGCTAAATAGCATATATATATCTCTTTCATAAGCATTTCAGGCAAGTGTTTTCTAAGTTGTGCTTGTACATTTTTGTCATGGTTTGACATTGGCCAAATGCTAGGCATCCATGAAAGCTGCTCACTCACCCTCCCCTGCTACAGCTGGGCAGAGGAGAGAAAAACACACTGGATCACAGCCTCTTCCAGGAGTCCACCTGCTCTGGCATGAGCACCTCCCCCACAGGCTGCAGGTGGATCTCTGCATGCCCCGTGGACCCCCATGGGCTGCAGGGGGACAACCTGCTTCACCGTGGTCTTCATGATGGCCTGCAAAGGAATCTCGGCTCTGATGCCTGGAGCACCTCCTCCCCCTCCTTCTCAACTGACCTTGGCATCTCCATGTTGTTTCCCTCACATGTTCTCACCTCCTCCTCTTCTCTAGCTGGAATTAAAACTGCGTGCCCCACTTTGTTTTGCTTTTCTTCCTAAATATGTTATCACAGAGGCGTTACCAACCTCTCTCATTGGCCCAGCCTTGGCCAGCAGCATGTTCATCTTCAGAGCCATCAGGGATTGGCTCTGCTGGACATGGTGGAAGCTTCTAGCAGCTTCTCACAGAAGGCACCTCTGTGGCCCCCCCACTACCAAAAACCAGGCCATGCAAAACCAACACCATTTTCTAGTTGGTTCAGGCTGCAGTGGTAGCACAGGTTCCCACAGCACTGCCCGAGACCTGGTGACTCTTTCCCTGGGAAAAGGTTGTCTGTAGCCAAGCATAGGTAATCACTGTCCTTTCTCTGAACCTAAAGCCCAAACTTTAGCAGCCTAAAGCCCATGGCAATAGTCACCACCATAGCAGTATCTGGTACTGTGTAGTAACTTATGGCTAGGTTTCCTAGCAATTTCACTGTACTTTTTTTCTGTTTCTGATGAAGAGACACTACGCAGTGTAAAGTAAGTGCTAACTATGGCAGGGACTAGAGGGCCAAATAGTATATTTATTGATAAAAAAGCATACTTATGTGTGAAAAATCATGCTGTGAAAGGCCAGTGTCCACAAAGGAGACAGAGGAGTCCTGCAAGAATCAACTTTATTCAAATAAAGGGAGAGAGTCCACTAGGCCATATCCCTGTGGGGTGTCTCTTCAGTTTTTGGAGGACGCAGCCTCCTTTTATCCTAAACTCCCAACTGCATATTGCCCTCTTTCTTTCCCTGTTGGCTGAGGTACTAGGAAGGTACAGACTTTCCAAACCACCTACTACATATTTCCCCTTTAACATGTAATTCCCCCTCATGTTGCATTGTATGACCATTACATACAGCTTTAAGCCCACCCTAGGTGAAGAAGTTAATATTCAGAAGTCTATTAAGCCTGCACATCTTTCCCTAAAGTTCAGAATTTCAGACTGTGCCCAGTTCTGCAAGAAGCTTGTGCAGCTTGATGTTTGTAAAGACCCCTCCACCCATTCTTCCCGAACCTGATTGGTCCTTTCAGATCAAGTCATTTGTGAAGACATCAACACCCATTTCTCCTATCACTTATTAGCTGCAAAAACATATTCCTTTACATGGGGTATGTTAAATGTTCACAACATGACAGAAGAGCATGGGTTAGGGTTAGGGTTAGGGTTAGGGTTTTTTAATGAAGCCTCCGAGATCAGCACCATGAGTGACAGTGTGGAAGACCAAGGAACACCTGCAGGCAGTGCAACCCTTCTTTTGCCAGTGCAGCTTCTTTCAAGTTACTGTGCTTATAAAAGCACCCCCATGGGCACCCAATGAAGTGAATTTGCTATACTACCTGATTCTGCCCAGTGAAAATGCAACTATTAAAACTTCCCAGTGTAGACATGGCACTGGCCCAAGCTACTTCCTGAATCTTTTAAATACCAGCTGAAGGGAAACATTTTCAGGCATTAGCAGTTTACAGACTTATGGCAGTCAAAAATATTGTCAGCAACAGGTAATTTTACTAGTAAAGATTGATAGAAAATTTTGGACAATATTTTAGAAACTGCTGGATAACTTGACCCCTTTTTCTTGTGAGCTCTGTGTGTGGCAAGCTTTTCTAGTGGGTCAGCTGTTACATATGAGTTACTTGCTCAAAGTGCTGACAGGAAATATCTACACAAGACAATGTCTTTTCAGGGCCTGATCCCATTAAATACCTGATTCAAATTATATGAAACTGAACAAATGTTCATGGCAACCAGCATGCTCACTGACTCCAGTATGGCACCACCAGGTAGGTCCACACAGAAAGATGCAGAATTAAGTGTTAGTTTTAAGTGTAGTTAATTTTTTTTTTTTAAAGAGTAGAGATTTAGATTAGATATTAGGAAGAAATTCTTTAATATNTAATATTCAGAAGTCTATTAAGCCTGCACATCTTTCCCTAAAGTTCAGAATTTCAGACTGTGCCCAGTTCTGCAAGAAGCTTGTGCAGCTTGATGTTTGTAAAGACCCCTCCACCCATTCTTCCCGAACCTGATTGGTCCTTTCAGATCAAGTCATTTGTGAAGACATCAACACCCATTTCTCCTATCACTTATTAGCTGCAAAAACATATTCCTTTACATGGGGTATGTTAAATGTTCACAACATGACAGAAGAGCATGGGTTAGGGTTAGGGTTAGGGTTAGGGTTTTTTAATGAAGCCTCCGAGATCAGCACCATGAGTGACAGTGTGGAAGACCAAGGAACACCTGCAGGCAGTGCAACCCTTCTTTTGCCAGTGCAGCTTCTTTCAAGTTACTGTGCTTATAAAAGCACCCCCATGGGCACCCAATGAAGTGAATTTGCTATACTACCTGATTCTGCCCAGTGAAAATGCAACTATTAAAACTTCCCAGTGTAGACATGGCACTGGCCCAAGCTACTTCCTGAATCTTTTAAATACCAGCTGAAGGGAAACATTTTCAGGCATTAGCAGTTTACAGACTTATGGCAGTCAAAAATATTGTCAGCAACAGGTAATTTTACTAGTAAAGATTGATAGAAAATTTTGGACAATATTTTAGAAACTGCTGGATAACTTGACCCCTTTTTCTTGTGAGCTCTGTGTGTGGCAAGCTTTTCTAGTGGGTCAGCTGTTACATATGAGTTACTTGCTCAAAGTGCTGACAGGAAATATCTACACAAGACAATGTCTTTTCAGGGCCTGATCCCATTAAATACCTGATTCAAATTATATGAAACTGAACAAATGTTCATGGCAACCAGCATGCTCACTGACTCCAGTATGGCACCACCAGGTAGGTCCACACAGAAAGATGCAGAATTAAGTGTTAGTTTTAAGTGTAGTTAATTTTTTTTTTTTAAAGAGTAGAGATTTAGATTAGATATTAGGAAGAAATTCTTTAATATGATGGTGGTGAGGCACTGGAACAGGCTGCCTAGGGAAGTTGTGGTTGCTCCATCCCTGGCAGTGTTCAAGGCCAGGCTGGATGGGGCTCTGAGCAACCTGGTCTAGTGCAAGGTGTTCCTGTCCATGGCAGGGATTTGGAACTAGATGGCCTTTAAGATCCCTTCCAACCCAAATCATTTTATGATTCTGTAATTCTATGATTACTTAACAAAAAGGCTTCCTAGAAGAAGGTTTTTTTCTCTATCAGTACAAGGTAAACTGACACATTTAAAGGAGTTTTTAAAAGATTCAGATATTCTGAAAAAAACCCAAACAACCCCAAACTAACAAAAAACCCAAACAAAGAACTGTGGATGCTGTTCCTCTGTGTTCCTTAAAAAGCCCAAACTACACTACATGTTTTACAAGATGGGTATAGCCTGTTAGTCCTGACTGTGAACCTCAGATTGAGTTACACCCACAAAGTTTCAGCCACAGAGAGGGAAGAGCCATGTTTTCTTTTCTGGAGTCCCATCACATATCAATTTATCAACACACATGAATTTTCCATGAGAATATCTCTGCAAACAATTCTCTAGGAGATGCCAAATCCACATGCATCCTCATAATGCATAAAAACAAATTAGGTGGCTGGAAAAGAAAAAAGATAATGATGAATAAGTTTTCTTTAAGAAAAAACAAAAGACAAAAAAGCATTTAAAATGTTACAGAATCTAAATCCTAAAAAATGTACTTTTTCAATGGAGCCAGAAACCTGTAATTTAATGGAACATATTTAAATGCAGAAGAAACACCCTCCTCTTTGAAAATGACCAACAATGCTATAATTGGATAGCATCTTGGATTTTTTGCTGTCAAATCAGCACTCCAGCAATCTATTTCTGTCCCCAAAATGCTGAAACAAAGGGCTGAAATAAAGGGCCTAAGACATTCCTAATAACATTCCTAATAACAACTCTGGCCGGCAGCTGGGGACATATGGGTATTTATTTTCCAATAATGGCCAAAGAAACAAAAACTTTCCAGGATTTATAGACATTGTAACACAAAGGCTTTCTCATAGCTCCCCCATTGTGTCTACCCAACGTGTTACAGCACAAAGCCTCGGTCTTCTTGCCTCTCTTTTATGGAGCAAGACTGCCATCTAGCGTCCTTTTCTGGTAATTTTGAGGAGGGGTTTCTTCAATCTTCATCTTTTTCTTCACTCTGTCCTCCAGGTGACCTGTTCAGGCTTTATTGCTTGTGGCGCATGCGTAGTCCAATTCTGCTGGGTCCCAAGTTTTTATCTTATCGTTCTAACTACTACTAAAACATCTCATCTATCTTTAGTTATTTAATAACCCAGAATACTTCTGCTTCAACAATACCCGATTTTAATTTCTTAGTTAATGTAGCAGGTTCAGTTTGAAACCAGGCAGAAACACCAATTAAGTGTAGTGGGTTTGTTCGCATCTTTTACCTTCTGTGAGATAAGACAGGGCGGAGCGGGGCAGGGCCCAGCCGGTCCCGCCGGGCCGGGCAGGCACCCCAGTCATCTGTCCAAAGGCCAGAAGCAAGAGAGAGCCTCCTGGGCTTGTTCGTACTTAAATGTGTTTTTACAGAGGCGTGTTCAGCTTTCTTAAGTGGCTCAACAGAGCTGTCAATACTCAAATCAGCCAATTGATTGGTTCTGTCCGGTCTGGAGGAAGTTAAAGCAGCCCCTTGCAAAAACATCACTTCCATACCTGATGGATTTGTTCCCAACCAAAAACCAAGCTGTGCTAAACCACAACAGCTAAACAATTCCCTATTAAGTTCTGCCAGTGGGTCACATTTATTACAACTTTTGGAGTGTATAAGCTCTGAGTTACTCCCTAATTTTCTCAGGGNTGGGCTTGTTCGTACTTAAATGTGTTTTTACAGAGGCGTGTTCAGCTTTCTTAAGTGGCTCAACAGAGCTGTCAATACTCAAATCAGCCAATTGATTGGTTCTGTCCGGTCTGGAGGAAGTTAAAGCAGCCCCTTGCAAAAACATCACTTCCATACCTGATGGATTTGTTCCCAACCAAAAACCAAGCTGTGCTAAACCACAACAGCTAAACAATTCCCTATTAAGTTCTGCCAGTGGGTCACATTTATTACAACTTTTGGAGTGTATAAGCTCTGAGTTACTCCCTAATTTTCTCAGGGTATCCATAGGCAAAATCAGACACCAGCTTAAAGTAAAACCAGCTAAAATAACAAAATCTAAAAACATAGAACTACTCTTTATAAAACTCAAGGGATCACTAAATTACTGGCTAAATATGATGTCTCTTTTTGAATACCTCTCCTCTTACCATTGACAGTATGAATTTAGAGCAGGGCTGAAAATTCTTACCATGTAGAGTAAGACAGTGTAAAGGCTTCATTATGTAGTTCAATTAAAATTACATAAATACATTTGCAATGTTGGTATTTTTTAAAATTAAATTTAACCTTCCATTTCTATAAGGAATATTTATGACATCCTTGAGAACAAGTGATTTACTACTGCAAAGAAGGAAAAATATTAAATTCTTTTTGCACTTGGGAGCATTATCTCCATATATTCTCCCTTCTCCCTTTCCCTAGGGAGTCCATATTTCCCTACAGGATTTTGTAGCCATGAATTTGTGGGGATATGCTGTGTTGAATTGTAAGTGGAAAGCCCAGCAAATGTAAAACATGCTGTCTGTTTTGCCTTTATCCTTCCCAGCTCATCTGAATCTGAAGATTCCAGGGTTCATGGAACTTAAGAACCCATCATGCAGTAAGAAGTACAATAGAAATCAAAATCCCATTTTGATGATAACAAGCCTGTCTCCAAAGTGGGTCTGTTGCATGGATCATCTGCACTGGTCTCTGTATCCCTCTTCAGGTATTCTGCAGGTAGACCAGAGATAGTGGAAAACATTCAAGTACTGAAGCAATAAAGTGGGGTCTGGACTGGGAATTAAAGTAATTCCTGCAATGGCATCTTCAGATCGCGTCCCTGCCTTTCAAGACATTTCTTTCAGTGGATTGCAGTTTCTGAAGTTCTGTCTCATCATGATGAAAGGAACTATAAATGGTACAAGTGGCCATGTCGTTTACGTTTGTACCAATACATCAGTAAATGTTCTCTTCTTCACAATGTGAACCCAAATATTGCATCGATTTTTGAAGAACCATCACGTTGTCTCATAACGGAAACTTTAAACTGAAAAGTAAACCTGGTGAATAAAAGGACAAGTCTGAGGGGAAATAAACTATCCTCCTTAAAATAGGTAAGATAATATTAACACTTTTCTCCCCCTTGTAATGTGTGTATGGTCCTACCTGGGACAGCACCACATTTAGCAGGAGTTCTAGATATGCATGCCATAGTTAAATTCAGCCCAAAAGGTGACAACAGAGATCTTCATTGTTGGTAACCCTATACCACTGCCTCTTTTGCATCCATTCCCTATGCATCAAATAAAATTCTGTTTTTCACGGCAAGGGCAATGCATGTGTCCATTCTTCCTTCTCATTCTTCTTTTTCTTACAGCAATGAGCTGTAACTACTTTTCAAGGCTGTCAGGCAGTACAGACTACTTTTTCCTTAGACATGTCTTAGGAAGCTCACTCACTGGGACAATTCCTTTAATAAAATTCTTTCATTTTCCTGTGTGTGTCCTCTATCCTCTACCTGTCTTTTGCACCTACCTACTTTCCTAACGTTATCTTAGATACAAACTCCTTTGGGAATGAATTTTTTCTTATTATGTGCACGGAACATCTAGCTTAATACTATTTCAGCAGGGAAAAAAGCCCACACAAAGAAAAGGAATATTTAAAGGAAGCACAACTTAAGTCATAGGCATAAAAGTAGTTAGGTCACAGTTTCACAATACAGTATAAGACAGTATTTAAAAACCACTTAGAATTCAAAAAACTTCTGCACCTTTACTGATGCAATTTTTAAATTCCAACATGCAAAGAAACTCGTACTTGCCAAGCTTTAGTAATATCATTTTCTTGCTCTGGAGCACAGCTGAGTGTGATATTCAGTAACCATTTTTAAATGGGTTACACATTCTGGTTTATTCTTAAATCTGAAATGATCATGTTTCAACCAAACAGCATAGTAAAAAAATTTTTTTTTGTATTGTATTATTTATGATTCTTCCAGCTTTAGGGATTCTAGATTGCACTATACAAAGTTGATAAGATTTCATAGTAGAAAAACAAAATCATCCATATGTTCTTATTATGAATGAATTGCTCACATCTTCATTCTATGAACCGAATAAACAGAAAAGGCCATGTATTTTTAAAAATTAAAATCCAGATGCTGTCACTATGCTTAGCCCAAGAAGAGTCTGTATGCTTGCTTTAGACCTGTAAATGTAATTTTGTGTTAGTTTTAAGCAAAGGATCTGTCATGTTACCTCACTGTATTAGTAAGATTATACTCATTTCAGATTTCTTCTATGAAGTCATAAAGACTACAAGATAAGAAAAAACATTTTTGGAGACTTTAAGTAATAGGTAATCAAAAAGATTATTGTTGTATTTCATTTAAATATATCTGTGTTTGTAGATTCTGTACTTTAAGAGTACTGAGAAACTGTATGGTGATCATTATGGGTGTTGTACTTTGTAAGTGGAAATGGACTTGCATCTAAATGTCTACCTTGACATCTCTTACATATTTTGAATACTTTGCTTTCAAAAATTTATTCTGCAGATTTGTTCAGAAAGGGAAAAACCTCCCTTTGCTTTAAATGTGCATCTATGTTAAGCAAAGTCACCTTCAAGTGAGAAAAGTTTGATTTGACAGCATCGGAAGAATGGAAATCTGTTCCTGTTTCTACTTGAAAAGTAGCACAGACACATTTCAGTTAATGTGCTGTCTCAAACAGTACCCAGTAAAAGTTACATGCTTTATTTTTCAGAAGTCTCAAAGATTTTTGCCATATTTACAAAAAAAATATTTTCAGAGAATTTTGAAGGGTAGCTTCTCTACAGCAGGACACTTCAGCTTTTGTATATTTTGCTTTTCTCTCCTTGAGGCATGAATAATTTTCATGTTGCCATTTCGCTAAAGTAATTCCCTGCCTGTTGCAGTTATCTCATTTATTCACATAGTATAATATTATTTAGGAGCCCTAATGAGTAGCTAATGGAACAATTCATTTCAACTGGATTGGGTGGTTGTCAAAATAAAGTGACACAGATTCATCTATAACACATAATGCCCTCAGTTAACTGATGTGAAACAACACACATGAATAAAACTATGAGAAATTTGCCAAGGTATAGATAGATGTGATCACATGTAAGGGAAAGTAGATTACTACTTGCACAGAAATTAATGCTGATAGGAGTATATAGGTGTATATCTTTTACTATCTTATTTATGGCTCTAAGTTCCTGTACCAGCCTCTAATCCTTTCTGTTTGCCTTCTTAACTGGCAAAATAGGGGTGTTAAATTTGGATTCACATTCCTTCAATAGGCCATATTTTATAAATCTTTCCACTAGGGGTAATAAACCCTTATGACTTTCTATTTTCAAAGGTGTTCTGGTTTGAGAAAAATTGGGAGGAATGTCCAAAATGAACATCCTCTGATAGAAGGCAGGTTACAACCACCCCTCCCCCACCAGGTTCGGAAAGAATTTTCCTCAGAGGAAAGTGAAAAAACCGTATTTATTTAACAAGTAAAGTGCATGCAGGCACGGGAAAAAAAAAAGGAATAATGCTAAATAATAAAACCTCTCTCTGTGGAGAGAACCTGGGTAGATTTCAGAGTCCTTTGTGAGTGTGGCTTTCTCCTCTCCGGAGCTGGGGTTCGGCATGGGCCCCTCCGGGCCTCCCAGATGATGTTCTATGATGTTCCGGTGTTGTTGAACAGTCCAGAAGAGAAGAAGAAGAAACCAAAGTCCCAGAGGAAAAACTTTCTTGCCTCAGCTAGTAAAGTGGTTAAAAAGCAAGGAGTTTTAACTCTCCGTCTCTCTCATGAGAAAGAGAGCCAAGAGCTGGAAAAAGACAAAGGTACTTTCCTCTGCTCCACCACCACAGGAACACAGGGGAGTAGAGTGTCCTTGGGCACAAACTGCTGTGAAGAATTCACCTGCCTTTTTTTTTTTTTCCTTTCTCTCAGACCCAGTTTTAAAGACACA
>VZRQ01000746.1:1156-20923 GCA_013397975.1 Machaerirhynchus nigripectus
TCTTTAAAGTTTTGTGCCTGCTTTGCTTTCTCCTAATTCTTATCTCACGGAAGGAAATAAGTAGGTAATGGATTGCGAACAAAACCATTACACCTAATTGGTGTTTCTGCCTGGTTTCGAACTGATCCCGCTGCAGAAGCCATCTTTGATAATACTGGAAAAAATGAAGGCTGGTTGTAAAAGGCCTGAAGAACACTAGTTTGACACTGCCTCCTTACCATTTCTTGCTATTTTGTATCCATAGAATATTTCTAAAATTTATTTAAAACAAAACCAATGTGGTGGGTTGGCCTTGGCTGGCTGCCAGTCCTTCATGCAGTTGCTCTCTCATTCTTCCTCATCAACAGGCCAGGGAGAGAAAATAAGATGGACAAGCTTGTGGGTCAAGATAAAGGCAGTTTTAATAAGAAAAAACAAAAGCTGTATGCAGAAGCAAAGCAAAAATAAGAATTAATTCACTACTTCCCATCAGCAGGCAAATGTCCAGCCACTTCCTGAAAAGCAGGGCCTCAGTATGTGTAGTGGTTGCTTGAGAAGACAAACACCATAGCCATGAATGTCTATGTCAGTCCTGCCTGTCTGGTCATTCCGTGTGTGTCTGTGCGTGTGTGTGTCTGTGCCCCACTATATGGGCTGTTATGAGGAAAGTTAACTCCATCCCCGCCAGACCCAGTGCAACCAAATAGAAAGCAATAGTGAAAAGAACCAATATGCTGACTGGCCTTACTGATTTTTTTTTTTCTTAAAGGATACTGCAGTAGGATGAAACATTGAAGGCTGATTAGAAAATCCTTTGTGTTACTAAGAAAAAAAGTAAACATTTCAGATGTGCAAATAGAGATGTCAAACTTGTAGCAGAATGATTCTTTCTAGTAAAGTAATAGCACAGCTAGCATTATTGAATATAGCATTTAGGGAGGGAAGCTTTGCCCATAACTTATCTTTTATTATGATGCATTTCAAACATAGTGCAATATAAAAGTTCTTCCTGGAGATTAAAGGATGAAAATGTTAGGAAAAGACAAGTTACAGTTAACTGGACGTGACTGGAATATAAAAATCTTATGTCCTTCATCTTATGATGGTGGGGGCGGGGGGGAAGAGGAGGAGGGAGAGGAGGATAAAAGGGTAATGCTGAAAGGTTTGAAGCCCCTATCTGCATTTTTTCCCCTCTCCAACTCCCCACAAGGACTTTGTCTTTCAGCGTTCAGAGCAGAATAGCCTTTATCTTTTTTATATGTGTGTGTATATATATTAAGATGATCTCATCAGGGTAAAGGAAAATTAGATGATGCTCAAAAGCTCTCTCTTCAGAACTTTACATTGAAATATTTAACTACTGTACTTAAGGCAAAACAAACTACAAAAGCATTTAGTTATAGTTAAACCACTGAGATACCAGCCAAGTAAATAATACACAATTATTTACACAATACAATGTCCAAAATAATAATTGGATGGTATTAATGCTAATTTTTCTTGGTGGTCTTAATTTGACCTTAAAAGGGCATGCTTTACTCTACACTTGAAAATGGCCTCTAAAGGAGATGTGTATTCTTCTGGCACTTTCTTGCACAGTTCTTTAACTGATTCTTAAAACTTCTACAAAATTACTGTTGAATGAATCGGAGATTATATATTTCCCCAACTTTACCATGACGTTTTTCTAAGATATGGAAATGTTGCAAATAAGTTATGCTTATTATGATACATTAAAAATACAGTTCTACATATGTCTTGGTTTGAAAGAAAGGTGTCTGCCAAGGAAGGTGGGAACCTCCCTTGGAATGGAGAATATGACCCCCTTCCCTCTGAATTATTATAACTTTGAAATTAAGGGGCTTTCAGGCAAAAATATGGGAAAAGGAATAACAGTTCTTTACGAGTATGTATAACAAGGCAAACAAACAACAACAACAGCAGCAACAACAAACAAAACCAGAAACCCAGTAACAGCCTTCTCTCGGCTGTCAGGCACCTTCCCCTTTGGTGTAATTATGGTCACAGCCAGCAGGGGTGCCGTTGGCTCCCAGCTAGGCAGGGCAGGTGCTATGAGTCCCCTGCGGCTGCAGGGGGCGCGGTGGCGCAAGTTCGGTCGTCTCTCTCCACGTGGACAATGGTGGGCACAGCCGGCGGAAGGGATGGAAAAGGGGCTTCCTTTACAAACCCCCAGGGGCAGCCAATCCTGGTGCCCCTCTGGATAGCAAAAGGAGCTGTAGCAGGGACCTTGGAGGCAGCAAGCTAGAACGCCAGGGACGAGCAAAATCCCGGAGTGGTAGACGAGATGTATCAGAAACTCCGCAGCTGTAGCTGGAACGGCGGGACGTCCCGGCAGGCAGGGGCTGCGGGGCTACAGTGTAGCAAAAAACCTGGAGCAGTGCCAAAGAAACGGCGGGGGCTGGGCAGTGGCAGCCCGGCTGCCAAACACGGCAGGGAGAGGTTCCCTGGGAGGGGGAAAGGGCTTGGGATCCCGGGGTTTCCTTTGAGGCACCCGAGCAGATGGTGAGTCCCTTTTTTTTTTGGTGAGATAGGGTGTTAATAAGGTCCCAGTTCAGTGGCTGCTCTCACGAGCAAAGGCTCACCCACGGCAGAAGAAGCAGGACAGGGCTGGGCTCCGGTGGCGGCAGCGAATTCCCCCCCTCCAGTAAGCAGCAATTTGATCGTCCTCCTCCAAAGCCGAGAGAGCAAGAGAGAGCTAGGAGCTGCACCCAACCCCTTCTCCCAGCCCAAATCTCACGATATCTCTGCCCTTCCCAGGAGAATGCCCCTCAGCTAGGATAGTAAAGCCAGCTGCACTCCTCCCCCTTCTCTATGGTAACTTCTTTTGTCTCTCTTAAGTACCGGTCATTATTGTTTCTTAGCAACAAAATGAGAGAAAATTCTCTAACAGAAAGAAACAAAAGGAAAAATCCTAAACCCCAACAACATACTAATTCTGAATCTGATCAATTGCATCGTTATTGGAATGAGAGAAAAACTTTACTCATTTTGACCTTTGTCCTGCACAGACCACTTGCTACCTCATTCGAAGGCAGACACGGCAGTGTGCGGTATTGGGTGAAAGCTGAATTGCATAGGCCTTGGCTTCTACCAGTAAAATTAAAGAAGGAATTTACAGTCTTTGAACATATAGATATCAACACTCCTTCGTTACTGGTAAGAACTGACAGAACTACTCATTCCTTTTCTGGCATTAAAAAAATGAAGTATAATAGCTGAAACAATGTCAGCATGTAACTTTCCCTAATATTTATTTGCTAGTTTAAGTACAGCTCTTCTTTTAAGTATTACATCAGTTTAACAACTCTTTAACTGCTGGTATTTTGAAAGCTAAGTTATCCTGTACTTCGGAGTTGCTTGATTTCTACAAGAGGTAAAATGCATTTGATGGTCTAAACTGATACTACTAAATTGTAGACTCTCATTAAGGAAGAAAATTTGGTGAACCGATCCTCTTATAAATAAAGAATAATCTATGAAGGAACAATGCAGCGCGTAATATTTTAGTGAGGGACTGCTAACTTAAAAATGCAAAGTAAAAAATTTACTGCTTTGCATAATTGATAATTTCCATATGGATAGCTTTCTACTGATGGGGAGGAAATTATCGCAATTCTGTATAATCCTTTCCTGAAATATCATTTTATTAAAATAACTTGAATATCACAACTGCTTTCAGTGAGGATTTGATTTCAGTCTGGCCTAAAAATCCTTTATTTTATCCCCTTCTCAAATGTTAATCTAGAGGGGGAAAAAATTACAAGTCCATTGAAACAGATTTCTTGTGTGTATGGGTGAAAAATCAGCTTGCAAATGGACCTTGCACAAACTCCATGAAAACTGAAGGTCTCTCATTTGACTTTAGTGGGCTTTGGATCAAGCCCTAAATCCCGGGGTTGTGTAAAATAAGTCTTTTTAACATAGATGAAACAGGATTATTCAGAACCTGAGGAAATAGCAGGAGTAAAAATTACAGTAGTTTAGCTTAGTTATTTTGCTTTGGAAATGCAGCTTAATGGAAAGTGTGAAGATGTTCTAATTTGCTGTTAGGTAAATGAAAAGCTCTGCAGCGTTATGTTGGGATGTGTAGGCTATGAAGCCTTTTGTTTTAAGCTATACAGTATTTTCTTTTAGTATTGTTTTAATTGTGGCTGTAGTATGGAGGATCGAAGAAAAAGCAATACGAATACACCAGTGGAATTAGGATAAACATATCTGTATAATGCTGTTTAAAGTGCTTGAGACTTTTCCTATGAAAGCAGCTTTGTTTATCAAAATATGCAATAACAAGCACATTATGAAAATTATTATTTTCCTGTGTTGGTTTAAAAACCTGATGAGGTTCATGGAGCTCCTAATTTGATGGACAATACTTTTCTTCTTCTTGCAGTCACCCCAAGCAGGCACAAAAGAAAAGACTCTATGTTGCTGGCTTTGTACCTCAGGCCCAATATCTTTAAGTGCCAAAATTGAAAGAAAGGGCTACACCCCAGGTATGCGATCCTATAATTAATTCTGTGTGGTTTTCCTTCCTTTTTAAAGCTAGAGTCTGTACTACTGTTTTTATATAAATGAAACATTAAGGATATTTGTACCACATCAGTCTGCATTTAGCAATCTTCTCCGTATACTCTGTTAACTAAGACAGTGCTACTTGTATCTCTGGATGGTTCAATGACCTCATCTGTTAGACTGGCATGTTTTGGGTGTTAGACTGGTATTTTTTTGGATGTCTTGTTTTCTTTTTCCTTTTAGAACAGCTCATGTGGATCTTGTTTCTATTAGCATCAGTGTATGGTTTTTTTCAGGTAGAGCAGTGATAGCAGCATTGTTATAACAGTATAAAGAATGTGAAAGTTTGCTTAAGCTGCCTTGTAAATGTAAAGAGAAATTGAAATTCTAGTGTGTTTTGTTGGTTTTTTTGGTTTTTTTTTTTTTCTTTTTGTTTCAGGTGAATCAATTCAGATCTTTGCTGAGATTGAGAATTGCTCTTCCCGTATGGTGGTGCCAAAGGCAACCATTTACCAAACACAGGCATTCTATGCCAAAGGGAAAATGAAGGAAGTCAGACAGCTTGTTGCCAACCTCCGTGGGGAATCCTTGTCATCTGGCAAAACAGAAACTTGGAATGGCAAACAGTTGAAAATTCCACCTGTTTCCCCTTCAATCCTTGACTGTAGTATAATCCGTGTGGAGTATTCACTGATGGTATGTTGGGCAGTCTGTTTCACCCATGAGAGTGAGTAGCTTCCAACATGCCATACAAATTTCTAGCACAGCATTTTGTGATCATTAGTTATGAAAGAAATACATGTTCTGGTATTAGTGTCATGACAGGAGGTCTGGTAAGTAAATTTAGTTTAAATCATGCAAGTTCTTAAAGCAGCTGTCTGTCAACTAAGCAAGCTTTTAATGAGTAGACTCTATTTCCATGTGAGGGCTCATGTTAAGACTCTTCTTAACTTGAAGAGCTCATGTCTCCATAGGGGCGTGGGCCCTAAAAGGGGCAATTAGAAACAAGCTCCTCTTGAAAACTTTCATAGAAAGATAACTTAGACTAATACTTAGGAAATCCTGATAAAACCCCACATTTTAATCATATACTTGTTTCATTTTTCTTCAGGTATATGTTGATATTCCAGGAGCTGTGGATTTATTCCTTAACTTACCACTGGTCATTGGTACCATTCCTCTACATCCATTTGGTAGCAGAACATCAAGCGTAAGCAGCCAGGGTAGCATGACCATGAATTGGCTTGGTCTGACACTGCCTGAAAGTCTAGAAGGTAACTTGATAATACAAATCCCAATCAATTTGCTACTCTCTTTTGATTTTTGTCTGCTTTATTTGTTGCAGTCTTGTTAACAGAGTCAAATTACACCCTTTTATAATAAAGCCCACAGGAAATCCGTTGTGGATGTTTTCTTGCCACCTTCTTGTTCTATGTAGAGCAAGAGATTTTTTTCACTCCCTGCCTTTCTGTCTCTAAGACAGGCAGTGAAATCTAGCTTCTTTGGAAAGTGGCAGAAATAAAAGCACAGGATACCATTGTATCTGTGCATAACTTCATTGCTTCCGCTTCCAGTATCCCAATTGCATCTTTGGTTATAAGGCATTGCAATCCATAATAGCAGTTTCTGGGCTTTCTCACCCGCCTTAGTAGCCAAGGCTTTGTGAAAAGATAATATTCTTTTCTATGGGAGATCTCTCATGGCCAAAGAAAGAATTATGTATTTCCTTCCTTCTCTTTTTTGCATATCTAATATCTTGCTTTTTTTAAGTACAAATCCCAGACCTGGAGACTTCTGGAGTACAGAGGACTGCAATGTTCTGTCATTTCTACCTGTACAGAGATTAAATTATCTTTGGTATTATTTAAATTTTAAGGGGATAATTAAGCCACAATAAACAGTGGTCAGTCTGTCCTTGAACAGAAGCTTAATATTAGAACAAAACAAAATAGTCTCCCTTTTTTGTTTAACAATTTTTAAGTCATTGTTTATCTGCTGGTGAATCTTTCAGTGGTTGAAGTTTAAAATTTATCATGTTATATATTTTGTCATGCATAAGAACTTGTTGTTTGAACTGTATGTACCTTCTCCCTCCAGCACCTCCTAGCTATGCGGAAGTGGTCACAGAGGAAAACAGACAGTCTGGCCTTGCACCTGTAGCTGCTTTTGATGATTTTCAGAGAGCACTGCAAGGACCATTATTTGCATATATCCAGGAGTTTCGTTTTCTGCCTCCTCCCCTATATTCAGAAGTAGGTATATCTGTCAGACTATGATGACTTATATATTGTTTGTGACTGATTTTTTTTTTTGTCTGATGGAATAAGTTTAGAAAGCTGTTTCTCCTTCCTAAAATTGGGAGAAACCATTAAAATTATGAAGATGGAATAAGTTCGTTTTGAGGAGGATTTTTGTTTGTTTGCAAGATGCAGATGAATTGCATCAAGAGTTTTCCATGCCTGTTTTACAGCATGGGTTACCCTTTTTATAATTTTTTATTTTTAATTTTTTTACATGAACTCTGCAACCTTAAATTTAAAAGGTGCTCCATGAGGTGCCTTGGCTTCTCCATCATGCTATTTCCTGGAGCTGCCAACCTGGGAGGTAATTTTTCTTGGCAGCACTCCTCCCTAGTCTAATACTTTCTGGAAATTTTCAAAGTGTTGTTCGCCATTTTAGAAACATAATTTTAAAAATTTGAGTATTAAAAATAAGGTTTCAACTCTTTTACCTCTGCTGCATCCTAACATTTTATAGCAACCACTAAACTGTTTTGCCTGCGCATGTGTTTAAATTCTGTGAATGTAGGCCTTTCAGAAGTTTCATGTAGAAAAATGATGTATTGGTATTAATTTATGACTTAAGTTTTCTGAAGTACACAGTTCTTCAACACTTTTGGCCTTTACAGAAATAAAAATGCAGCCACCGAATAACTATGAATGAGATGCAAATTTTAATGTTGTTTTTTTTTCTTTTTCAAGAAAAAGAAGTGATATAGGACAAATGAAAAAAAGTGTCCTTGGGCCAAATTTTGTCTGAATTGATCCACTTTAGGAAAATTGCATTATGTAGCACAACTTCCCCCTCCAGGCTTGAAATGCAAAAAAAAAGGCTATATGAAGTTAACTGATTAAATGTTGTCTAAAAGATGCAATGTACGCTTAAACTATTCTTACCATCTAGTTTTTGAGACCTGAGTTAGCAGGCTTGTACCCTTTATTTCTCCTATAGAGAGGAAGAAGAGGTAAGGTTTAGAACACATGAACTTTTTGAAACATCCCATAGGATATTTGAGGATTAACTAATTTAAAAGTAGAATGATTTTTTTATTGATAAATTTCTGCCATTTCAAGAAAAACTTCTTTGCTTGTCTCAATTAAATATTTCTTAAAATATGTTTCCAGTGATATGTCATCATTTTTTTTTGTATATATCAGATAATTCAAAAGACTTCTGTGTGAGTAAAGGAGAATTTTTTTATAGCAGTTATTCATGCTTATCCTTAAATTACCATCAACTTGTAGTTTAAAGTCTTCCACTGGATCTAATATTTCTATTACTGCTTATCCAAAGTTTTGTCTAACTAGAAGTTTTTCAATTATTTCAATAATCCTTACACTGGAAATGCCACATATCATTATAATTGTCCTAAACTTGTGAATTTTGATTTTTATTCCTAGCAATTGATGCTAAAATGCACTGGGTTGTTGTGGCTTTTATTTTTGGGTTTTTTTTTTTTTTTTTTGTTCTGGATTTATTTGGTTGATTGTTTGGTTGCTTTTTTGTTGTTGTTTTGGTTTTTTCTTTCTTTTTCTTTTGGTTAGATTGATCCAAACCCAGATCAGCCCACAGATGAGATACCATCTTGCCCCTCTTGTTGAAGGAATCCATAAAAAGCTGACTTGACTTGGGTTTTGAATCACACCTCCTGTGTTGAAGATCAAGGTGTCATAGTGGAGACTTGCTTTTAAAGGAAATGGCATTGCTCTTGCCTGTATGGTGAATAAATGAAAAGAACCTGTGATCATGCTTTGACACCTACAGCACATCATAGGACTGCTCCACATGCTTAAAACCTGTGTCCCCCGCCATTAAATAGGGGCACATACTAGGAGCAGCCTTATTAGTGTGCAGTCAGGTGCTTCAAAACACTCAAACCATGTTGTAAGAGAGGAATGGCTGCTTTCTATGATTATATGAAAATTTGCACATGCTTATTACTTATGTTATACAGTTAAGTGTCCCTACAACTTATTTCATTTATGATGGACTTGTTACCACCCCCCCAATTGTTTGTGATCTGCACAACAAGGAACAAAAGACATCTTTGACAAAAAAAAGAAAAGAAAAGAAAAAAGAAATGAAGGCTGACAAATGCCCTGACTTTTAATTTGATGTAGCCTGGACTTAACCTGCATATGCACATGCTCAGAATTGTCCTATTAGGCTGATCCTGTATCAACTCTTCAGCTTGGATCCTATTGTGGATTTATTTACAAACATTGCATGCCTTCAAAGTCAATCCTTGCTGTATGTTTTGCAGCCAACTGTAGTAGACAAGCAGCAGATAGGTGGGGGAAGAGATAGCAGAAGGAAACTAATAAGAGACGTGATCAAGACTGTATAACTTCTTGATTTCTTAAAAGAATTTGTTGCCTTTCTGCTTTTATTGCAAAGCAGTGTTTTGTTACAGACTGCCTAAAGATCACTTAATCTCAGGTGAATTCATCACTTGCCAAACTGATAGAATGCTATTTGTTTTGTTATGTTGCACTGTTATTTATATTTGTGTTTTGGTTTTGTTCTTTGAGGGGGATTTTGAACAGGGACATGCGCAAAACTTACAAATTGAAAGCAGCACCAGCAGACACTAGCAAAGTGTGAAAAGAAAGTGTGAAAAGGGGATAATCATATGCTGTCCAGGGTTCATGGGCAGAGATATCTTAACTATTAGGGATGGGAAGGAGAAGGTTTGTTGGTTGGTTTGTGTTTGGTTTTATTTAAATAATATGTAGTCACCTAATCATCAAAAATTATATATAAAATGAGTCTCCAGTAGAAAGTGTATTTCAGATTGCAAGAAAAAATTGAACTATGGCAACTAAGCAGCAGCTCAGTTTGCCCATTTGGTATTATCTTCAGGGTTTATGATAGTCTGTCATAGAATCATAGAATACCAGATTGGAAGGGACCTCAAGGATTATCTGGTCCAACCTTTCTTGGCAAAAGCATGGTCTTGACAAGATGACCTAGTACACCTAAAAAGTGTCCAACTTGTACCTATTACCCCTTGTCTTTTCCATGTGACTCCTTGTTAAAAGGAAGTCTCCATCTTCTTTGTAGCCACCCTCTAAATATCGGAACACGGTGATAAGGTCTCCCCTCAGCCTTTTTCTCTCAAGGCTGAACAAACCCACTTCTCTCAGCCTTTTTCTTCACATGGCAGCTTCCCAGTCCTTGAATCATCTTTGTGGCCCTTCTCTGGACCCTCTCCAGCCTGCCCACATCTTTTTTTTGTATATCAGGGACCAAAAGTGAACCCAGTATTCCAAGTGTGGCCTGACAAGGCACTGAGTCGAGTGGGAGAATGACTTCTTTATCTCTACTGGTGGTGCTCTTGTTGATGCAACCCAGCATCCTGTTGGCTCTCTGCCACAGCAGCTCACTGTTCACTCATACTCAGCTTGTTGTCCACCAGGATCCCCAGGGCCCTTTCCACAGAACATCTCCCCAGAGGGGTAGATTTCAGTCTATGCTGCATTCCTGGATCATGTTTTCCAAGGTGCAAGATGTTTGTCTTTGTTGAACTTCATAAGGTTCTTGTTAGCCCACTCTTCCAGCCTATCTGGGTCTTCCTGCAGGGTGGATCTTTCTTCCAAAGTGCCGCTTCCCCACTCAGCTTGGTATGATCAGCACACTTCATCAGGGTACACTTGATTCCATCATCCCAATTACTTATGAAGATATTAAAGAGCATTGGGCCCAATATCGATCCCTGGGGGACTCCACTTGTGACAGATTTCCAGTTTGAAAAGGAGCTATTTACCACCACATTCTAGGTGTGACCTGTCAGCCAGTTGCCCACCCACTGCACAGACCACTTGTCTAGACCATAACACATCAGTCTCTGTAGGAGGAGGCTGTGGGAAACAGCATCGAAAGCCTTGGAGAAATCCATGTAGACAGTGTCCACTGCTTACCCCACATAACTGAGCCGGTTACTTAGTCATAGACGGTGATCAGGCTTGTCAAATAATTTGCCCTTGGTGAATCCACGCTGGCTTTTCCCAATCTCATGCTTCATTTGACTTCTCATAGCCCCAAGGAAGATTTGTTCAATAACTTTCCCAGGGACTGAATAAGACTGATGGACCTATAATATCCAGGATCCTCTTTTAATCCTTTCTTGGAGATGGGGGTGATATTAGCCTTCTTCCAATCTCCTGGGCAGACCCCCGATCTCTGTGACTTCTCAAAAGTTATGGAGAGCAGCCTTGCAATGATGTAAGCCAACTCTCTTAACACCCTTGGGTGGCGTGGTGGTTTGAGCCAAATTTCAGGGAAACGTTCAAAAAGAACGTCTCCTCCTCAAAGGAAGATGGGTTACAGCCACCCCTCCCCCACCAGGTTCGGGATAAAAAAACTTTCCTCGGAGGAATGTGAAAAAGAAAATAAAAACGATTTCTTTAACAAACACACAGGAAAAGAATAAAAATAACGCTAAATAACAAAACCCTCTCATTGTGAGAGAAAACCTGAAAGATTTTAGAGTCCTTCTGTGGGTGTGGTCTCTCTCCTTCTCCTCGGAGCTGGGTTGGAGTGGGGGCCCCCGTCCAGGCCAGTGGAAGGTCCCTCGGTTCTGATGTTCTGGTGTTCTGAACAAGTCCAGAAGAGAAGAAAAAAAGAAACCAAAGTCCTGGAAAAAACCACTCACCGTCTCTCTCCGAAGGAGCAGGGCCGAAAAAAACAAAACTGGCTGAAAAGCGAGAAAAGTACTGCCTCTGCTCCTCAGCAAGAAGCAGCTAATCTCTGTGTCCTTGAAGTACAGGCTGTTTGAAAAGTTCGCTCAGTTTTTTTCTCTCTCTCTTGCATTCAGTTTTAAAGGCATAGAAAGGCACAGGAATCATGTCTGGGCATAGAACGGTGATAGGGGATACACAGCATAAAGTCACCCCAAGAGAGGTGGATAGTGTTAGGGTCCATCAATTTGTTGGGGTCAGGCTCCTGTAACAGTTCACATGCCAACTCTTTCTTCATTGACAGTAGGTCTGTGTTTGCATCAACCTGGATTTTTGTTCCTAAGGCTTGGGGCCCAACAGTGCTGGCTGAAGAAGACAGAGGAGAAGAAAGTGTTGAGAACCCCTAGCCTTTTCAGCCTTGTTGGTGACTAATTCATCTCTCTGTTTAACATCAGGTCCATATTTTCCTTCTGTTTCTTACTGTTTACATACACAAAGAACCCTTTCTTGGGGTTTTTGACATCTCTGGACAATTTCGGCTGAACTTTTGCTTTTCTTACTGCCTCTCTGCATGCCCTGGGAGTGCCTTTGTAGTATTCAATAGATATTTGTCTGCTTTTCCATCTCTGGTATGCTTCTCTTGGTTTTGAGCAGACTCGGAGGCTTGCAGTTAAGCCTGGGAGGTCTCTTGCTCTGCCTAATTATTTTGCCTATAAAGGCGATGAATTGCTTTTGTGCTTCCAGGAAAGCATTCTTGGAAAACTCCCAGCCCTCACTAGCACCTTAATCCTCCGTGGAAGCTTCCCGTGGAATCCCTCCCAACTGAGCTCTGAGCAAGCTGAAGTTTGCTCTACTAAAATCTGGAACCGTTGTCTTAATACTAACCTTTAGCATGCTCAGCTGGCTCTCTAATTCCACAATACTGTGATCACTTCAGCCAAGGTTATCACTAACAGATATTACAAAGCAGGTTTTCTTGGTTTGTGAGAAGCAAGTCCAGCAGTACCTCATTTCTGCTTGGCACATCCAACATTTGTATGAGGAAGAAGTCCTCTATATATTCCAGGAACTTGATGGCTGACATGTGAGCTGCTGTATTGTTCTTCCAACAAATGTCTGGGTAGTTGAAGTCATCCATGAGAACCAGGTTCTGTTGACCTGAAGTTTGCTAAAGTGACTCAAATATTGCTTCATTGGCCTTATCATCTTGGTTTGGAGGTTGGTAGACAAAAAACTATTATAAAACTGAGCCAGAGTATCAGTGTTACCAGCCATACTCAAATTAGTTTGCTGAGAATTGCTCTGATCGCTCCTGGGCTAGTCCTGAGAGCTTTAAAACAAACAATTTATAACAAAAATTTCCATTTTAGGGCCAATTCTCTTCAACATCTTCATAAACGACTTGGATGCAGGACTCGAAGGTATACTAAGTTTGCCGACGATACTAAAATGGGAAGAGCTGTTGACTCCCTGAGAGGCAGAGAGGCCCTGCAGAGAGACCTTGACAAATGAGAGGGCTGGGCAATCACCAACCGTATGAAGTTCAACAAAGGCAAGTGCCAGATTCTGCGCCTGGGATGGGGCAACCCTGGATGTACGGACAGACTGGGGAACAAGAGGCTGGAGAGAAGCTCCACAGAAAGGGAACTGGGGGTCCTGGTCGATGCCAAGTTAAATATGAGTCAGCAGCACCCTGGCAGCCAGGAAGGCCAACCGTGTCCTGGGGTTCATCAGGCACAGCATCGCCAGCCAGTCAAGGGAGGTGATTGTCCCGCTCTGCTCCGCACTGGTGTGGCCTCACCTCGAGTCCTGGGGGCAGGTTTGGGTGCCACCATATAAGAAGGATATAAATCTATTAGAGAGCATCCAAAGGAGGGCTGCAAAGATAGTGAAGGGTCTAGAGGGGAAGCCGTATGAGGAGTGGCTGAGGTCACCTGGTTTGTTCAGCCTGGAGAAGAGGAGACTGAAGGGAGACCTCATCACAGTCTACGGCTTCCTCATGAGGGCAAGTGGAGGGGCAGGCACTGAGACTCATCTCTTCTCTCTGGTGACCAGTGACGGGACCTGAGGGAATGGCCTGAAGTTGTATCAGGGGAGGTTTAGGTTGGATATTAGGAAAAGGTTCTTTACCCAGAGGGTGGTTGGGCACTAGAACGGGCTCCCCAGGGAAGTGGTCACAGCACCAAGCCTGACAGATCTCAAGAAGTGTTTGGACAACGCTCTCAGGCACAGGGTGTGATTCTTGGGACTGTCCTGTGCAGGGCCAGGAGTTGGACTTCGATGATCCTTGTGGGTCCCTTCCAACTCAAGGTATTCTATCATTCTATGAAACAAACAAAAAATCTAACAACTTTAATCATACATTCATCTAGGATGTGAGAAATTATATAGAAAAAGCACTGACTCCTTGAACGTATTCTAAAGAAGAAATGAATGATGGAGCTATTAGATCTGATCAGTGTTTTTATGCTAGAGATTTTTAAATGTAAATTTTCTTTTCAAAAATCATGTAAAAAAAAGAAATAAAACCAACCAACAAGAACAAAAAACCCCACCCAAACCCAAAAACCAACAACAAAAACTATTGTCTGAGACATGTCTGATGTTGACTATTTAAAAACTAATTCATTGTGTGAATCCTTGTGCAATGAAACAGCTCAGAAGGGAGGGGAGGGAAAGCTGGTGTTTCTGTACTGTGCTCATTCTTACAAAGTTATGCCTTATTTTTAAGGATTCATAAATATAATAAAATAGGCTTTTCCATAAGTGGCCTTTATGAGAACATGAAAGATATGTTATGCTCCAGAAATGATGACAGGGTGATTAAATGAGAAGCCCGTCTTAAGTGATCCAGTTCAAATGTTTGGGCTTTGATAAGCAAGAATTGGAAATTGGGTGATGTCTTATGCTGCCATTTTTGTGGCTGTCCTTTCCAACCAGACAAAATTTTACAAGTTAAGATTGTTGGCATAAAAGGGCATTTGATGATTTTACTTTTTTTTCTTTTTTGTTAACAGACTAGGGAGGAATTGTTGATATACCTAGCATTGAAGCACTTATCCCAGTATAATGGAAAAACTATATATGAAGCAAAATTGACCAATGTTGTCATAATTGATGTTGCATCACAGGCTGTGATCAGAGTGAAAAATTCTAAAACCTTATCAAAGATTTCCCACTTAAACTTTTTTATTAGTTGTTCAGAGGCATTATAGGTTCATAGTTGTAGCCCAATATTCGATATAGAATCTTGATCTGAATTAGGAAAAAGCAAAATCCAAGCATTAGAGAAACAAAGTGCAATATTAAATATTTGCTTTATAGATTCTATTCTATGGCTGGGTTTTGGTTGGGGTTTTCTGTTTGGTTTTTTGTTGTGTTTCTTTTCTTAATTAACTTTTGGTGCTGAATATGTCTTTATGGACTTTGTTTTAAGAGAACTATGTGGAAAACAATTTAACTTTTTCTCTTGTTCTTCCTTGTGAAAAAGAAACTTTTAAAATTTTTATTTAAATGCTTTTAAATGCTTTAATTGTAATCTGTAAGATTGTTTGTGACTTAGACATTTAATATGTGTCTTTGTGTAAAATAACAGCCAGACTATCAGAAATGTATATGCTATGTATCAACTACATAGGGAAAAACTATTTCTGGAGCTACAGCACCGATTAGTACAAGAGCTGAGTTTCAGCACCCTCAGTTCCTTTGTCTTGTTTATATCAATGGTTTCTTAGGGCTAGGTTTCAGCTGGGAAGCTATAATACAATCTCCTAAACTTAGAAAATACCAATAACTTACAGGATATGAATGTTTTTTCCAGGACACTGCTTAAAAATTATTGCAACTGGTGACCTCTGTTCAAGTTATTTAGTGTTTTCCAGTACATATGGTGGGGGCAGGGATTGCACATTTTTGTAGGGGTGGGAGGAAACTGGGGAAGGGGAATTACTTTAAAAGCCCGATAACTCAGTTATTTGCAGTTGGGATCTGAAGGTTGGTTTGTTGAACTGGGGTCAATAAGGTGTGTCTTGCTGTTTACTTAGAAGTCTAATGTTACCAGATGTTGAAAATCACTATCTGTGATTTGTGTTTTGGTCAGTAGAGCTTTGCAAGATATTAATACAGCTCCTCAACATTCCAGAAATGAAGCACTGCCATAGCATCTTGTTTCTGTATACTGCATACAGCTGGACCTCTGAAAGAATGGACTATCATCATTGCTTGGTATCAAAGTGTCTTTTGACCTAAGGCAAGGTTCACTAGGCTAGCAGCCGGGACTCAGGAGTCCAATAAATGCTGTTCCTGACTGTTGGTGTTAAAGGTACCGAAGACCGCTAAATTATCATGGTATTGTTACAATAGGTTTTATGGTGTATGCTACTAACATAGACAACCCAAACATTGGATCTAATTCCTTGTATAATGCAAACAGTACACTTCCTAAACGCGTGGATTATTGTGTCAAATAAAGCATTTTTATTTAATTTTGAATTTGTAACTGCCAACTATGGAGAATCCAGAAAGATCTTTTAGGGGTTTTTTTCCCCATTAATAACGCTGTGACTCATTTGTGCCTGAGTTTTGATTGAAACCAATAGGATATATAAAAAATAAGGTTGTCTCTCATTATGATTATATACTCAGAACTCCTTTATAGCTGAGTGACAATGATTAGAATATTTTTTTCTAATAACAGCACAACCCTTTTTAATAACTAAAGTTTCTAATGCCATGTGTCAATGTCAGAATTTAAATTATCATCAGTGTCATTTAAGGGACAGACACTTTGAGCATTTTTGTGCAACATTTTCTTGAAGTTACATTCATGAAGTTACACAAGCACTGCTCATGATTTTTTTTTTCTACCTTTAGGTTTATTGCTAGTGATGCCTTAAAGACCTAGAAATAGAACAACACACTTTCGAGACAATATTAGTATAGGAGGTAATATAAAGGCTGGTCTTTATTGGAGGCCTCCAGGGGCAGATATGGAAAAATGCCCAACCCACATGGGGTGAATACAGTTTTATAAGCTTAGCAAATTAGCATAATTGACAAGAATCGCCAATTAGAAGCACAAGTGATGAAGTAATTCCCCCCTTTTGGTTCCACCTCTTCTGTAGCCCCCCCCTTTAGATAGGAACTAAATTTTGTTTATGAAAATGTGTCTTGAAGAGCTGGTTTCAACCTTGGCTCCCAGGAAGAACCAAGATAGGATAGGGGCCTTGGACCCCTGGGGTTTGGAGCCTCTGGAATATGTTTTGTCTTTCTGCCTATCAGGGTAGGGAAAAGTAATGGCGCTAGCTAGGAACTATATAACTACACAACAAAAGTCTACAGAGCTACAAATATATATATATATATATATATATGAAGGAAATATAAACGCAAAAATCATTCTGGCAACACTAGCATTAATAAAAAATTGGAAATTACCAGTTTTATTCTTTGATAAATGGGAGGTCCATTTAAAAAAACCAAATGGTTCGTATTTCTGAATATTAAAATACCTGTGCATGCATACAAATCTGTGCTATACCAGGATATAAAACTAATGACTCTTTTATATCAGCTATCCATAAAAATATAAAAGACTGATGAAT
This sequence comes from Machaerirhynchus nigripectus, assembly GCA_013397975.1. Classification (NCBI taxonomy): domain Eukaryota; kingdom Metazoa; phylum Chordata; class Aves; order Passeriformes; family Dicruridae; genus Machaerirhynchus; species Machaerirhynchus nigripectus. Next base: position 18,231 of record VZRQ01000746.1, read on the forward strand.
CATAAAACTCCAATATCTGAGAGATATTAGGCAACATTGCAAAATTGATCTCTTTTTTTTCAGTTATTTAGTTAAAATAGCACTTATTAATCTCTTTTTAAATTAAAGCCTTTCGTGTTTTAGGAAAATCAGCCAGTAATTTACCATAAACTACAGCTACCTTAGTTTTTTGCAGGACAGCAGCACTCAGAAAAGTTCAGCTACAGAATCAAGGAACATTCTTCAGAACAGATAGAGTAAGCTTGGCTTTTGTCCGGTAATGAACTTTCTACAGGGACACTTCTTTGCTAATGCAAATGCTGCTGATTTGAACCGAATCCTGTGAATCAAATTATATGGCTATATGCAACTGCAAAGAGTCAAGCGTCCAATGTGATGTTTCAGTAGGCTTCTGTTACAAGATGACCGCTGCTCCTAGGAATATTGATTTGACTGGAGAGTCCAGCCTGACTCAAAGAGTCTAGTCACAGACTTTCCACACTCCATGGATTTTGAGCAGAATCTTCTTCAGAGACTTTCAGAACTTTAGGAGATGCTAAGGACTTATAATTGCATGGCAGTTAAAAAGGATTTTTTTTCCTAGTGAAAGCAATGTACAAAGACATGTCATCAGGTGTGTTTCAACTGCCCTCTGAACGATATTCTTGAAATAGGAAAAAAGTAATCTATTTGTTCTCTAAGTAATTGTTCACTTCCTGTCAGCTGCAGCTTGCTCTTTTTAGAGCTACATCTCCATATATCCTGACCTAGTGGTAGCTTCTGAATAGAGGCTAGATGATGCTGTGACATACAAGTTGAATAGTGTACCTTTAATCCAGTTCATAACATGAAATATTTGGAATTTAGAAGGACATTCTATTTTTAGTTTGTTTCAAGCACCTTGCTATAAATGTTTGTCATATTTGGATGAAAGAAAATAACTTACAACAGTGAAGGTGAGAGCATGCAATTGTTAAGGGGGTAGAAATATACGATCACAAAAAACCAAACCAACCCCAAACTCATATCCAGGAACTAATATTGAAGTGCAAAACCAGGTATTAAGCATTAAGTTTGCCTCTTCAGCAGTAGAGTCTGTTCCCTTATACAAGAAAAACAAAAATCTAAGATGGTGGATCACCACATGTGACAGCACTGAGGTCTGCCATTAAATCCCTCTACAGGTTCCCACTAAGGACAACAGAGGGAATTATGAAGTGAAAGATGAATCCCCTCTTGTTCCTGTGCATCAGGCTATTCTAAAGTATGCCTTTGACGTGCCTGCTCTTCAACTAATGTTGGGAATGGGAGAAGTCAGAACCTGTCAGCTGTTCATTGATTTAATAAATGTTCTGTCTAAAATGATTTTATGAGTGGGATATCATTCAATCTTTCCCAAAAGAGATATGGCACTTGCTTTCAACTGAATAAAATGGGAAAACATAAGAGGAAGGAAAAATCACTACAAATTCTAATAGTTTTTTATTTTTATCTGAAACGTCATCTAAATATAAACAATCCCTTTGTGTCATCAAATTGCCTAGAATCCAAATTAAACTTCCCACTAGAGCTGGTCAATAATGTTCAAGGCAAATTTGTCATGCTTGTCCATCAGTCAGCAAACAGAATATAAAAGATTTTTCCATGTTTCATTCAGCTCTGTAGAAAATATAAACCATTTACTGGGTAATGATTATTTTTTAACAAGCTTTTATTACTTGCATCATAGTTTTAAGGCCAATTCTAAATCAGTTACAGTCTGTATGGTTAACCAGTCCATTTTTATTGGTTAACATTGCTAAGTTCAGAAAACAGATCACCATAACATATCAGTGTGCCAAGGAAGGTTATGGAGCAGATCATCTTGAGTGCAATCGCATGGCACATACAGGACAACCAGGGAATGAGGCCCAGCCAGCATAGGTTTAGGAAAGGCAAGTCCTGCTTGGCTAACCTGATCTCCTTCTATGACCAGGTGACCTGCCTAGTGGATGAGGGAAAGGCTGTGGTTATTGTCTATCTAGACTTTAGTAAAGCCTTTGACACTGTCTTCCACAGCATCCTCCTGGAGAAACTGGCTGCTCATGGCTTGGATGGGCATACTCTGCTGGCTAGATGGCTGGGCCCAAAGAATTGTTGCATCCAGTTGGCAGCCAGTCGCACGTGGTGTTCCCCAGGGCTCAGTATTGGGGCCAATTCTGTTTAATATCTTTATCAGTGATCTGGATGAGAAGATTGAATGCACCCTCAGTAAGTTTTCAGATGACACCTAGCTGGGTGGGAGTGTTAATCTGCTTGAAGGTAGGAAGGCTCTGCAAAAGGGATCTGGACAGACTGGATTGATGGGCCAAGGCCAATTGTATGAAATTCAATAAGACCAAGTGTTGGGGCCTGCAATTGGGTCATAACAACCCCATGCATCATCTTTGTGGCCCTCCTCTTGTATGGAAAATCGCGCTATGAAAAGCCAGTGTCCATAAGGGAGACAGGAGTCCTGCAACTTTGTTTGGATAAAGGGAGAGAGTCCACTGGGGCACATGCCCACCGGGTTTTCTCTCTCGAGGTTTCAGAGGGCGCAGCCCCCTTTTAGCCTAAACTCTCGGCCGCATGTTGCCCTCTTCCTTTCTCCGTTGGCTGAGGTACTAGGAAGGTACAGCCTTCCCAAACCGCCTACCACATATTCCCCCTTGAACCTGTCATTTTACCCCAAAGTT
>VZRQ01000752.1:0-41987 GCA_013397975.1 Machaerirhynchus nigripectus
AATCTCGCGGCATCTCTGCCCTATATGAGAAAACCCCAGGTGAAAGAGAGTAGCCAGTTGGACCCTTCCCCCAAGCTGTGGCCAGGTCTTTTGTCTCTCTTACCTATCCAGTCATTATTGTCTCCTAGCAACATAGGGAAAATCCGTTAGGAGAAAAAAAACAAAAGGAGAACTCCTAAAACCCCAACACACATATATGTGTAAGGATTGTGGTCATAAACCTGAAGGACAGCAGGAGAAAAACTACTGAATTTGATATGTCTTCAATGTAAAAAGTCAAACTGTAAAACCTTCCATGCACAGTGTCCATGGGGTTTGTGATTCTGCAGTTCCAGGGAACAGTTATCCACTGTCTGAAGAAGAGTGTGAGTCAGGCAGGGTGCTGAGGGCTAAGCCGTGCTTAACATGTCAGACAGGTATCATGCAACAACTGTGTTGCCAAGTTACATAAAATTCACAATTAGCAAGTTTGTAAGTAAACATTTAATGAATTCCCCAAGTGTATGTACTTGTATAACCATTGTTAATGACAAGACTTCTGCCAAAGCTGCACCACACCAATCAGCTTGCACTGGAGAGTCAAGTCACACTGCACGAGCTTTTTTGATTTTGATCAAGAGAATGGTGGCCAAAATCAGCAAAAAGCTATTAATTTCTCCCTACAGTTTGGCTGCATACAAGGACACTGAGATTCTGCAGGTTCCAATTAATCTGGTAGTAAACTGTCCTTACTGATTGATGTATCTTTATAGCTATATATTTATATACCTACTGGTAACAAAGGCTAGATATTTATATATCCACTGGGAACAAAGGAGAAAGATTTCCCAGTTACAGTCAACTCACATTCAGCTCATGTTGAATTATTCCAAATAGGGCTGGGGGGTCGGAGGCAGTGCAATTTAGTGCATTATTATGACATACAGAAATTTAATTTACCTGAGCCCATGGACATCAAGGACTACTTAATTTTTTCAATTTTCATTCAGACCACATGTCAGCTGGTTGCAAAGTGAGTTATGCTAGCTGAGTGTTTAGTGAATGTTTCTGAATTTTTTGGCAGCTGTGCCTGTCCTACTTTTAAGTAAGGAACACAGGGAAGAGATAACGATATTTTTTAGAAGCTGACCTGAAAAGAATTTGTATTAAATTAGTTTTGTTCTGCTTTTGTAAAGCCACGATGTTTTAAGAAAAAGAGAAGTATGAGGAGTTTTCTTTCCCTCTAGCCCAATTTGCTTTGTAAGTCAGCCTGAAAATCAGTTCTTAGGAATACCAAACCTGAGCTTCCCAATCTGGCAGACTACTGAGGATAGGAAGAGTCTGCATTCAGTGCAGCTATTGAAAATCTAAGGTATGAGTCACTAAGTATGCTTTAGATTATCACACTATAACCCCAAGCAGTTTAGGTGATCTTTAGCTTGTCTCTTAATTGTATCATCTCCTGTGGTCATTTTTTTCAAACCTGCTTTAGAAAGCTGGGATCTTTCTTTTACCTAATCACATAAGCCCATAAACTGTGAGCATCAAAAAAGCAGGAAACAGGATAATGTCACTGCCCAGACTGGTCACACCAAAGTACGTAAAAATTCATCAAAATGGTGAAGCGTTGGTTTGACTCCAAGTACGGAATTCTTTCTTCAGCACATTCATCAAGTTCTGGAAGTAGGTGTTTAGCTGAATACTAGAGTATTTTCAATTACATAAATAGTTTTCTTCCAAATGTTGAACTTTCAGTTCCTTTCTTCTTGTCAAGTCGTAATTTCACCTGTTCGTCAGGCTTCATACAGTTGACTTCATACAGTCAACCAAAATAAAGGAGATGTCTAATCTGGTTAGTCAACTTTACCTGATATCTCTCGGACTGCCCACTGGCTTGGTCTTTTGTTGTTTGTCATTCAAAGCCCTTTTGCAATGGCTAGAAAGTGGAAACATGGATATGCAGATGATGCCTAAGGCTTTGGTCAAACCCCACGGTTAGGCAGGCAGAAGTATAGGTTTCTGTGCTGCAAGAGGGAGAGTACAGTTGAAGTTACTTTAAAACATTTGTGTCAAGACACTGGTCTCACTGAACTTGCCTTAAAATACTCGATACTTAAAACACACCTATTGTTCAACCTACTAATTGACTCTTTGATAAATTACAAGGCAAATCTCTTTTGCCTTGGAGAAAGAAGCATAGGCTGGAATTTTAGTTTCTATCTAGCCTGCATCCCACTTTTGAATATGGACTGTTTTTCCTTACTTTCTGAATGAGTTTGTTACAAAGTGTGTATTATAGCTTCAGGATATGCTGCCAAAAGTAACAGCGGGTATGTCCAAAGTGTCAAGGGATGAGTGTTAGGTCTGAGCCTGGACGAAGGCCAAACCTGGTGATGTAGTAGATCTGATTGAGGATATCCAGTATTTAGTATGACTGATGATGGAATGGTGCTTGAGGTTTGGATTCCTTTACTATTCTGCAATTTTTAAACACAGCACTGCCCAGTAGGACTCATTATCCAGTTAACTTGTTTGCAAAGTGTTTACACAAGTAAAATAATCTTCAGTAAAATGTTGAGTGGATATTATGTGTGCGGTATTAGTCTGTTTAACATGTGCTTTGTAGAGTGCATATTTACTGCAGAAATGTTGATGATGGATGAATCAGGCACTGTAAAATATCTTCCCTACATTTCTAAAACACGATTTAGTCATTGTAATCCACTTTGGGTTTACTGGTGTTTCTGATTCATGTCTTGTGACCTGAAGTGTATCCTTTCTGCGGTTCCTTTTTCTATGGTTCCATGGTTCCACAGTTTCTACAGTTAAACACTCTGTTTTATTGGTAAGGTTCTCTTCTGTTTAAACAATTTCAGGGGATGCTCGTGTTATGATTATATCTGTGGACACAGCTCATGGTGAAAGTTAGTATCTCCCACGGAAAAACAAGACTTATCAGGCAATCAAATCTGGTGTTACATGTGTACAGTTATTTTCATATTTACTGACAGTGTTTTCTCTACAGGAATCTCTAAATACAAAACTCAGCTATAAAACACTTCTATTATTCATAGCTGTCATAATTATGGATAAACAAGTGGACACCATGTGGTCAGGAAACGCCTACCTTGATACTCTGTTGATTTCTAAAAGGCCATGACCTTGGACTTAAGATATAGTGGGTTTATTTTTAACGTGAGAACACAAATGCTGTCTGTAAATAGAATAATGAAAGAGATTTGACTTGTAACTTATCAAAGGGCCAGTGACTAGATGGAACAGTAAGTGTCTTTTAAGTATCAAGTATTTTAAGCCAAGTTCAGTAAAATCAGAGTATTTTGACACAAATGCTTTAAAGTAACTTCGAATTTATAATTTGGCAATGCTGGAATTCTTGTTGCATATATGATCTCATCAAACAGAATGGCATATTTTATAATACATACACAGATTATGTGGTTTTAAACAAAAAAGAGAGCATGTTTTGGTATGGTTTCAAACGAAACTGTTTCTACCTGAGGAGATCTCTGCTATCTGTGTTTTATCTTTTTCTTGTTACACTCGTTAAGCTGTAAGATTTCTATCACTGAAATTCCTTTTTGGCTATTTTAAATTTTTTAAAAATTTTATTGGTAAAGCCTGTGAAAGCCTTGTGTCACATGGCATTTTAAATTTCTTATGTAAGCAGCATTTTCTAGAAAACCTTTGGTAAGACTACCTGTCAAAGAACAATCCTGTTTAGAAATGTAGGTTGAGACTTTTTTTATCACCAAGTATAGTTTTCTCATGGTTGAGGAGGCACTGTGATTCTGGAGATCATAGCTGCAGAGTGATAGCAGACCCCTTGCTGCTTGCAGCCCTAAGATGCTCTCTTAAAGGAAAAGTTACCTGACTAGCCTTGTTTCTCATGGTGCTCTATTTCATTATTTCTCCTCATATATCTATTTAGTTTAGTTAAATATAGTCACTGTAGCACCACAGCCTTTGGTGAAACTAATCCAGCTAAAGCATAACCATCTGTCTGTAAGCCACAGAGGGTGCTCAACGTGACGAAAAGGCAATAGATTTATCACTCTGTGTGGGTGTGTCTGTTGTTTTTCTGTGGAAAAAAAAGCAGCTCAGGATGATTTGTGATGCCACACAACCGTTGGCATCCCATTTCAGAGGCAGGAATAGCTTCTGATTCCCTCATTGCTTTCCTGCAGAGGCTGAGTAGTCAGCCATGCAGCAGCTGCTGAGCATAGCAGGAGGATGCACCTAATCTGCTGCTTTTGCTGTGTCTGTGGATGTTGCAGTGCAAGCTGCTGTGTGTGCTACAATGAATTATCACATGGTATTTTGTTGGGGATTTGGGGGACAGCCTGTGATGGCTGCTATCAAGCACATATGGACATGTGTTTGTTTTCAAGTTACATATTCACAAAAGGCCACTGCCTAGCAAACACAGGTGTTTTGCTTTGTTTTGCCTCTAGAATGGCACTGTGCCCTCCTGTCATAGGATACTTGCACATTAGTTACCATTCCTATAGCCTCAGGTACCTTTAACCACTGTGCAGTCCTCTATAAATCTCTAATTATTAACTCCCAGTTTTATTTATGTATGAAATATGATTGAAAGATGATTGAAAGCTTCTACTGAAACGGAAAGGTTTTGTTTACAATAAGGGAAAGCTGAGGGGTTTGTTTTCCTTTTTCTTCCCTTTTAGTTACTGATTTCTGTTGTGTTTAATGCATCTTCCACATGCTGTGTAATCTTGCAGTGGTGCATAATGCACTAATGCAGCACATCTGCTTGATTGTGCTAGCTGCCCCCTTCAAAGTCTAACGTTTTACAGCTCAGGATCCTTTCTTCTGTTACTCCCACAGCAAAACTTTGTTATGTGAAGTGCAGCTTCCTGTCTGATTCCTCAGAGTAATGTCAGGGTTTCTGCAGCTGGGTTTCTGCAGCTGGCAGCACAGCCTCCTTTGCAGAGGAAAGCCATTAACATCACAGCCTAGGGCCTGGTTGCCATGTCTTTATCAGGTTTGCATCAGCCCTTCTGGTTGGGCTCCAAAGCAGTGCCTGTATCAAACTGAGAGGCAGAAACCTCGGGTGCAGGAGTGTACCACCTGCTGCAGCTGGTGCAGTGCTGGCCTCCCAAGAGCGTGTTAGTTTTGGTTGGTGTCATCTTCAGGTTTCTACAGTGTGTATCAGGCATGTGATTTCCTCCCCGTGTGCTGAATGTAGATCGTCCATCTGTTCAGTTGAATGTGAGGGCTTCTGACTAGCAAAGTTCTATGTGTACTTGGAAAGCAAATTTTAAAAGATAAAAGAATGGTTGCTTAACAGTCAGTAATTAGAAACTGGAGAATCTTGAAAGACTTTGAGAATTTTCCCTTATAATTTTAAATTCATCCATTTGCATTTTCTGATTGTATGCATACCTGTATGGCACATGCTGGGGGATGACCCGTGGCCATTCCAGGTTTATGTGCTATTGTATCTCTGGTGTTGCTTAGAGATGACGGCAAAGCAGAGCACCACTACTGTGAGTGTTGCATGAATGAGGTCTTTAAAAGAAATGTAATATGGCTGTTTGCTTATTTGTTTGTCCCTTCTCCCCCCCAAAACCCCCCATGTTTTTAACAGTTTATATTCAATCATCAGGAGTAAGTGCCGGGACTTCCAAACACAGAGGAAAGAGTACAGTGAGGGAGTGATTAACAAGGTTACTGCAAGAGAGGAACTCACAACAGTGGAGAAACGGGGTGTGTGGTGAATGTGACATTCGTTTGTGGGTAATGCTTACAAGCAACGGGATACTGCTTTTAACAGATGGATGGAGGTTATACCTGGGACAGATGCAACCATGGCCCAGGTGGGCTGTGAAAATAGACCAGGCAGGGGCAGCACATGTAAAGGGGCTTGACATACTCCAGCCCCAACAGACATATCTCCTGCTTTTGGGGTTGATGGTAAGTAGACCTCTCCATGTCTGTGGGAGATGGAAGGCTGCTCTGGGGCAGCTCTGGGGCGGAATTAGGCTTTTCTGTATTCTCCAAGTGGATATATTTGAATACCCATGTTTTGTAAGACTGACTTTACTTAACCAGTCCCACAGTTTCCATGCCCTGCCCCCAGATTTCAAAGCCAACGGCATTTTTTCAAGCATATGCTGCTTGAGGAAGACCTTTACTCTTTGCAATCATCGCTTTTATCCGGGATAACAAACACGGTGCCTCATACCCCACTGGCCACGCTGCCTCCCCCCGCAGAGTCTGCAGCCTCACTCCCCGCTGGGGCAACGGACCTGCCTTTTTTGTTGCTGTTTTTCATTTGTTTTAAAATCTGCAATAGTAGCTAGAAAAGCTGCCAAATGCCATGTCGTAGGCGGGCGTGAGTTTTAGGAGAGGTACGTGTGCCATCTAGAGGAAGCGCGGCCGCCTGAGGGGGGACGGACGGGACGGGACGGGACACGCTGCGCTGCGGGTTTGGAGCAACCTGAAATGAACACGGGGGACCCACAAAAAAGCCCCCAGTACCCAGCAACGATTGAATCGCTTTGGGAAACCTAAGTAAAAGGCATGCTGTACCTTTGTGTTTGCAAAGATTTTGCATATCTCTGGAAAAAACACTAAGAATGCTGTACTCTTTTTTTATTCCAGTAAAAGAGAGAATGCCTGTTTGCATATTTTTGGAGTCCTGGCATTTATTAAAGCTGTCCAGTTCCTAGGATGCAGAAAGAAACTGGAAAAACTAGACTTCATCCTTCCTTCTTGCTTTGTCTTTGTTTTTTGAACCTTGCTTAATCTGATGCTTCTGGCATGTATCAGCTTTAGATCAACAGACAGAAAGTTCAGTAATGGTTGGTTGTGAGGGTGTTAGTATCTTGAGAGCAAGAGACAGAGCCTCATAACCTCATTCACTGTACCCCAGATCTTGCAAGGTAACAAAAAACAATACTTTGCCATCTAGGACCTATGCCAGCAAGATGAATCTGTGTGAAGTTAGGTGTATGAAGTTTCTTGTGGATAAGAAACCCCCAAACACTGCAAGCATGAATCTTCAGGCACTGCTGGAGTTGCAGAGCAGGGTTTCACTGTGGCAGGCATTGCTTGACAAGGTCAGCTCTCTGTTCTCAAATCACGTGTTTTAGTGAACTGACCTTGTTAAAGGAAACTGTCCCATCCTGGAGCCTTATGTTAAAGTTGAAGGAGCAGAGAGGAAGTTAGGTCTTGTTAATTCGAGGTCTACTGAGCACTGGATCCTTGGAGAGGGTCAGTGTAATACCTGAGGCACGGTGTAATACCTTGTGATTGCTACTGCAAAATGTACAGACAAACAGCAGTGTAAGGCCAGCTTGTTGTGTTCAATAACTTTCTCCTGAATTTGTTGTCACATTAGAAGATTCCTAAATTGAAACTATCATAACTCAATGGCTTTAAAGAACTGAAAATTTTCCACAAAGCTCATTGTCATATTGCTTACAAAAAAAATCTAGAATAATGGTTAATGTGCAGTACAGTCTGTTCACATTTTGGAACCTACCATGACTTCTCTGATAAGTAACTAATATTAGGGGATGACTAACCAGGGTCAGTGTATATTTGACTTGGCTTTTTTCAGTGACCTCATTTGATGACATCAGCCTTATGGCAAGGGGTTCACTTGAAAGGACACTTTATAACATCTAGTGGCCATTTGAGGTCTCCAAGTGTTTACTGCAAATCGCAAACCAGTGAACAACAAGGAATGTGAAGTACTTTGTCCTGTAGGTACTTGGAAGGTGCAAAAATAGAAGGGCAAGCTCAGGTGGCAACTCGTGACTTGTCTTCTACTGTATGGTACTTTCTAACTGGTGAAAACATGATGAAGCTTCTCCATCTGCATAAAAGGAATAAGCAGCTTCCCACCCCCACAATTTACCCTGCACTATTGAATGAGGTCAGTGGTCCACTGAGGTTGGCTGGATCTGTGGCTGCTCAGTACCACCCTGTGCAGTAGCAAAAGGATCTGCATGCGGGACATTGCACAGCAGCAAGAAGCAATACTGGGCTGTTGTTCTTGCAAAAGCAGTTACCGTGTGACAGCATCCCGGCATTTCAGGACATCTCTGCACAACATCAAGTGGCACACACAGACATACTTGCACTACCTTAGAGCTCCCTGGCCTGCTTATTGAAGTCAGCGTGAAAGTGCTTTTACTTGCTAAGTGTTGCATTATGCTGCTGCAACCTCATTGCTTGTCATACCCATATAAGGTAAACATCACATAAAGCAAGTCTGAGGGCATGTACAAACCAGTGGTGCCTCCCTGTATGCAGCACAGGCTTTGTTTTCTGTTGTGTGTAGGGGAGAGGTGAAGTTCAGCTTCCCACTGCAGAGAAGAAAAATACAGCCTCCCCAACATGACAAGGTGACAGATTCGCTTCTTAGAAGAGAAGGTAAATGAACTTCTTAGAAGATGAGTGGTGAACTCACAAGTAAAGGAGTCATAAGAAGATGAGCAGGTGGCTACAACTTTGTATTTCTTCCCAGAACCTTTGTGTCACATGGCATTGTAGATGGAGTCATCTCTGAGTCAGGTTTAATATTAAAAATGAGATGGGGGGGATAGGAAGGTAGGGAAATGTGGTTCTTCTATTAACCCATCATGGGTCCTGCATCAGCAGGCAGAGTTTTCAGTTGAATCATTTTGATCCTGTATCTTCCTGGAGAGAAGACAGTTTTGACACTGGTCAGTTCACTTCATTATTTCCAAGCAGACTCCGGGGGGCATTATGGGGGGCAGCCTAGAGGAGGTGCCCACTAAGAACTGAGGGTTGGACTGTGGTTTTATTGTGATTTGCAGTAACAAGAGAGACAAAGCTCAGCAGAGAAGTAAATTAAAATTATATTCACTGTGAGGTCTAAGTAATGCTTTCTATTTGTACCATGTATGGTTCCAACAAGCCAGTCTCGCTTCTGCAAGCAAGATATGTGGGACATTGTAGGACTGTAAAAAAATAAAAATTTGTGCAGGAAATATTTTTTGCAAGATCAGTGGCATAACTGCCTATAGGTCTGTATGCATCTCCAAGGTAGAGTCTTAGTTGAAGATGTATTAAGTAAAAATGTTTCCAAGGGCATGCCACGGCTCCCCTTTAGAATACACAATGGTTGATGTTTAAAAAAACCCCAAAACTCACAGGGAAACACCATAAAGAAACCAATGCTATAAAGCAGTTTTATCCATATAGACACTGTTACCTTGCTTTCCATTCTGAGAAAGAACCTACTGCATACTATAATAAATAGGATTAAATATGAAAACATCTGCTATGGACAAAAATATTTACTTATCCCTGACTGGTCATGTTTAGCAACATGGGGTGGTTTAAAAATGATTAAGCATTTAAGAAAAAAAAAGGGTTGTGCATCAAATACAAAATTTAATATTATACATGGTGTATCTGCAAACTGTGACTAAAGGTGAAACATTTCTAAAATACCTCTGAAAATGAAAAGATTTGTTGTAAACTACGTCTTAAATGGCTTGAACAAAATACTCATTGTGTGAGCACAAAACTGCTTTATTCAGCAGTAATTCTTGGATTTAGCCCTTGATGGGGTTGAGATGCAGGAAGAGTGAAGAATTTTACAGCAGGGGAGCTGGAATCCATAACAAACACCTTTTTAATATGGGGCCATAACCATGATGTGATTTGGAATGGGAGAGCTGAATTTGAGGTTTTTTTCTGAGTGCCTGGAGTTACCACCACATGTGCTAATATTCTCATTAAAAATGTTTTTAGTGTGAAAGATTTTGAGGACAGATACTGCACCACAAAACTGCATGGCAGGTTCCACCTCTAAATTTGAGAGTTCCCTTTTGTCAAGTGATCACACAGCACAGGGTGTTGTCTTCTCTCTTTTTGCCAGCAGTTATATCCTACTGTGTTTCCTCATTCTTTGCCGATTTGTACATGCTCAGGGCTCCTGCACAGTCAGCCTCATGAGCACTTAGAAGAATGACCAAATGCCCTTACCAGGTGCTTTTGGAAAGATGCACATACCAGTTTTGCTCCTGATTCCCCACCATGACAGTCTGTCTCACTTTTGCTCATTCATACTCTGCAAAACATCCAAAAAAAAAGAACTTAAAATTTGTCACAGTGAGTGGCAAACAAGAAAGAAGATGCTTTTTACATGCTTGCTTTGAAAGTGATCAGGTAATTTAAAAGATTTTCTGAGCCATGTATTAAAGCCCTTTTCCTTTTTAAAAACTTTTTTCTCATACAGTCTTGTTCAGAAACTGTGCTTTTATCTCTCTGATAATTTCTTATATTTCTTCTTTTTGCTGTTTTCTTTTTGTGGGACATATGGTGGTTAAGCTAGAAGGAGAGAAACTTCAAAAACTAGAAACTAGATTATAGATCAAAATAGCCCTAAATATGGTTAGGAATAACAAGTTTTGGCTCTTCTCTCCAGAGAAACAACCTTACTAGCTGCTTTAAAAACCTCTCGGTCCAACTTAAACCCTATTTTTTCACCCATTTTAGACACATCAGTAGCCCAGCCAAGGGCGCTGCCCAGCCAGGGTCACTGCACTGCTCAGTGGGGAGATTACAACATGACTTAGGCCAAACCCACCTTCTTCACCCTTTGGCTGGCTTCAGTGGAGATGAGTGGTGCACCTTTGTGTTGCTTGCTGGCTGATGTACCCCAGTCAGAGAGATGGGAATTCATACATTTGCTCGTTTCTGTTGGCACCTGTGATTGCAATCACAGCTGAGTAAATACTGTGACGATCTTGTCTGGATGGTTAGTTTTGATGTATGTACATGCCAAGAAAAATCTGTGGTGAGTAAAATGTGTCAAGGTTGTGCTCGTGGGTAAAATGGAAGTGGCACTGTCACCACAGAATGCCATGCAGACCACCACTTGGTGTAAACTGTGGTGGAAGCTAACACAGGTCTAGGCTAATGGGGCCTAGCTAGGGACCTAGCCCACTGTTTCCCACTTATGGATTTAATCAATCACCTCTAAAGCATAAATTTTGGGAAGATACAGAGCCTACCATTCCATTTCTCTGTCTGCTTTGTCTGTTTTTAAAGTGCCATAGACATATTTCTACGTTGCGGAAAAGGCGGCTTAAATAGAACAAGAAGAAACCTTCAAAATCAACACATACTCTAGAGGCTTAGACCACTATTACTCGTGGGTCATTCTTCTTGATTTTGTCATGAAAAGAGATAGCGTGTAGATAATAATGAAACAAAGTCCACCAGCTGATGGATGAAATTCAAGTCTTGCAGACTAGTCTTCTGCAACCTGGTGAAAACTGCAGTCCTGTGAATTTGGAAATGCTGTCAGACTTCCTTAAACAATAACACACATGCTGGAGGGAGATGTACGTCATCTTGACACAGCCCACTGTGTTCCTGCTGCTGTCTTTCCCACCAGCTGGGTGTCATTTGAAAATGAACACAGTAAGATGTCATGGTTACTTCAGTGCCAAATTTATGTTCTTGTGATGCTTGCTTACTCATTTTTTAGACTTAGAGGTTAATGCTAAGGACCTTAGAGGTCCTTAGCTGAGGACCTTAATGCACAAATTCGTCTTCCTAAAGCTCTTTTATTACATTACCAGAACAATTTATGTCTTAGAATACACCATAAAGCAAAATATGTCAGCCATGTCTGACTCCTGTTCGAATAAACTAGGCCTTCCTATGCTATGAGCTACTTGGATGGAGCAGGAAATACCACACTGAGTGGGAATTTCACAGAATAGCAGCTGCGTGACATGTTGTGAATTGAAAACCTTCTTTTCGCTAACCTGACCTTGAATCCTTCGTTCCTTTCTTTAAGGTGTTTGACCACAGCTCTCCTTTTCCAAGTGTGTACTGTGACCACTGGACAATGGCATTGTCTTGGAGTGACTTTACGATGCTGTATTGCCTATCGCCTGCCTCTTGCCCAGACATTAATCCTGTGCCTTTCTGTGCCTTTAAGCTGGGTCCGAGAGAAAGGGGGAGGGAAGCCGAGCGAATTCTTCAGTGCAGTTTGTGTTCAAGGACTCACCCTGCATTCTCACCGCTGCAGAGCCGAGGGGGCACCTTCCTGCTTTTAGCCAGCTCTCGGCTCTGCCAGTTTCTCAGGAGAGAGACGGAGACTTAGAATTCTTTGCTTTTTAGATAGCTTCTTTTTTGTTAGCAGAAGCAAGGAGTTTTCCCAGGATTGTGGCTTCTTCTTTTTCTGGAACTGTTTCAGCTTTGCTCCGGTCTGGAACACCATCACCGGGGTCCCCACACCGCGGCCCGGAGGTGCTCACACTGCACCCCAGCTCCGGAGAGAGCAGCGCCACGCCTGCAGAAAGGACTCTGAGTCTACCAGGTTTTTCTCCACGACGAGAAGGTTTATTAGCTAACATTATTTATTTTATGCCTGTGGTCACTTTTCTTGTTAAATAAACAGCTTTTTTTCACTTTCCTCCAAGAAATTTCTTTCTGAGCCTGGGTGGGGGAGGGGCTGCTGAAACCTGCCTTCTACTAAAGGACACGTTCATTTCAGACGTTTCCTCGTAATTTGTCTCAAACAAAGACAGGCATCCTCTCTTGTTCCTATCTTCCAGCCCCTAGGTTCAGTGACAGTGCCTCTGGAACGGAAAGGAAAGGCTCCATCAGGACAGGGGAGAGGTTCCTATTTTCACAAAGTGGAGCAGCATCAGTTGGAGAGATTGAAACGTTTCAGGCTCTTTCAATTCTAACTCTGTGTCAGAGACTAAAAATAGTTCATGCCTCAAACAGTGATATAAAGTTTTAAAGAAGCTACAACCACAGAAGCCTTCTTGAAGAACTTTGGACTGTAAGCCTAACTGCTGAGATTAGATAAAGGGAAAACCCATTCTTCCATCAGCCTCAGGCCCGGGGAGAAACAAACAAACAAACAAAGAAAAGAATGTGAGCGACACCCAGAAGCCGTGCTAAGATTCATCCCTGGCTGGGTTTGGGGTGGGGGAGACCACGGCCCACAGAAGCCACGTTTACACAGCCTCCCCCCTGAAACGAGGCGGGGGGGAGGAGGTTTTGGGTGAAACCTCTGCTCAGGGGCAGTGAACACCCATCCTCCCTTTTACTCAAACCGGCCCAGCTGTGGAACCCCCAGCCCTGGGAAGGCCACATCCACGGGACATTCACGTGGGAGGCAGCTGAGGGGGGGCTCAATCCATCAAAGGCCCCCAAAGTGTCCCGCAGAGCCATTCCTGAAGCCTTGCACCACAGGACTGCGCATGATGCAGCAAACCCGGGGTCTGTTTTAAGAGACAATGGCAAACCTCCCCCGGGAGGTGCCTGGGCTTTCCTACGTGGCCTGGGCGTGTACTGACCCACCGGGTTCTGTGCTACTGGGGGGACCTTCAGCACCAAGAACACCGGCTGGAGAGGATCAATGCAGCATCGCTGGGATCCACGGAGTGGTGATGTTTTCCTTATACTGACCCTGTCACTCTATCTCTGTCCCCCCCACCTATTTTCTACTTCTTCTTTCTCTCTCTTTCTCATACCTAGCATCCAATAAAACCCTTACTATTGACTGGCATATGGTCTCGTTTGCACCTTAATTTGGGCAGAGGAATTTCCAAAGAACCTTAATAACTGGATCCTAACACTCTGTCTCTGATTTGTGGGGAAAAAAATGGAATTTTTTTACATGTTTAAGGATCTTTATGTGGCTATGATTTGTAAGCTGAAACAAGGTGTTTGACAAGAAGACGACACTGATGCCCTATGGGAGGGGTATGAACAACATGAGGATCAGCATGGGCCAGCTTAAGTTGAAATAGCTTCTCAGATATCCCTAAAGACTAAAAAATTCTCATCCAGAAAATAAAATATAATGCAAGTTAGGACAATAGAAAGGAACACAAAATCAACAAAATTAAAATGGAAATTGGGATTAGTAGTAATTCTGAGGTATAAATGCTTAAAATTACAAGAACTAATAATAAGGTTTCCTGGTACAGCAGAAACAGAGAGACTGAAAGCGAATTAGAGACTTTTTAAAGCTTATTAAAAGATAGAGAAACCCTGATACTGTACATTCCTCATTTCATTTTGCAGTGTTTTTTCCTGAGTAAGGTTGTAGGCATATACGCCTTGCTCACTATCTTCAAGCAATAGAGATATGAAATAAATAAATACTGTAAGTTTAACTGTACATGTCAGGTAAGAAGACAAAAAAGATAGATAGGAGTTGGGATTGAGCTCCAACTTGAGTCTATTCTTTGTTCTGTAGCATTGAACAAACGGCTGAATTTGAATTTATTTTTTTAGTTGCATATGCTTATTCTCATTTCAGAGGAGTTGTTGGAATGATTAGGAAGGAACTTATAAGTATCTTTGCTCTCTTTCTTTGTTTTGAAAGACGTGATTCTGGGAAGAGATGGAATCTTATCTCAAGAAATTTTTTTCTGTAAATTTCCATGAGGAAATCACATCCTTCCCTAATTTTCTGGTCTATTGGAAAGTCTCCAAGCAGCACTGGAGAAGTAACCAATGCATTAGCAGTTTCTGACCAGATTTATTCCTGTGCTTCACTGATTTATTTGTACTCTGGTTTGTTTTGTACCATAACTGGGTCACTACTCTGGGTCACCATTCTTCATGCAATTCCTTATGAACGGATAAGAAAATTCTTACTACAAAATAGGTAACAGTCTCTCAGGTTAACTCCAGGTGTTTCTCTCAGAAGATTTGGGCATGTTTATGACAAACTCACCTGCTGAGATCCAATTTTCATATGACGGACTCTCAGCCATCAATCACCACATGTCCTGCAAACTGCAGCATCAGTGTTTGCACCTGGGAACTTTTACTGCACTGCTCACAGGTGCACTAGTTTGGCTTGGCAGTGGTGGCATGCTAAACGGAATTCAGAGGGACTGACTGCATTGTTACAGTCACAACAAACACAGGATTAAGGGTGTGTATTCTCAATCCTTTCCGCGTTTTCGAAAGCAGTGGTCATAAAAGAACTTAAAGGTTTGGGTATCGCAAGCTCTTGCTACCCATGAGTTCAGCATAGGGGGAGTTTTTATTCTGCTCTTCTGTCAGAGAAGGGGTTGTGCAGAGGAGCCAGGCTGCAGTGTTGATTAACAAGTAAACTTGTAAAATCAGAATGTGTTGTCAGTGCTTCACATATGCCCTGCAGCAAACATGAAAGAAAGGGAGGGAGGTACCTGTCAGGTGATGCTACTGGAGAGGCTCAGCAACTGAATACATCTCAGCAGAAGTTACCACAGATTTGTATGTACCAGTGGGAAGAGCAAATCTTGCTCTTCCTCTTCAGCTGCCATATAGATGTACCTCTCACCCTTCTTTATCTCCAGAGAATTTTACAGCACCATGAATTCCTTTTCCTTCTTACCTGGTATCTCAGCTTCATTGCCATCTGTCATCATACCTGAAACAATTAGCATGTCACATGCTGAGCTTCTCCCACTCATATTGGCTAGCAGACAGCTGAGGTCCAAAAATTCTGAGGCCTATGTTGAGGCATAGCCATATAAACCTGGGACAGATTAGGGTGTCATGGAATCACAGAATCATAGAGTGGTTTGGGTTGGAAGGGACTTTTAAGACTGTGCTTTCTTCCCCAGTCACTGGGAAGGACACCTTCCACTAGACCAGGTTGCTCGAAACTGCATCCAAAGCGACCTTGAACACTTTCAGGGAGGAAGGATCTACAATTTCTCTGGAAAACCTATGCCAGTACCTCACCACTCTCGCAGTGAAGAATTTCTTCCCAATATTTAATCTAAACCTACTCTCTTTCAGTTTAAAGCCATTCTCCCTTTTCTTGTCACTACATGCCCTTGTAAAATAGTCCCTCTTCAGCTTTCCTGTATCCCTCCTTTACTTACTGGAAGGTATTATAAGGTTTCCCAGCAACCTTCTCCTCTCCAGGCTGAACAATCCAAATTTTTTCAGCCTTTCCTTGTAGGAGAGGTGCTCCAATCCTCTGATCAAATTGGTGGCATCCTCTGGACTCACTCCATTAGGTGCATGACCTTACTTTGGGGGTTGTAGAGCTGGGAGCTCTGTCTGGTTCTTATGTCTGGTCTCATGTCTGATCCCCTTACTTACACTCTTTTAAAAATTTGATGAAGTCTTGAGTTGGAGTAACAGATGCAGAACTTGAAACAGTGCTACAAATAACAAAGGAATAGGCCCAAGTGCAAAAAATTTTATTTTACATTTTAGGAGCAAAATGGTGACAGTTGCATTTTGCATGTATTCAAGATAGGTCTTTCCTCTATCAGGGTTTTATTTACAACGTTATCTAACTTGAGTTTTGGGTTTCACACATGCTAACACAGCCATATTTGCCTCAGGGGCAAAATGACTAAGGTGTACTCCTGAAAAAAATAGAAGCTGATACAAGACTGATACTAAAATTAAAGAAACAGTATATAAGCAGGTCAAACATGTAAAATATATCTGAATTGCCAAACCCAGCATTACTGCTTTTAGATCTGTGTGGGGGAAATTTCTGTAAATTCTGAAATTTCCTGTTGTGTATCTGATGGACTCTTGAACAGTGTTGATTTATTCCTTTTCTCTTTCAGCTGCTATGCTAACCTCATTTGTAAGAACTGTGTTGGGTGAACACCTCTGGGAAGGATAGAAGAGTATTTCTCGCTTCAAAAGCAACTGAATGTGCTCCAGAAAATATAGTTGCAGAAAGTGAGAGATGCCCTGGTACCTGTCTAGATGCAGAGGAATGAGCAGGGAACCTTGCAGCAGAGATGCTGAAGGGAGCAGGACACATCCAAAAAGTTCTAAAGGGTGGTCTTATGGTGAGCTAATTGGAAGAAAAATGTCTCGGCAAGTTCATCTAAAAATTCTGGTAAGCTTGAAATACCATCAAGGAAAGGGCAGCTGAGACTGGTAAGACTGCATCCTTTCAGACTTTCTTCCTATGTTTACAAAAGAGAAATCAATTGCTTCACAAAAGGAAGCCTGGTCATCACCAGTCATTGCTGGACCAGTGATGTTAGAGTAGTGCTCAGTCATTACTGGATCTCAGAGCCACCTAAAGCCCTGATGAGAGCTTCACATGGTTAGGTGCCAGATAGGCAATTCACCAAAGCCAGTGAGCTGGTAAGGCACCTCTAGGAAATATCTTCAGAGGAGGAGGTTTCAGGAGGTAGAGGACTCTAAAAGCTGCCAACCAGCTGGAAAAGTGCATCTACTCACAGTTCACAGCCACAGATTTCTCCTGGAGTTAGACAAAGAAGCAGGATTAGGTGATACCTTTTAGGCTCTGTCTCTCTTCCTTCTCTGTCCAAATTCTGACCAGAAGTGTGAAAAAACACATTTCAATTTTTTTTCTTCCTTCACCTGATTTTAACTGAATCTTGAAACAGGTATTTGTCTTCCTTAAATATCTCCTTCTGAATGTTCTCTGCTTTGTCCAAGACATGGAGAATCTTGAGGCTGTCCCAACCCGTGCTCTTATTCCTGCTTCTGATACTGCCATATTTTGCTTCTCCAGGAAAAGGGAGAAAAACTGGAAAACATTGGTTGGTATCTCAATTTTTCTCCTCTCCTTGCTGCTGTAAAATTAGCATTTCAGTATTAAATGCTGACTAATATTTTTATTTAAGCTGTGGTTTTGTTTCCTGATGTAAACACCCACAGTTTGCACGCCTCTTATAAAGATGCAGCTTCATCCCTTCTCCAGTGCCACAAGAAATCTGTTGTAAGACTGTGTGAGGGAATTCTTGTAATGTTCCTGAATATGTGTGATGAAATGTGTCTACCACAAAAGAGTTAACTTTCTCCCTCTCCGTGCATATGCTAATTCTGAGTCTTCTGGGGACTTCCTGAAGTCTGCGTTCATTTCAGCTAAATGGATTTTTGTTTGCCCTGTTTTAGAAACATCAGGTCCAAAAGCTTTGCTGACTATAAAGTATCAGAAAGGAGGAAATGCACCTGCTCGTGTTTTCCCTAAAATAGTCTTCCCTAAATGACTTGAGTAAAGCTGCAGAGTTTAATAGCCGCAGAGCTTAATAGCAACAGAAGCAAGGACTCATGGATACTGTAAACCTTCAGTGTTGGCTTGTGTTACCTGATGAGAAGATTCTGCTGAAAATAAACTATGAGGTAGTCTTTTCATTTGTCTTTGTTCTGGGAGAAAACCAGATGAAACATTTCTCATTTGTTTGCTTTCTGGGTATGTCTACCATTGAGTCAGTTTACACTTTTGTTTCTATTTTAAGAGTTAAGAAGCTTCTAGTGATCTTTGCAAAATAAAAATTTTTGCCTGATAAAAGATACTTTTAAAACACATAGCAGATGTATGTATATTTTATGTATATATTGCTGTGTGTATTTGCACAGCAAAGTGTGAAACAGGAAGTTGAAGAGGTGCATAGATTTAAAGGTATTTGCACTTTAAAGCATCAAATGGGAGAATTGATGGCCTGTTTTAGTCATCCATGTCTCAGTGAAGTTATGCCCACTCACTGCAAAGACCACAGCCAGATGACCAGACATTACATTGCAGTTATTCCTCTCTCTTTCTCACCTGTGCCCCACACACAGCACTATCAGTGTGGGACAAACCTGCAGTGCCATTACCCCTTCCTCATAAAGTTCTTTATGTAGATGCTCTTTCTAAGCACAGGACAGTACAATGTCCACGCTGCTCTTGGTAGACAACTCTCAAAAAACCCCATTGCTTGTCAGCTGAACCACTTTACCATCCATCAGGCTGTTACTCCTGGTGACATGTTTGGCATACAAGGGTTGGTGTGCCCAGCCTCCCTGGCAGTCCTGGGAGAAGCTGTAGGTTTGCACCACCTTATTTGAGGAGCTATGCAAACACAGACATTGTCTGGAGTAAATGTTGGGGCAGAAGAGGAGAGGTATGGGTAGGAAGGGAGGACATGAGAAGTAGGTGCTGGAATCTGTGGTGGGAGCATACACAGGGAGGGCAGGGAGGCTATTCTTTCTGTTTTACACATACTCCATTTACACAAGCATGCCAATCACACCCACATCTCTGCCAGTTTCAAAAAGCTCTCAGAACTCCCGTCTGCTGCCTGTTTCTTGGGACTGTAACATAAAATGCTGGCCCCACCTCCTGTCCCCAGAAGCCATATTGTCTGAGCTATGGGCTGCTATCTGTCTTTTTCGAATTCCCCAGTACACACAATTTTACCCCAGAGTAGTAGAATTAGAGCATTTCTGGTTCTGGTCCCTCCTTTGCTCTCCTTGTCACTGCTTTATCTTGTTTCTTCTGCCTTTGTTGAGTGGGTGCTAGCGTGCTTGCCTTCCTCCCAGCAGACCTAAGCTGTAACATGTCCTCAAAAGGCTGTAGGGTGCTGACTCAGGGCTGGTGGCCACACCACTTTGTGTCAGTATTGACATTACCCATGTAGATCAGGGCAAAACCACATCAGAGTGCTGGGCTGGTATAAAGACATGAATTTTAATGAGGTAAGAAATATTTTTCCTTTATAATACAGGTCTTCAAGGAAGAGTATATGACCTAATTGGTCTTCCTCTAAGGACACATGCAAAGACTAGCAGACATACTTCCCAGAAGTACCAAATCTGTCTGGGTTTGAGACACTGGGCCATTTCTGTAACCAGAGAAGCCTGAGAGTGGCAGCACATGAAACAGGGAGGTATGTTTGTGTAAGGTGTGTCCCCCTGGGACAGAAAAAAATAATACAGAGCAATATATATTCTGCTCATTGTTATGCTGTAAATGTGTAAAGGCTGCTGCCTTGTTTTCTCCTTTTGCAGTACACCCAGCTTTTGTTCTCAAAAAAACCTTTTCCTCTGGGACTTCACAAACTCTCAGTTTGGACTAAACTGAGGATTTGCAGGTAGTTCCCTGGATAAGGATACCAGTGGCATTTGCTTCCTTGACAAGATTGCCTTCCTTTGGCAAATATTACTATTTCTCCCAAGCTTGGAAAAGTCATGAACGTTAGGCTTTTTGGAGGAGACAGAAGCAGAGATGGACACTGTGCATAACAGTAATAATGATTTTCCTGTTAAACTGAACATACTGAAAGCTGTTTCTGAAAAAGTTTGAGGAACCTACTAAGAGATCCTGTGTCACAGAATTTGGGTCTGCAAGTAGACTGCATTAGAAACTTCACAAGAACTAGTCACATACAGTCTGCTCTTTTGATTCTGTTCACTGTGCACCTACTTTTATAAAATAAGCTTCAGAGTTTATTCTCTGCCCACCAGGCTGCAATCATCCAGTGTATGGATGATTTGCTTTTCAGTACTTCTCTACCATGAGGTCTGAAGTGATCTGTCATAAATTGTGGAGGTTGGAAGGAACCTTGGAAGTGTCTGGCCCAACCAAAAAGTCCAAGGTGCTTATTCTGGCTTGAACTACACCATATGCACTCAGCTCTGTCTCCAGAGATTTGCAAGCAGACTCCCTTCATGGACCCCAGAACTGACTTGTTACCTTATCTTGTTGGCAGCTGCAGGTGTTACTGGTCACTGTCAACAGCCTGACACCACTCTGGACATTGCCTGTGTTGGGAGCACACTGTGTCCACCATGGAGCAGCCACGTTCTTACAGTGCCTTTCTGCCAATATCACTGAGGAAGTTACTGAGAAGCTGCTCCTCAGAGCAGCAAAGAGCAGGAGAGTGAAAGGCAATGACCATGGACTGCAACAGGAAATGCTCAGCCAGATGAGAAGGAAAAGGCTTTTTGCCCGTGAGGACAGCCCGACAATGCAAGAGAGGCCAAGAGAGATTGTGCCATCTCCATCCCTAGAGTACTGTCAGCCCCATAGGATAAAAAAAGCCCTGAGCTACCTGGTCTGACCCCACAGCTGAGTCTGCTCAAGGCAGGGGTTAGACTGGAGTCTTCCCAAGTCTGTGGTGGACTGCATGAACCTGTGGTCCTCAGCCAGGTAGGCAGGGTATCTTCAGACACTCTGCTGTGCTTCTGTCAGGAACAAGAGTGTTTCTGTGTTCCTCCTGAGGAAGTCAGTGCCCTATTCTCCTGAAATCCATGCTGTGGTTTCAGCAGATGGCCTCAGAATTAGAGGAGGATGTGGAGAGACACTTCGTGTGGGGTTGAGGAGCTGTCTATCCAACATGAACTAGGAGCTGCAAGTTGAAATGAACATGAAATGTTATGCCTGAGTTATTTGGCAATAGCAATAGGATTATTTGTCTGATATCATGGGAGAATGATGCCTATTGCATTTTAACTCCGTGTTATCCTTTTTGTTCTTGCTCTCATGGTTGGTTTTTATAAGAAGTTCAGTCACAAAGTGAATTAAGGAAAGTCCTCCAATCTTTTTGAATACCAGGTCAGTCCTTTTTTGCAAAATGATCAGGTAAAAACAGGCTTTTGCAAAGCATGTGAAACTGAAATTAAGTTTTTTAAGATTCGGCAAACTGAACTAGTGACAGGAAACCTCAAGCACTGTATTACTAAGCAATTAATACCAAGTGACTTTCAGTAATTCCTGGAACTCATTCACAGTATTACTAGATTTCTCAGTAATTTTGTGAAGGTATTTCCATCTGCCTGTCTTAAATTCTTCGTACTGGTTCAATTTGAAAAACAAAGTATTTACTAGAAGAATATTTGAACACAAACAAAGGAAACAGAATAGAAGGAGCCTGAACATTAAAAAGTAGATCATTTAAATGCAAAAGCTGTTGGGTTTTCTCAGAAAGCCTTTGGTATGATCCAACCTAAAAAACCAGTTTTCAGTATAATCAGAGAATGGGATATTGACAGACTAGTAATGCTCTTTCAGAGCAGGAAGACAGAGGTCTGAAATAGGAAGATCAGCTGCAAGACTGTACTGCTCTTTTTTGGTACTGTGATGTAAGAGAAGCACCATGTGAAGTGCCTGCAATCTTCAACACAAGATGTGGAGCTCAGTGGCTGAGAATGAGCCTTGGATCAGTTACAGATTGCAGATATTATTCCTAGTTGGCAGCATGAAAAACTGGAAGATGTCTGCCTGCCTGTGGCCACAGCTAGGTGCATGTAACATATCCAGAATTATGAGAACTCCTGTCTCTTTCCCAGTTGGTGACCAGGGACAGCATCCCTTGAACCTTGCTGTGAGATGAAATGTCAAGGAATGGAAAGGAGAATAGTGTGTTAACCTAAGAGACTAAAACATCAGCTGTGTAAAATTGATTCTTGGAGAGGTTTCAGTGAACCAGTAAGAGCATGGCTTAAAGGCAGAGCTTCCTCTTCAGTTAGAAGGAATGCACTCATGTCACATTTGTTGGAGAAATTTCTCCTCCATCTGAAGTGGATTTCTCTGGCACCTGGCTCTTCTTGGTGTGAGGCACTAGCTTTTTTTTGTAAGATATGGTGGTTGGAAATGCAAACCACCACAAGTTTCTATTTGTGTCCAAAGACTTTGTAGGTGAATTGTTTAACCCCTGTGGTTCGTTTTACCTGTTCATAAAGTGGACATTGTGAAAAATATACACGCACACACACACATTGGTCTCACCTGTCACACCAGGCAAAAAGCAGTTTCAGGCTTTGCAGAAGTCTTGATTTTCTTAAGTCAAACCTAGATTTGCTGAAAGAGATGGTCTCCCATGGGGGAGCGCAGTGGCAGCCTAGAGGAATCCTAGGACTACTGCTAAGGTGAGAGATTTAACTTGCAGTATTTTAAATGAACTGCTTCAAGCTTCAAGGAATTGCCCTTTACTGATGGAGAGGTGCTTTCTTCTCCTTCTTATTATTTGTACTGAGCTGGTGATTTTCAAGGTGTACTGCATTGCAAATTTATTAATTTAAAATTTAATACTGAAGGATGCGTGTTCAATACCAAAGCTAGCAAAGGAGACTTCAGTGAATTTCTACAGTTTTTGCAAGAAGTATGGGAAAAATTCTTCCATCTGGAGCAAAAATGGCCATGCACACATGCAGGAATAATATGAGTCCCATGGGATAGCACAAAGCTATTTTATACCTTTTGAATTTGCAATATTGAGACATATGGAAGTAAAGATATCTTCAACAGCATAAAGGAGTACTGGGACACTGCTGGGACTGGTACTTAGATGCCAAGTCTCAGAGTGGTACTGCCAGATGACAGCCTTGCCAACTACTGTGGAGACGGTTTATGAAACTATCTGCTTAGTTTTATATTGGTTGTTTGGCTTAAGCTGGTCTTCCTGCAAAAAAGCTTAAGTTCTGTGTTTGGAAGATTTTGGACTGGAATTCTTAAAAAGTCTTAGGCTTTTTTAAAATGTCACACCGTTGAAACTGAGTGTGTTTAGCCTTGTTAGTGCAGGGAACCACGAAAACAAGACTTATAAAAGAATAATGAAATTTAAATTTTTTCTCATTTCCTTTTCCAGACAAAAAAATTATTGCTTTGATATGATCTTAGAAGCAATAATAAAAAGATATATCCATGGGGAAACAATGCAATTTTCTCCCTCTCTCATATCTATGTTTCAAATACTTCACTCATTTGAAATGCTTTGATTTTTGATATTTCTGTAGTTCCTCCCTGTGATCGGGAATTTTTTTCTTTTTTTTCACACAAAAATTCCCCCTCCTTCACTCCAAGATGGTCTCTGCACTTGGCTTGAGGTTTTAATCTTGGCAAGGAAACTCCCAGTTATTTGCATTTTTAAAAGCAGACACAGGTTCAGCTGATTTTGCATTTCTCAGAGGAGGAGTGCAAAATACTGTCTGTATTCTGAGACAACTTGTAGTGCCTTTAACTGTAAGAGTTGAGAGCAAGGTGCTAAAATACAAAAGTATGCTAAACCTGGCAGCATTGATAAAATAATTTTTATTCTGATGTGCTCCGGGTTTGCTTTGGAGAAATGTACACATGTACGATATGTAACAATGTGCATCATTTGTACATGGCCTCTAATATAATACATTATGCCAATCAGCCAAGAGTACCTTTGCCCAGTTTGTCAGCTGTAATCTGGGGCTGTGTATGTTGCAAGATTTCGAAGCTTACTTGCTGCTACAAAAGCAGATACAAAACCGGAGCGTTACTGCACCCAGGAACCCTGACTTTCAGTTTTATTTCAATAGCAAGAAAGCATTCAAAAGACTTCTGATGAAGGAAAACCCTTAGAGAAGCTCTCTTTTGGCTTTGTTGCTTCTCTGCAGAGGAACAAAATGAAGTGTGCTCGGGAATGGAAAGCAATGGGACAAATACACCTAGGAAGAAGGAGGGGAAGAGGAGTGAGTGGTATAAGCTGCTGCTGGAACATTCTGGGACTGAGAGGATGAGGGTGTGAAGAACAGGCTTGAGGGGAAGGTGCTGGTGGATCACCTGTAAGAAGTCTAGGGTTATAACTGCATGGAGCTGACACGTATTGATGAGGTTGATCAGGTGAGGGCTGACCCATGGCCAGCCTTCCGCAGTGTGTTTGAGAAGGCAGCTTCCATCCTTCTGCATTTCAGCTCTCAGGCTCTGTTAAAGAAACAAGTTAGAAAATCAAAACAGCAATATTTTTCAAGGACAGAGAAATCAGAGGGCTTTGGTTTCAAAGTTCTGTAACAGAAATTGAAGTTTTTAATTTTAGTTTTAAAAAAAAAAGTCCACCTTTAAATGGTGATTGAACATTAAATATATTTTGAGAACAAATTTCCCATGAAAATACCACCACCATTTAATTTTTGACAAAGCACATTAGTTTCATGGAACTCTGTATTTCAGGAGGAAATATTTTGGTCTATATTTTTGTGTCTGGCCCCTGAGACCAGGGCTGCTACATCAGATCCCATGCTGGGATTCTCCTTGTCCCTTGGGCTGTAACCACAAAGTAATGGCTAAGGCTGTGGTAAAAATAGGTCTGCTGTGGCTTATTTTTGTCAGTGCAGTATCTTGAGAGAGGTGGGTGGAAATCAATTCAGAGCCCACCACTGTGCAAAATAAAAGCTGAGGAGCTGCCATGCTCTTACGAGAAAGAAACCAAAAACCTGCAGCGGTTCAAGTGTGTGCTCCCCAAAACACGGTGTTTGCATGCAGGGAGGAAACTGCTTGTCTTGGCGGTCCCATAGCACCTTCCTTTCAGTTGCCCCAGTCCCACCAAGTACTGATTTTGGAAAGAAAGTCCATGCACACCGTGTACCAACAGCATGACACACTATGAAAATTCTGGCTGCCATGGAGACCTCAGTCTAGCCAAGGAAAATCCAGACAGAAGAAGGGCACAGATGAAGAAAAATAGTTTTAGCTGAAGCCTTTTGGGACCAAAGTATGTTCTTGGGGATTCAGGTTCTTCTTTCATTCTTGCCACATCTGGTTTCATTAGAGTGCAAACATTACAGACGTCCTGTTTCAATGATTTAATTTAAAGTTGAAACATCTTTAGGAAGAATAGCTCTGTAGACACCGAGTCTCCCAAAGAAGGGGTCTGTAAAACCCAGAAGAGATGTAGAGTCTAGGTTCTGTTAATGCCAGGAAAGAAATTATTTTTACACTTACTGGAGTCCTTAATTTTTGAAAAAGCAATAACCACAAGCCCACAGCTATTCTCTTACAGGTTTCTAAAAGGTTAGTGCTATTTTGTTGTAATACTAGTTTAGCTGGCTGAGTTAAAGCCAGTTAAATCCCCTCTACCTGTGTGTATTTGAAGCAAAACTCCCCAGGAAAGCATTTGCAGAAGTGGGAGCATCTGCTCTCTCATCAGCCACAGAACTTGCCTGTGTTGGGGACACATCTTTTTATTATAAAAAATTTACCTTTCTAATGGTCTTCTCCATACAATTTTTAAGTGAGGGGAGGAAAACAAAACATGATGAAGCTCTACAGTTTTACATATGACACGCTTTATGTCTCACTGCACCAGAAGAAGTGGTATGAGTATTCTGAGACAAATACGAAGTCTAGACCACTCAGAAATCTCTTTTTCAGAAGGAATGCAAATACACTGACTTACACCCACTCTCACTTGGCTCCATGACCAGGGTGGAGCTGCATTTGTTTGTCTGTTAGAATAAACAAAGCATGTGGTTAATGGTTTTGATGGACCAGAGAGTCTCAAAGCTTGTGGGGTCTGAATCAATGCAATTGAAAATACTTGTTTGCTCAAGAAAAAAGGCAATTAAACCTCACAATTTCTGAAGCAAGCCATACTAAAAAACATTAAAGCATTTTTTCCATTGCTTTCACAGGTACACATACTGATCTTTTAATACACTCGTTTTCATAGAACTACATCAGTTCTTATTAGAACTAATTCAGAGCTCTGTAACTAAAAGATTTAAATCCTGAAAATTACTATGTCATTTCCTTTTCATGTTGCCACTTACACACTACAGTTATGAACACTCAAGAAAGTTTTAAATAAATGAAGTTGCTTTGCCTTGCTAAAGCTTTGAGAAAATTACTTAAGTAAAGATAATTGCACTAGATTTGATATGGAAATGAAAATAAAATTTTGGTCCAGGAAAATTACTTGTCTCAGTGAAATTAATGTCACACTACCTTAAAATATAGTTATGAGGACAGAGGAGGAAGAATAATGTTGAAAATAGAAAAATACACTCCCAAACACAGAGGAGTGGAGAAGATACGGTAACATCAATCTGTGTGAAATAAAATAACCAAAGATTCTTTTTAATAAATAATGGGTATTTTTCCGGCTATTTGTTTCATCAATACTGTTGTTTCTAGAGGCATGCTTAGACCAAATTTTAATAGAAGCAGGATATATTTTTTTTTACAAGGACCTTTGTTGGACTGTCTTCATGTGACACTGAAAAATCTGTAGAGATCAAAGATAGCATGTTGTAGGCTGTGTTCATCTTAAAAAAAAGAGTAGCTGCTTCTCATCCACAAGCTATAAAAGCAGACAAAAGTGGATTTTCAGGATGCTTGTCCTCAGCTGTTACTTGCCGGAGTTCTCATGTTATTTTGGGTGAAGTCCTTACTCCACTGAGGTAACTGACACCTCTGGCATTTTTTAAATGAGGTCTGCGATCAGTCGTCTACATTTAGGTACTAAAAACTTTGAAAGTTGAAATCCTTGAATTTAAGTGTCATTGTTTCTTGTTTGCTCACAGAAAACTGAATTTAGAGGGTATGAGTGATTACAATTTTGAGAATAAATACTGCAGTTTTGTATTTGAATATTTGATGTATTTTTATTTGTCTCAAATACATGTATTTATGTGGACCAGTGGGGTTTTTTCTTTAAATTTTCAGATAAGAAAAAGTCTTTGAGACTCCTGACAACAAACACCCCCTCCTACATCATTTTTTTTCCCAGACTCAGTGGTCCAATCTTCAGGTGCTGTGCTGTGCTGTCAGCAGAGGTGACCAGAGCTCCAGTGTCTCCCTCTGCTATTGACTCTGCCCTGGCTTATTTCATAGCCCTGGCAACCAGTCTAACACCCTTGGATATGTCATTACCTGGTGTAAATTGTCTTGGTGCCATGTAAGCCATTAGCACTGGCAGTAGGCTCTGGCTCGCTGTGCCTTGGTTTACTCTTGTGATTAAATGAGCAGAACTGGCTGTGCTTGCCAAGTGCATTGCACTGGGTAAATAGTGAACAGATGTCAACTGCTCTGGGCTTCTCCAGTGGAGAAAAACCCAATCATCCACCAACAAAAAGAAGCTGCAGGAATGGATAGGAGTGGTGTTATCTTCAGAAATCTTCGTAGAGGTGTCAGGTGTATTATAAGGAAAATGAGCTGTGGTAAACACCAGTTACTCTTAATTCCTTATTAAAATATTTTATTACAGATCTAAGTTTGTCTGAGCAGTTCTTTTGGAGTCATGGTAATGGGTATGCTTGACTCATGTAATGTTGAATTTGCAGTATTTAATTTGCTCAGGGTTTTGAAAACATCTTAAGTCCAAATGTGTGTTGTAGGAGAGAAAAAGTCAAACAATATCTGAATTCCTTCAGGAAGACGCAAGACTCTTGCTTATCTATTAAAAAGTAAACACTTGCAGCTATATTTTGTTCATTACCAGTAGCTGCCAATTACTCTTATGCTACATGTTCTGAATAGTATTTTTTCCCCTAGGAAGCTATCAAGACTCTAAAAATCAGTGTAATTCATAGAAACCTAACCCTACATAATGAAAGCTACTTCTGCAAAAGGGCTCCTCAAAGCTTAGATTTTTTTATTGTTATATAATTATTTTTTATTAACATGCTTGCGTAGATTTTTTTTTGCTAAGCTGCAAAGGACATTTCTTTCCAAGCTTTAATGGAGAGCTGCCATGCAAATGATAGCAAAAAATTGGCAAAATAAGTTCCCTCTGATGGTTTTCGTGGCTGCTTACATTCTTTATCAGTCTTGTATCAGGAAACTGGAAAGTGGAGGGGCAAGTGCTATGACTGACCCAACATGAGAACAGTGCAAGTGGCAACAAAGCCACTGGGGAGCACAAGCTGTCCCCAGCTTGCCGAGATTTGGGGTGCTGCTGCAGTGGGAGGGGGAGGGTGAGCAAGACTGGGGGTCCTGGAGGTGTCCCGGGAGAAGGAGGATGGTCTCTGAGGAGACCTGGGGGGTCACCACTGGGCCTGAACTCCTGGTGGCTCCGGGGACTGCAGTTTTAAGCCCAGCAACAAAAACACAGCTGCAGGCTTGCAAGTGCTCAGTTTTAGTAACTGGTGATAAAATTGTAATCTCTTAAAGGAACTGTGGTTGTAGGGTGGTGGGAGTTTCAAATTTCTTCATATTTCTTAGAAGGCCAGACATGCTCAGCAAGGCAACGCCTTCCTCAGTGTCACCCAGCAGCCACAGCAGAAAGCAATGAAATCATCATTGGGGTGAGCTTGTGGAGTGGGGCCGTCTGATGCTCTACAAAGTGAAAGCCTGCGGTGCTGTTACCCCACCACAGAGAGGAATCACATTCCAAAATAAGAGTCGGGGAAAGTAAAGTGCTGCCCTCCAAATGGGTGGTAGCAGCTTGCAGCAGTTGTTCTTTTCTCACATGTTCTACCTTTTACCTGCCCCCTCCTCTGGCTATGGCCCTGCTGGTGCTGCAGGGTGCCCTTTGGTTGCTGTATGCCCTGCAGGAGCATCTTTCTCCTGCACCAAGAATTAATGTGCAGGGCTGCAGCTTGTGTGAGTAACTCATGTACCTCCTTCCTGTTGGCTCCCCCCTCAGCCTTCCTATGTCTAAATTTTGTTAAATCATCTGTACCACCCTTTTTAAGGGTGAGCAGTATTGTAGTGCTTGACAGGGACTGCTGGGAGGATGAATTTTGTTAAAGCTGTCAGAAAATCTACACAGCTTAGGGGGGGTTAAATGATTGTTTGACCACATCATTATTAATTCCTTGTCAAGGATCTTGGGGAAAGAAAAATCAACACTTTAGGCAAAAATGTGTTTGCATGCAATCTGGTATATGTTAGATGTGTACTCTTCTCATAAATCCAAAGAAATAATCTTCGCTGTCCTTATTATCCCTGCCTCCCAACATTTAAAAAAACCCTGCTTGCATATAAACTTAAAAAACCAGGGAGAGATAAAATTATTTTACTAATTTAATTAAGGTATTTTAGAAAGACTTGAACCAAATGAGATCTCAGCTGAAGAGAAAAAACCCAAAACCTGTCAGGTGATTTGATATAGCAACTAAAAAAATGTGTATCTGCCCTGATGAACTGTAGAAGGCACATGCGTGGTTTACTGGATACCACTATTTCTGTAAGGTAAGTAGGATTCTAGCCCTTGCTCTTGAAGGCTGAATTTCTACCTATGAACCAGATGGGGGATGCTCATGGGTAAGGAGGAACCCTTTCCCCTCTGGTGTGGTACCAGACATGCTGGAGTAGCTGCATCCTCTCCCCACCAGTGTTTCTCACTCTGTGCTGGCATCTCTCATGTTGCTCCAGAAATAACATCCACAGCTCAGAGCACTGAGCCTGTGGGGAAGGAAAAGATGGTGAGCACCAACCACAAAAACAATGGCAGAGATACAAGATGGACCAGGGGATGTTGTGACCTGCTTTGTATCTGCTGCAGTAGAACCTCAGTTGAGCATTTTCACCTCTACCTGCCCCTCCTTTCCTATCCTTCTTCCTGTCTGTTTAGAAGATGAATGACTTAGGCCAGGGCCTGTCTTCTCTTGACAGTGTGTATGTGTACAGTGTCTACTTATGATCTTATCTGGGATTGCTCCTCCAGCTCAAGTAGCACCCAAAATACATGTTTAAGAGCTAAGTAATTCAACTCTAAGTGGTATCTGTTGGTGAACAGTGGAAGTCCCCTCCATTATACAGAAATCACAATTTCTGTTCTGAGTTAGTGCTTCCACATGAAACAGGGACCTTTGAGAAGTTCAGTCTCAAGTGCAAAGGGTGCATGGAGAGGAGTTTGTGGTTTGAACGTGCCAACACGAACCAATTTTGCTCCTGCGCATGTATGGCACACTTCCCTGGTACTCAACAAATTCTCAAAGTCTCTTGACAGGGATTTTTTGATAACAGTTTGCATTCCCATAATGTTTGTTCAATTCCTCTCACCTTCCCAGCAGCACTGGACTAGACAGAGGTATTTAAAACAACTACCACTGTGTTTTGTTTTTCTCTAGCCATATGACATCTCATGTTTCTGAAAAATCCTGATGGACACCCAGGGTATGTATGTCCTGTGCACTCCCTCAGTGAACTCCCCTTGAGATGGATGTTTAAAGCATTATCTCTGTATCACTGGTGGAAAGTTGCAGACCCTGGTGCGGTGCCATTCCCATAGAGCTGAAATGGAAATGGACTCTTCAATGCCAGCAGTTAACTTATCTCCAGCTTAGTAAAAAATTACACCACCAAGCCTCTGCTGGAAGTTCTGAGCCATTGGTATTTCAGCAGGCCACCCAGAAGTCAGGCAGCAACAACAGAAATGCAAATGCTACAAGGCTTTCCTCTTCTTGTGCTTTGTGCTGCCATTTGGCACATGTAGCACAGTGCCTCCCAGAAAGTCTCCCAACCTCCCCACCAGCACAGAACAAGGATTTTGCCTGGGGAAATGAGGGTATTGGAAGCAGAAAGTAAGCTAGTAGTGAGGCTAGTAATGAAGGGTAGCTGCAGACACACTCATCACTGGAGATATGCAGAGGTCAGACTTTCTCCTTGCCAGGGGATGCTTCTGAAAGGTATGGTTTTTGCTTGTCTTAATAGAAGATAAATGTAATTTTCTCCATCCTTCAGTTAAGAGTAGCAAGCTCTGGGGAAGAAGTAGTATCCTGCTGGCAGTATATCTAACTGCCAGAGTAGACAGTCTCTCAAAAAATCTTTTCAATTTGCCATGGAGTAACCAAAAATTCTGTCTGTGAGAGGCAGCAGATCATCCTAGATGTGTTACACATGGCAAATTAATTGCATGAGATTTCAAACTACTGTTTTCGAAACTGAGAGACTGAAATGTGGATTAACCATGCATCAGGCACATGAAATGACTTCCATTAACCCAAAACATCGTGATGTTTAGCCTTCCAGTCAAGCATGCAAAAATGGGATTGCTGACATCAGGGTATAGTACGAAGAGGGATGGTCAGACTGGGACAGCAAGAAGAACGTCTTGCGTTTTTATGGGCTAACATCACATCTGGAAAGCTGCTGCCCTCTGGTGAGTCAGCACACAACAGATCATGCGAGTCTGATCCTCCAATCACTTGGATGGAGGAAGTATGTGCTGTTCCTGCCAGCAGACTCATTATAACTAAGCCTCTCCCTTTATCAGGGAATCTTGAGAACACTGCAAAGAGTCCACTTATAAACCTCCACCTGTTTTTCTTGACTGTAACCTCAGTTACTGCCACTTGCAGATTTTCTAATCCAAATAAGCGTGTGTTGCTTGATGAGCCTTTACCAGCTGTGCTTTCATTGGATTGGGGCAGGAATATCTTTTTTTTGACTGGTGACCCATGTGGTCATGTTCACACCTGAAGCACCACAGCCTTCTTTCAATATGAAGTGCAATGGTGGGAACGATGCATGTGGCATGCTGCTCTTTTGGACAGCCTGGATCTAGTTCTCAATTCCTTTGCTGACAGGAAAACCATAAGTTCAGAGAAAATGGGTAAAAAAGTAAATTTTTGTATCTTCTCTGTGATTTGAAGTCTAGAAAGGTTTCTTGCTTATCTCTTAGTGCTGGCTGCCAAAGTTCTTGAGATGCCAGCTAAATTTTTTGTTGTTGTTGTTTCTGAGGATCTGTTCTCTTATTCACTACAGCTTTTATTAGTAGGAAAAAAATTAGATACTGCCATATGATAATGATTGCAAATATCAAACAGGGTCACATCAAACAAGTAGAGCATCTCTTTGTTGTGCTTTGTTTCAAGTACCCTGTTGTTTCCTGCTCTAAAAACAATTTGAGAATTTCTCATTCATTGGTTACTTTATCAGTGTCTCAAATATTCTGTAATACCTACCCCTTGTTCCTTTCTCTTTCTTTTTTGAGATGTATGAAGGACTCCTGCAGAAAGCGTTAAAGATTAGGGCAGAGACTATTGTGCATCTGGGGAGAAAAATGGGTAACTAATTACCATCTCCAAACAGCATGGACTATCAAACTTGCTTAGCAATTTCTGTATTAACCCCACAGTTGTGCTTCAGTATGTCTGTGGAAAAATCAGTTTTGTTTATCAGAAAACCTTCACTGGCAGACAACCTATCCTCATCTTAGTACCCAGTCATCCTCATTTTAAAAACTATACATCATTATTGTAGGCTTGATTCTGTTCAGTTTTAACTTCCAGCCATTAAATTACATCACGTCTCTTTACTTGTTTGATTGAAAGAAAGAAGAAGATAGTATTGGAAATGTGCCCCAAATGTAGCTAATCGCAGGCTGTGGCCAAATAACTCTATAAGCTTTTGTTGTGCTGGTCAGTGAGATTTCTCATTTATCTCTTACTGAAAGGAAAATCTTCACGATTAAGGATTATCCTTGTGGCTTTTTTTTTTTTTCCCTCCCCCAGAATATGCTCTACAGCATAGACATCAGGACTGGACAGAGATTTCCAGAGTTAGATTGCAACTCCTGTAATATGTGCAGAAGTAACATAGATCTCTAACCCTTGCTAACAGGTCTGACAAAATTCTTGTGAGATTTAGGCCCTACAGCCTAAACATTCATATTTTGAAATAAAAATATATTTCAGATATATTTTTATTAGTAGTAAGAATTGAGACCACCATTTTATTGTGATTATAGCTTTATGAGTGTTACATGTCTAATTCTTAGCAAGTCCTCAAAGAGCTATTTTAAACTGAGTGGGNNNTGGGACTTACACATGGGGATTGACAGTTTCTGGGAAGCTCATTAATCCAGTCTTAGAAAAAAATTAGAATCACCCTAAAATGAGTGTTCAAGAAAAATGGGAACAGTTACTTCCTGAAAGTGACTCTCTCTGATTGCAGAGGAACCCAGAACAGCTGTCATAGCCTTATTTCCTGATTTTTAGATGGCTAAAGGTGAGAAACATCCCAAGTAATGTTACTGGTCTCTGTTCTGTGATTTGAATAGGATCATAGCTTTACACGTGATGGTGGTGTTTCTCTGGTGGACTGCTGTCAGGGACTAGTGTGCAAGCAAGAGAAACTTGCTGGGGCAAGAGAAACGGGGCTGGCAAAGCATTCAGGCTGTGAGCATGGAGCACACTGACTTTAGTCCGGATAGCCAGGCATCTGCCTTTTCCTGAGGCAGCAAGACTTGCAAAGGGATTTCCCAGAAAAATCTTTCTCCCACTCTGCCCCTCCCCTTTTCCTGAAAAAAAATAACAACCCCTAAAAACCAACCCTGCCCAGCTGAAGCCTTTCCACAGAATTCCAGGGAACAGGCTATTTTTATTTCAGTTGCATCCTAACACATCAGACTTCTGCTGAATGAACAGGAGGAAAGGAGGTTAGAGCATGGCATTATCCCAAAAAACATTGCTGGCCTGTGCTGTTAACCCCTTGATGGCTATTTTATAACAACCATCTCCTTTTCCAGTCTGCACATAACCTCCTGGCTCACTCAGCTCTCTCAAACTTTCACACGGACTTGAACTTTCACAAGGTCTGAGTGACTCTGCCCAGTCATTCTGCAGATAAGTCTGAACGGGCTCTTGGCAGAGGTGCATCCCTGCAGCTCCCCAGGACGGTTACTGCTCCAGGGCACAGGTGTGTCACAGGCAGCTATGTGGGTATCAGAAGGGAATCAGCGATGTTGACATCTCTGGAAATATGCCTCTGTACCCAGCTTTCTTCAGTGTGCCAGATACAGGCTGCTTGAGAAGTTTCTTTCCCTAATGGAGCTTAATGTGAGTTGTAATGAAAGCTGGGTGGAGTTCACACCCACTGAATTTTATAAA
The DNA here is from genome assembly GCA_013397975.1 of Machaerirhynchus nigripectus. Classification (NCBI taxonomy): domain Eukaryota; kingdom Metazoa; phylum Chordata; class Aves; order Passeriformes; family Dicruridae; genus Machaerirhynchus; species Machaerirhynchus nigripectus. The sequence continues at coordinate 34,273 of VZRQ01000752.1, forward strand.
GCTGTTCTGCACTAAAAAAAAAACCCACCAGAATTTGAACGGTGGAGAAACAGCTGTTTGGAAGCATACAGTAAACATTTTATTCCTTTGGGACTTTTCTCTGCAAGGCTGTTGAACCTCAGTGTGAAAGACGCAGTTATGAATAAATCATGTGTGAAAAATGCCTGTGTTTGCTTTTCAAATTTAGCAATGGTATTAGAACCCTTTTTTACTAGGAAGGCAGCAAAGGCAAAAAACCCCAAACCAACCCAAAGCGGGCTGTTTTCAAAACAAACTACTAATTTAGTGGAAGCAAACCCTACCATTACTGCTGTTGGCAACTTCCTGGTGAACTTTGCGCTGTCAGGGAATAGCCAGGAAGGTCACCTCTTGAGTAGGCAGGATGTATGGAACAGAGACACAGCCCACTCCTTCCTACCACTGCGGCGTGATACCCCTGAAAACTCACCTGCAGAGGCAGGAGCGCTTCTGGGCAGTGTCGCTTGCAGCATCAGGAAGCTGAGGATGCATCCAGTGCCAACTGCATTAGCCATGGGAATCCTTCTCCTGCAGACAACATACTCATTTCATCACAGAGACAAAAATAGAGGTACCATTGCAGACTAGACTTAGAAGGTATAATCAGATTTTGGGATACCCATGTGGTCCCACTGCACAGAGTAGCAGATATCTTTATTTACTCTTCAGGAAGTTTGTGTTCATGATTTGAAGAATGCCTATTAGTTCATCCCAGTGAAAAAATACTTTATTTGCTAACACATCAAAGGTATTCTAGAGTAGATTTCTTTCTATATTGTTTGAGACATTGTGGTTATAGACCACCAGCATTTGTTGGACATCTATCAGACAGACTTCTATGCACATTTGGCAGAAAAGCTAGGAAAAACATGTGAAGTTTGCTGTTACTGGCAAGATCCTACTCCATTCTATTAAGTGTGGGTAACACCAAAAATAGATGGTAATAAATACAATATGTGAGTGTATTAAGTAGGCAAGTGTTTAGAAAAACAAAGACTGAACAAAAACCTGTCTGAGTATTTAATAGCTTTATCAGGTCTAAAAAATTTGAGAATAGCTAAAAAGGGTAAGCTGGTGTTTCCAGGAGTTGGTGGAAACAAAAACTACAAACCTACTAAGAAAAAAATAAGTCCACAGAAAAAGGTTCATATTCTGTAATTTTCTTAGTGTAGTATCATAAGTAGTTGCCATCCAGTCTAACCATTCTGCCTGCACATAAATCACATGCTTACTTCTGTGGCCTGGAAATGGTGTATGGGGACGTCCTGCTGCTCCTAAATATGACTGTTCACCTCTGTTTTTGGAAATACATTGTCCCCCTTGTTAAATACCGAGTCTCTGCTGAGGATGGGAAGCAGTTCCTCCAAGCGCAGGAAGCTCAGGGCAATACTGCTGCAATGTTAGTACGAGCTGCTGGAACGCCAGTTAAACTTTAACCTAATTTCTACCACAAAACCAATGTGTTTGAGTGGTCAAGGCAGGAGACCAGAGACAAAAAACTCCTATCAACTGGTGCCCTTTAATGCATAGCTTTGGGCTATTTCAGTTAATCTCTGTGGGCAGATGTGTCAGTGTCCTGTTGAAAGGGAGAGGAGGGCTGAATATGTCAGGTAAAGCCTTAGCTTTACCACAATCCTTTGCCACAAAAGGTTTGTGTGGCATAAGGAAAGCTGGATCAGCCCTAGAGCACCTTACCTGAAGGCTCACGGCAGGGACCAGTTCTGCTTCAGTCAGTTCTTTTTGAAGACCAGTACTCATCTGCAGAGGAAGAACCCGGGCTCTGTGTCTTCAAGGATGCCCAGTTGCAGCTGGGAACCTGAAGGGTGCTTTTGAGAGAGGAGAGAGATTGCAGTCACACCTTTCTCTACAGTGTTTGCCAAGCTACAGGTGGTTTCCTGCACAGCACCTGGTTTTATTGTACCTCCTTCCTTGAGTATTCAGTCCTCTGGCTCAACACACAGGGACATTTTCTTGCTGTTGCTGGCCTTTTGGATTTCACTCTAAGGACCAGATGCTGGAGCGTTCGGTAACTCAGCATCTGACTTGAGGTTAAATTTAAATTATCCAGCCTTGAGTAGCATGTCTGAAGTTACTGAGCCAAAACCTCCCATGTTCAGAAGCCTGGGGTTTTGCAAGCATGGAATAAGAGCAAACTCCTTTCCTGCCGCAGAATTTTCGCTTAGTTTTTCACCAATATTGAATAAAAGGTAAAAGAGAGCTCCAGCTTACCCATCAGCAAGTGCCTGAAAAAAACCTGACAGGCCCCAGCCCCCAGTTGCCTTTTCCCATGAGGTAGGATAAAAAGAGGAAGATGTCAGAAGACGTCAAGTAAATCTGCAGCATAGTGCAGACTCCCAAGAATCAGAGGCACAGTCACAGTTCTGCTTCTTGGGTGAATGAAGAAATTTTTTACATTAAGGCAGAAATTTGCTTCTGTTATACTGGGGGTTCTCTTGAAATACTGATTTACTTAATGCCATTTTCCTGCTGTCTTCAACTTGTTTTCTTAGTACTTTTCAAACTTTCATAATCATAAAGACAAAATTATATCCTCTGTTTCATATTCATATAACACAAAAGTGCTTGACTGAGCACACAAAATACAGCTATTTATTTACCTTCTAGGTGAGGATACAAATCTCTGAGTTAAGATAGGTAAGGTAGCCTTTTAACTGTGTTTCTCCATCCTCTCACACCCTGATATCATGGGTTGGAAATTGTTAAATTTACTGAAAATGGGGGATGGTTTTGGCTTAATATTGAAATCTCAGTTTCATTGTCACTGGACAAACTTTTTACTGGAGAACTAGTATTGGAAAAATGAGCATAGAAATGGTTGCTGAGAAATGTCTGTACAGGTTATTTTTTTGAGCAGAAGATTGTCTCACTAAGAAGTCTACCCAGGGCACCCTGAAGCTGACTTACTACACTTGAAGTGTTTAGAAGGGATTTTTACCTTTCCGCCTATCCTCCCCTTCAGAGAGCTTCTGTTTTTTCATTGCTCCTGCAAGTTTAGGGAAGTGAAAATATCCCTTTTGTGTCAGGGATAAGAGTAAAAATCTTAAAAATGTGGTTTTAACCGTGTTTCTGGAGGAGATGATTAACTTAAGTTTTCTGAAATTCTCCCTGTGTCAGTGTGGGGAGAAATTCATACTGTAAGAGGTTGTTGGCTCTTGACATAGGAGATGAGTCATTACTCTGTTCTGGCAGTGAATAAATCATGAAAATTGCAGTTAACTGATCAAGGAAGGATTTTCTTGTTGTTTTTAATGACATACCCTTTTGAAACGTGAAGTAGCCTGTTACCACTGGCAGCCTGTTTGTAAAAGCAGGTGATTATGGGTGGGGAGTGAAAGTCTAACAGGTTGTTCACATGGCATTTTCAAATCACCTCCTCAAGCCCATTAATTTTAACTCTTCAACTTTGTAACACAGCCCACAGAAACCACACAATTTATCACCCTGACTCTTAATATGATCACAAAAAGGAAAAAAAATAAGAATGCAGTAGTACTCTTCTGATGAGAGAAGGTGATAAGCCCTGACCTAATGGCTGTGAAAGCAAATGTATCCTGAACTGCCCTTGGAACACCTTCACTCAGCGTCCTACCAACAGTCAGCATGTGAGCAGGTTCTACAAAGCCAAGCATGTTGTTCTCTACATAAATCCGTGATCATTTCAGGTCACCCTTCCCAAAGCTCTCATCCCAGACCAGGCCTGCAGCATCCTAGTCTCATTCATCACAGACCTGATCATAGCTGCCACCTCAGTCAGCTGCTCTTAGTTCAGGGAGGAGAAATGTAGATCTTTACAGGCACAGAGAGCCAGAGTAAAAATGGCTGTGCAAAGCAGATTATCTGATGGCTAGAGATGAGTGGGGAATGTTCAGATTAGATATTTGCCTGGGTTACTTTTTATGGGACAGAAAAGGAAATGTTAAGTCTTTTGACAGGACTATAGGTCTCTTGTTTTCTGTGTACTTTGGCAGGAGATGATGCAGATGGTCAGCCACTGTTTACAGCCTTCTCTTGAGGCATGGGGAAGTTTGGTTTGTCTCTCAGTCAGAGATGGGTGGGCAGAGACTGGGGCCAGACCTGCAAACTCTTAGTGAACAATGGTTCTGGAAACAGGTACTCAGTGACAGCAGATGAAAAAATTTTCCTTTTCTGCTTCACTCCAAATGAAACTGAAGGGAGAGGGATTATTTTTAAAAAATATCATGTTTGAATTTTGGGGAGATATAGCTAGACCTTCAGGTTTTCAGGTTCTGAAGAGCATGGTATTCCATATAGTAATCACTCTTAGGACCTTCCTTCATCTAAATATTTAAGAGTTATTGCAGTCAGTCAGTATACCTGTCATAAAGATAAGCACTGGAATTAAAATGCCTATCTAGGTTATTATCTGATAAAACATTTCTTGGTTCCATAAACTCAATTACAGTTACTTTCTCTGTGTTGGCTGCCTGCAGGCTGAGGAAGCACAGGAAGAAGCTTGAACTGTGAGCTTTGGTTTTATTGCATTGAATAATCTCTTGTTGACTGTTTGAACCTTTTCCCCTGCCCCTAAGCTACAGACTGGGCAGGGATAATTTCTGCATGCAGGCATGATGTTTAGGAGTAGCCCTTACACTCACCTGTCTGAATGGCTGGTGCTCATCCGCAGAGCCACGGTGGGTAATTCTGCCAGTAACTCTGCCAGGGTGTGTGGGAGCAACCCTTTTGTTTGAGTTCCTCAGCGTCAGGCAAACACAGCCTGATTATTAATGTCCAAACAGTAAGTTACAGCCACCCCTGCAGCAAGGAGACGTTTGCATTTCAGAAGGGCATTAAGAAAGTAATTTGGTTTACACTTACAATGAGTTATTTCACACTTCATTTATTGCTTTTTGTCTAAGATGAGAAGCTTAATAGTGTTGAAGCATCTCTTGAGGATATTTGCACTAAGCAAAAACCTCAAGCATCTTGTAGAGAGCATAATACTGTTGTCTTCATATGAGCTTCAAGGCAGGAGTGCTTTAGAAATATTTGTGGTGTGAACATCAATCTGTATTTGAAATGCCTACAGTGACACATGGCACTTGCTGTGGATTCAGAGAGAGTCATTTCCAGAAGGCATTCGCAGGACTGTGTGTGACACATGGGCTTTTGAGGCCACATGGAGGTGTTAAAATGCTCACACCTGGATGAGGTCAAAATGCCAAATGATACTAATATTTTCTTGAGTCCACTGACTCAGGTTCATGTGGGAAAGGTGATGAGGAAAATGTGTCTCTTCTGAATCTCAGTCATAAGATTCTATGTTTGAAAAAGTAATTTCAAAAGCATCAGAGATGAGCAGACTGTGTAGTATTAGGAAGGAGGAACAGGATCTCCATGAGGTTTTTTTAGATATCCAGCAGAGGCAAAAGCCCTAGCCACAGAGTACAGGGAGAAGTGAGGGCATGGGGGAACACAGTGCGTTTTGGAGAGCCTTGGGGTGGGAGAGGCTGAAACCTTGTGCTCTGTGTCAGCAGCAGACAGACTATTCATTCCCAGGCCTGCAACAACTAAACAAAAATCTGGGATACAGGAAAGGAAGAAGTGTCACAGCTTTGATCAGTGTGTCTCTTGACAATGCAGATGATGAGATGAATGGCAGTCTTGGAAATAAGGCAATAATACCAGGCTGGGTGGGGCAATCAATGCGCAAGGACTGCTGTGCCCACAAACCTGAATCATCAAATGGTTTGGGCTGGAAGGGACCTTAAAGATGATCTAGTTCCAACCCCCCTGACATGGGCAGGGACACCTCCCTCTAGACCAGGTTCCTCAGAGCTCCAGCCAGCCAGGTCTTGAACATTTCCAGACATGGAGCATCCACAGTTTCTCTGGACAACCTGTTCCAGTGCCTCATTACCCTCACAGTGAAGAATTTCTTCCTTGATGACTCCAGAGAAGGGTCATTGTGAGGGTCAGGTTTGGAGCACAGGGCATTCAAGGGCAGGTGGGGGTCACTGGGCTGGTTCAGCCTGGACAAGAGGAAGGGATGGAGAGAATTTTTCCTGTCTAAAAATGCTTTGTGTGAGGGAACGAAGAAAATGGACCCAAACACTTCCCAGTGGTGAACACCAACAGGATTACATGCACTGAACATGACCTGGAACATGGGAAATCCCATTAGATATTAGGAAAAACCATGTGAGAGATCAGGCACTGAAACAGGGCCAAGAGAGTGTGTGAAGTCACTGACCCTGGAGAAACTAAAATTTGACTTGACAAATCTCTGAGCAGCCTGATCTAACTGGACCTGCTTCAAGCATTGACATAAATTAATTCCAGAAGTCCCTTCCAACCTTGACTATTCTGTGATTTCATGAAAATAATTTGGAATTTAAAATAGCCACATTTTAAAAAGAATTACTTCACTTCCCATTTGTTCTATACACAAAACTGAATGGGTTTTTATGTGTTTTTAAATGTCCAAATGTTACCATCCCATTTTTTTAAGTTTTCTTAATTATGCACATATAAAAAAGAAATTGGTGGGACATTATTACTGTTGTATTTTGTACATTGTTATCATTATATGTTGTTAAATGCAAAAATTCCATTTATCATGCACTAGTTACATTTTAGTTATCATATTTAGGACCATTAGCCATGTATTAGAAAGTGACAATGCAAAGTGCTGCACAATTCAGGTGCAAAAAGATAGTCTATACCACAGGGAGATTTTGAGTTCAATAGCACAAATGTACTTACATTCCTAAGAAGGTGTTCAAGTGGTTTGGTTTTTGGGTTGGGTTTGTTTTTTTTTTTTTACACAGAAGTTTAGGACAAATGAGCAAGAGGGAGAACTGATGTGAACTGTTGGAAAGACTTCTTGAGTAAGAGAGGTCAGAAAGTAATTATGAAAATTTTCAGCCTTTGCAAGCTTATTATGTCATAAAAAACAGTAATAGAGAGCAAACTAGGGGAAGAAGCATTACTACCATAACTCAAAAATAACCACACCAAGGCATTATCTAGCTAGGTGAGCCTTTGACTTTTTCACTAACTGTGTCTTTGACAGATGTCAAGTTTTTCTTAATGTATTTTCTTCCCTATTTTCTTGAAAAAGAGGGAAGTCAGGGGGGCTTTACAGTAAATACCCCTACCTAAGCCTGACCACTTGTGCCTGACACTCATTTTAAAGCATCTTTCCCCACTGCCTTTTAATTTCCGTTCACCTGGAAGGCACATATAGTGATTTAAAAGGTTTAATTTTTGCCATTTGGTGTGCAGCCTTACCCCCACCCGCACAGGTGAAGTGATTCAGCTTTCCAAAAACTGGTTCTCCTTCTTTCTGTAAGTAGACTCTCCTGGTCACTGACCAAAAAGGGAGTGGATGTCTGATCATCTTTTTCTTACAGCTCAGTGGCAAGGCTCTAATGAAAAACAGATGCAGAAAACTTGCCAAAATACTTAACAAACCAAGCTGATCTTTCCTTCATTCCCCAGCAATAGCATGCTTGATTGTAAATGGCAGTGTCTTTCACGAGGGACTTTTGCCCATTACTGCTTCTTAAGGGCTGCTCTGATTAGTTAAGTGATCTCAAAGGCTTTGGGAAGCAGATGTGTGAGCAGAAAACAGCATACAGCTCTTGTACTCCTAACTGGGCTATTTTGAAGCTAAGTAAGAACATTTCAAGTTTTCTTTCTTCCTCTCTCCCTCC
>VZRQ01000754.1:344-118280 GCA_013397975.1 Machaerirhynchus nigripectus
CCCTCCATTTAAACCCCTTTTCTCCTAACTACCCCTCTCTTTTCTGGGGGCACTGTGGAGGGACTAGGGGCTCTGGGGAGGGAACGGACAAGACAAAGGGAGAAAGTTGTAAGTTTCACCCAGCACGCCACGTGCTGCCCCGTCCGCTCCGGTGCCCGGGTGCATCCGGCCGCTCCCTAGCCCCTGCCGGATCCTCCGACCGTCGTTCCCGGAAAGGGGGACTCGGGATGCCGCCGTTGGCCCCTCTGGACGAGCAGCCTCCCGCGCAGGTGTGCCCCGGTAACCCTCTGAAAGCGGCCGGGCGCGCCTGGAGCTGCCGCGCCTCGGAGCGGAGGGTGGGGTGGGGAAAGGTGCTGCCGGTCGTTCCCTCCCCTACGCGGCCCGTTGTCCGCCCCTGAAACACCGGCGTGCCGAGCTTTCCTTTCCGTGGAAAAGAACCGGCTTTCTCGTCCGGGTGCCCGTGGCCAAAACTGGGATTCTGCCTCCAAAATTCCCCGTGTCCCAGCTTTATAATTACCGAGGAAAGCTCCCACGGATCGTAAGCGGTTACCGGTAATTTTTTCTCCGCGATCCTTACTGAGCCGTGTTTCCGTTGAAGTGTTCGGCACATCCGCCGAGAAGCCAGGGGCGTGGCCGGGTTTTTTATGGCTAATCCTGATAAGCCCGGACCAAACCCGAGCACCCCGATCGCTGGTCCACCCTGAATTTCAGTGAAATATTGATATAGTTTATAAATACTCCCGTCGCCTGCTACTCGGTTTTTCCTTGTCCGTCCGGGGAGCGGATTTACTCCGTGCTTTGCTCCCGACCGCAGCTCTCTGCGGCCCAAATGCCGGTTCTCGCAGACACAGTCAAAGCAGAAAATTTCTACGAGTGTTCGGTTTTAAAATAAAGTCGTTATTACAGCTGGCTGTACAATTAAAATAAATCGAGGATTGATGGTCATCGGGGAAAAGCTTTTCAGAGGAGAAAATACCCATTTTGGTAGCACAGATTCCATTTTGACAATACGGCATTTTTTGTGTTTGGGAATCCTGCCCATATAAGAGATCTGAAAATTGGTATTTTGCAGTTTGATGTTTTGAAACATGGTCATGCTGATATTTTGGAACCTGACATTCTGGTATCTTGAAACGGAATTATTTTGGTATTTCCGGACTTGCTGTTCTGGTATTTTGGAACTAGGCTTAGCATTAGGTTAAAATTCGGCTATTTTAAATCTGAGGTTTTTGAAACCTGGTTTTCTTTGGTGTTTTGAAATTTGGTTTTCTATTATTTTGAAACTAGGTTACTCTGGTATTTTGAAACATAGTGTTCTGTAGGCATTCTGCAGCGTCACTGCGCTCTCCAGGGTCCCCTGAGGCTCCGTGGTGTCGCAGTGGTCCCCGGCGTTCTGAGAAGTTCAGCAGCGGCACAAAGGGTCTCCCGGGTGCCACGGGGTCACCTCTCCTCTTGGGCTTGGAACATTAAATACTAGCGTGAACCATTTCATTTCTGCTACACGCTCAATCTCGCTTACAATTGAGTGACCTGCAAAGTCAAAAACCCTATAAAAAAATAGATTTATTCCATCACGGTGCTGGCAAAATGGCAGACGCAGGCACCACGAAGCTTATCGCGTCTTAGCGGGGGCAAAAAGTGCGTGCGAGGGGCCCGTGCGCTGCTTTGAGGTAACGCCGTGCCTGGCACAGGCACGTTGCTTCACGAGGCTGTGTTTTTACAATCCTGAGCTTCTCTATCTCTCTTCTCCCCCCCTGCCCCCAAAGTAGGACCAAGCAGATGGGGAGAATGCACTTAAGTCTTTAACATCCTGTTATCTTCTTTGAGCGAATTCCATTTCTTTCAGCTGACAGGAAACAACCTAAAGCAAACACAAATACCTGAAATTTCCACGCCGAATAATTTTAGGATCCCCCAGGGACAAGGTTGGTCTTTGAGGAAAACAACTCTAGGAACAATTTTGTCCTCATCGATCAGTTTTTAACCCTTTCCTCCCAACACCTGCCCCTATAGTGAAATGCTTTTAACGTTGACTAGTAAATTAATAGCAATACCAAACCCAGTGCACCGTGTGCAGGTGTATCTGATTGCCATCTTAGAAAGCTTTTTATGGTCTTTTTATAGAATTAGCCTGCCTTTCATTAATATGACTAAAATGAGCATTACACTTTCAAAGGAGTCACTTACTGCTTTTCTGGACTGCTATTTTGTAAACAAGCCCAGCAGAGGTATAACAGCCGTCAGGAGCTGCATTCTAGAAAACGATTACCTATTGCACGTTTGAAGCAGCACCGTCAGTTCTCGCCGCCGCTCCCCTGCTCTGCTCCCCGAGCGCTGCGCCGGCAGGGGGCGAGGGTGAGTCCCGAGCGTGGGGCCGTGGCGTTCGGCCTCGCCCCGAACTACAACTCCCAGCGGGCGGCGGGGCGCGCGGCCCCGGCAGCGGAAGGAGCTGTTTGTCCCGCGGCAGGTGCGGGCGGAGCGCTGGGGAACGCGGCGACCCGGCGGGGCGGTGAGTGGGGGCGGCCGCTCCTCCTCCGGGCACGGCGCGGCGGAGCGCAGCGAGGCCGGAGCTGCTCGGGGGGATGCGGCACCGCGCCTTGCAGCGTGCTGTCCCCGGCCGGGGAGCCGGCCTGCGGCGGAGCTCCCGAAGAGTTAGTGTCAGGCCCGCGGGGCTGCTCGCGCGCAGTTCGATGCCCGTGGGAAAGGCAGTGCCTCACCGCTCTATTCAGAGCAGCTCTAGAGGCCTTTTCAGTTGCGGTGTCTGTTTTCTATGTAAAAAGCGGGAGTTGCGTTTCCCTGCCCGAGTGTGGGAAAATAGCAAGCAGAGCGTCATTTTGGCCGTGTACGAGACTGGTGAAATTCTAAATCCACGCTGAAACAATTAAATGTCGTAATTTTTAGGATTTCCCTAGAAGCCCCTTCCCTAGAAGTGCTCGCTACCCCCACTGGCTGACTACTTTTGAAAATTTAGGTTATCCATCTTTAGTTTTGCTACTTTGGAATGATGCTGGGGCGATGCTTCGCTTCCGTGAGTTACATGAAATTTTGGACCCAAAGCGTGACGTTTGATTCTCTAGTTTTAAGTGTTCATCTCATTACGGGCTGGTCTAGCGCGATGCCGCAAAGTCACGTGCGGTTTTCTGTAATTTGTCGGGGGGTGGCAGAAACGTCTTTTTAAGTAGTGCAGTCTATAAGAAAGTTACGGTTTCTTAAACTCCGTAACTATAAAATTCTTGCTCGTAACTAACTGGAAGTTCTCTCAGGCTAGTTCTAGAGATGGAAAAATTTCCTCTCCTTGTATGCAAAGTCCTTTTCTCTTATTTTTGATTAGCAGAAGTGCTGAAGTGACTGTATGGTAACTTTTTTTGGAAATAAAATCTGAGTTAGATTTTTAAGGTTCAGCATAGCATGTGGATCTGTCCAGGTATAAATTGTTACTTTATTCTAAATATTAGTGATGGAAAAACAAAAGATTGACAGCAAGGCTGACTTGTCGGAAACCAAACTTCGGTTAATCGTTTTTGTTCCTTTAGGACAAAGCCATACGCAGACTAGTTTACGGTAGAGGGCTTTGCTGGTAAAAGAAAGGCATCTCTTTTGCGGCAGTTTTGATGATAAAATTAAGAGGTATTTCATGGAACATCCTGTGGATTATACTACGTCACTTCTGTCTTCCGATGCGAGCCTCTTTAACGTCGCTGTTAGTATGCCAATGCGTTCCTAGGTGTTTTTGGATTAGCTAAGGATTTATATCGCCTGCAGGATGTAACAACTGGGGGGAAAAATTTTGTCCTAAGGACTTTGTGCGCCTCCTTTTCGTGCTCTTTCCGCATCTCTTAATTCTCTGGCCAGCATTTAATTTTCTGCACCGGAAGACAAGAAAGAAACGGCAGTATCTTCATATATTACACCTATTGATACTTTAAGTAACGCTTTCCTAATCTCACTTGGTCACGTAGCTGAACGTTCTGTCGCTTCAAAAAGGAAGTGTGTTTGGATTTATGAGTGTCGTTCGTGGGAGGGTCTATTTTAAGAAGCAGTTTCTCTTAGGGCAGCGATCGAAAGAAGTCTTAAGAGATGAGCAGGTAACATTGAAATGATTCCGTTAACCCCCGGCACCTCGGTCTCAGAGTCCCTTTCAGAATGTGGAAGATGGCGTTAACTCGCCTACCGGTTGATGCCTTAAGCTTTGGCCTGTCTTAAAATGAACCAATGATTACAAAGAGAAACAAAACCAGAAGAACCCCCCTCGGGTCCTCCTCCCATATCTGCTTGGAAATACGGCCTTAGCCCACAGATTGCTGAAGGCAACGGAACTAGAACTTAAAAAGCTAATGCGTTATGCGTACGTTAAATGCGATTGGAGCTGCCGCATACCGAAATAAGCTGTATTTTATGCGTCGATTAAAACGGCATAACGTTAAACTTGAAAGTTTTGATTGTCCTCTAAGCAATTCGGTTGAGATAGGAGCATTTATGGTAACTCACGAGTCTGTCGTTCCAGTGAATCTGTCATTACTTTTGCCATCATTCCATATGGTGTTATGTAGTTCGTTCTAGTCTCACAGCTTAAATTGCAGATGGAGAGGCATTTGAATTTTGTTGTCCCTAGGTAAGCCATGCCCGTTTCAGCTGATGAAACTGTGGGGAGCCCGGCTGTGAGAGATACGGTCCTAACTCCAGCTGGAATTGAGGGATTACAAGGTTTGTACCGGATGCTGTTCATTGCGACTACGGACTGCGATCGGTGGCTTCCTTTGCTTCTTTCTGAGAACGTTTCACAAAATGAAGTTCAAATACCGTTCAAAATCTGGGTTAAATTTTGAAAGGTACCGTGACCCGTTCTGTATTCAAGTTGGTTGTTATAGGAGAGAGGTTGCTGTGAGATGCTAAAAACCAGCAGACTCATCGAGCTATAATGTTCATCCTTACAGGAGGAAGGAGAATGCTTTTTTGCTGAATTGAGGACAGGGTCGGACCCATTTAACAAAATGGGAACCAAAAGTACTATGCAATTCTTACCGGTTGCTCGGCTGCTATTAGAATGAAACTACTGGGCTCGGTCTTGTGTTTGAGTCCGTTTTCACAACTGTGAGTTAATTCTTTCAAGCTCTAGGAGAGCGTGTTCACTTTGAAAGAGATCAGAAGGCATCTCAATGGTAATGCCGATTCCGTTTTTTAATTAGTACGTTTGACCGTTCCTGGTTGTTTGCTAAATTGTTTTCTTTGCATTGCCCGGTAGGTAATCGGTTTGCTGCATCATTTGAACTACGGGGTTTTTTAGTCTTTCAGAGGAAGGAAAAAGGGAAGTGATTAACCTGCCAGTAAGTCTGAGGAAATTAATCGGTAGGCTGAAACGAGTGTAAAATATCAAATTACTTGAAAATTTTCGTTAATTTTTTTTCAGACTTTCAAAGAGAGTTAGGCTTTGCGTTATGCGTTGTCGAATGTATTGAAGGTAATTGAAAATTGCCTTGGTTTGGGTAGAATCGTCATCTACGCGGAACGTAAAAGCTCGACAAGTCCTATCGCGAATCGGTCGAGAGGAACTGGAAGACAGATTCCTTCGTTTACGCGATGACCACGTCCTACTCAAACAGTATGCAAATAAGCAAGAGGACAAAATTAAAAGGTATGGGGTTTAATATTTTTATTTTGACTCACGGCACCTTTTTGTCCCTTTAAAGCATCATCAACAAATTAAAAATCACGCTGATTTCTCGCAGAGCGCTTTTTAATCCATTAGCAAAAATCACCTACGGGAAGTGATTTTTGTATTGATTTCTAGTTGTCTCCGGGTACGTGAGATGGTTTTTGCGGTGAGCCCTATTAGATCTCCGTGTACAGAGGTCTCTCCTCTCCCCCTCTCTCCTTGCCTCTTTCTCTTTTTCTCTACTCCCCTTCCCTCTCCTCTCTTTCCTTCCAGGTTTTTTCCATTTACCGCTAGGTGTGTTTTCTGTTCTTTGAAATTGCATCACCCCCGAGCGCGGTTCTCTGCCTTTTGTTCCGGCATGCTAATGTTTATCAAAACTAAAGGAAATGAAAAGTCCAACTCGAGATGCCAAAGGCAAAATTTTTTAGCGTTTTTGAGAGAGACGAGAACTATGTGCTCTGTATCTAATCATATTCTTCAACTAACTGTTCCTTCTCTGGAGCACGTTGGTCGTGTTTACCCAGAATAAAACTGAGTATGGTAACGGGAACTATTTCAAGTCCCTTTCTCGGGAGATTCTTCTTAAATATCTCCAATGATATATTTTAGGCAGTTTGGAAATGAAATGTATATTTAGATCCTGCAGGTATCATTCTTTCAGTAGTTGAATGTTTTGTGGAATTGTAGCTTTTCTAATTTACCCCATCCCAAACATCCCAAGTCTGTAACTTAACAGCATGCAGAGGTTCCGATATAAGGTCGTGTGTTAAAAATTAAGCGGCCTGTGGGGTAAATGTGTCCTTCCTTTACTAACCTTAAATGATAAGCCTTAGGAAACTGTTACTCGTCAGCGCTCTAAAGCAGATTGCTGCACGGTGGCGTCTGTTATCTTTGAGGAGTTCGTCACAGGCGGCAATAGTTATATCGAAACTTGAAATTCATTATCGAGGTTCTTTGCTGAAGCCCTTGCAGGGGTCATGTTCCTTTCAACGGAATACTTTTTATGGTGACTTTTCACATTCTTTTTCATATTTTTTGATTGTTTTCCCCAGAATGACCACCAAGTTAATACGGCTTGTTAATGATAAAAGAAAATGCGACCGGGCTGGCTGTGGACCTAAGCGACTGGGTCAGGCTCTGGAGCTGGAAGAAACGATTGAGCATTTGCGAGAAAGAGTTTGTGAGCTCGAGAAACAAAACGAGAGCCTCCGCAACAAACTCATTTCGACTAAACAGCAGCTCCAGATTCAAGGCCATAGGCCTTGTCCGTACAGCTCCGTTCAATCTCGTGTGAACGCCGGTCTCAGAAAAGAGAGTGAAGCTGCTGGCATGCCAGAGCACGCCAAGAAGGGTATAATTCACATTTATTAAAAACAGTGAACTCTTAGATTGCTCTTGAAACCGTGAGTCTGAATTTCAAAACGTTTTTAGTGCAGATCAGAAAATATGCAGGGTAATTATCTAAAAACAAAATGCTTTGAAAAAACGGGGATGGTTTAGCCATCTCTAAGGTATTAAGAGACAAGACAACTCTACCGATAATAAATAGAGCTTCCTGCATCTGCTTTTTGTTTGGCCGATTTAAAACTACCGTGGAAAGCTCATCCAAAAGTCCTAATCAGGTATGAATGTTCAGTAAATACTTGCTTTCTTTATTGAGCGCAAACATCTAAGAAATACCTCGATTTGAACAAAAGTAAACAAAAAATATTCTAGGCTTATGTATATTTATATGTATATATGTATGCGTATGCATACACGCGCACACATCACAATTACTAGTACCTTGACATAATATATAAAGGTCAAAATTCAAAATAGGTCAAGTTAATGCAGCAAAGTAGGTAACGTTTTTTCAGGCATTCTGGGAAACTGCTGGCATCATTGTACCTTGAAGCTAAATGATTCAGTTCTGGGAACTGAGGGCTGGCAGCGTTAATGCTGTCTTTGAAATGAAATGTGTTCGGTCCCACCTCAAAACTCGCTTGATTTCTTCTTGCCGAGAGCAGGAGAAAAAAGTGGAGAACCGTTGGGTTTGCTCATAAAGTGGCAATTCTTCCTTAATTAATTTCTCGCTTCTCTTCTGCACCGCGGGCTTAGGATGCTTCTAAACAACACGAGGAAATTATCTGCGCTGCTGCTAAAAAATAGTCCTAATAGTTGCACGTCCGGGTGAACGACGCTCGGGATTTTGCAAAGAAAATGCTGCCGAAAAGCGATTGCGGGTCCGCGTTCCTGTCTAATGCTACTGATATTTCTCTTCTTTGAAGACACAATCTCTGTTCTCTGTCTTTGAAAGTAAAATCTTCTAAGAAAACTACCAGGACGTGTTTTTAACGGTTCGCTTTGACTATGCTGCGTCGCCCGTCCTTCCGATTTTGCAGCGGCTATGTTGTGCACACTCTGATTATTTCTTTCCGTGCGATTGTGATGTAAAAATACTTTTTATGACATCTCTGTAGAAGTTGCAGTTGTTTGTACCGTATGGAGATGTTTGGTTTCTTAAAAGCTTTTTCGTTCAATGTGTCGAAAATTTATCTTTTTTTTTGGTTTTCAGGAATGAGATTTCAGAGTTTAGAAGTGAGATCATCTGACCTTGTGCTCCCCAAATATGGACAGAGTCTCCTCGAGGATTCAAGGGCCGAAATCAGAAACTTGTATGATTTTCATACTACTTTCTTTTTTTGTCGTTATGATTCTTAGAACTTAGGGTTTTCTTGAAGAAAAATGTGTATCTTTTAAGAAGTTTTCACTTCAGAAAATAGAACGGTTGGATCTGACGACAATAACACTGGTAGCGATGCAGAAATGTTTTATGATAAGGAAAACAGGGAATCGGGGATTTAGAATGCAAAATGTAGGTACGTAAGAACTTGGCTGGAAGTTAAAAATTGGTCTCTAGTGGCGAGCGTCTCTTTGCTTTGCTGATGCATTTTTCGTTTCTGGAGGCGGACAGACTTTATGGATAAGTGCAAAAAGCACGGTGTTGGGATAGTTACGTAAAATGATTCTGATTCGCGATTGCGTGTTGAAGCGGGGTTTGTAATCAAGCCGCACGTTTTAACTGAAATTGAAGCTTAGGAAACCCTTACAACATCCTTGATGTGGAGATTGCATGAGAATGGAGAGGTGTTATATAGAAAAGGTAGTTAACATCTAATTTAAAGATACTGAGGTCTGATTAGAACATTTTTCTTCTCTAAATTCTATGCTCAGAACTTGGGTTTTCTAAAAGCTGTTTATTTCCATAGTGATTTACTTAAATCAGCTTATCAGTGACATTCTCTGTAAAGGCTAAATTTTCCATAAATGGGCAAACTAAGTTTAAACATATATGGATTAATGTGCCGTCATTTATTTTGTGCTTGAAATTTTATAAACGCGAAGATTATCTGGAATCACCGGAAACAATTGTACAGAAGTATTCCTATAAATTATTTTTTAACTGCATCTACTGGATAAATTCCGCTGCTTAAAACACATCTTTTGGCTTTGGGGGTTTTTTTGGGTGTAGATTTTCCTATCTCAGAATAAAAGCTTAAAAATTACTTTCAGTGCTCCATCCATTGAAGATCTAATCTTGTGATAGCTAGTAATGGTGTTTTGCTTTTGAGAAACCATTGGTGCTAATGGATTAGAAAGAGGATACTTCCAACATAGAGTATAAGAAACCGTGAACAGTGTTTTTAGTGAGGTTCTGCTAAACATTATTCGCCCCACAGAAACATTTATTTTGAGAGTTTGTGTTGCGTTTTCACAGCAGTTTAAACTCACGAGCCTCTCTCGTGATGTACGTTAGTAAGAAATACAGATTTTGCTGAACACCTGCCAGTTTGGCTTACTTGAGTGTTCATTTACTCAAGTGTTCTTTGAAAAAATACGTAGCTGGTTTTGGAATGTAGGATGCTTCTGCTTGCAGGGAGAGTGTCATCGAGTCCCAAAGGAAGCACATTGAGGAACTAGAACACGCCAGGGAGATTCTTGTGGGTCAACTAGGAAGGAAAGAAAAGGAAATTGAAGAATCCCTCCTACGGCTGAAAGAGCAGGGTACAGCAAGTCAAAGGTATTGTGAAAAATTAAAATCTCTGTGGTGTAAGAGAAGAGCTTATGTTAGAAGAGCTATGTTAAAATATTAGTAGGTAGGTGCTGAAGTTACTGCTTCTGTAAAAGAATATGGGCC
Organism: Machaerirhynchus nigripectus; assembly: GCA_013397975.1. Taxonomy (NCBI): domain Eukaryota; kingdom Metazoa; phylum Chordata; class Aves; order Passeriformes; family Dicruridae; genus Machaerirhynchus; species Machaerirhynchus nigripectus. Next base: position 10,178 of record VZRQ01000754.1, read on the forward strand.
TTATTCATTTTTGTCCATTTGGTGAAACCAACCATAATATGTTTTGCCAAATGGCATGGATAATTCTAAGCAAGGAGATAGTTACAATAATAATTTTCTTTCAAGAACATTTTTAAAGCCATCCCAGAATGCGTTTGCGGAATGGGTATTTGGTATTTGCACATACCTGTGGATTTTTTGTGTTTGTGTTTTGGTTCGTTGGTTTTTGTCCGTTTTTAATTCCGTTTGAATTTTTTTGCTGCGCTATGACCAGATTTAAAGCTATTAGATACGTGGATTTTTGGACAGGAGTGTCGCAGCTAATGCACTCGTGACTTCTGTGTTTGCGTCACAGCACTGCAGAACTAGATTAAAATGTGGAACGCGTTAATCACAATGCATTATCGAAAGGGTTTTCAGACGGTACGGTATGTATAAAATTTGCTAAACTTTATCGGTAAAAAGCCCAAACTGGTATATTTGCATTTCTGCATCTTATTTTTCTTATTTAACTAGTTTCCATAAAAATATTTTTTTTCCTTTTTCTTTTTTTTTTCTTTTTTTTGTTTCATTTGTAGGTAGCTGTTTAGCCAGGCAAACAAATACAGAATTTTATATTGGTACTTCAATAGTCTTAATAACTTAGATTCTAGAGCTTTTCCTGCAATGTTATTGTTTGGCTTCTTGACATACTCTATCAATTACAACACAAAGGTGCTACTAGAAGGTGAGCATTCCTGTGGCTTTTTTCCATTTTCCTTGACTTCCTATAAGAAATAAGAGGTAAAGGAAAGGACACGATGTACATCAACGCGCAATCCTCCTAGTTCCTAGGCGTTGTAAAATGAGAAGAGTACTGCACATCGACGTTCTGCTCTTGTCCGCTCGGGAGTCTGTGTACACACTTTGGCCGTTGGTGCATTTGTGATTGAGAACTATTAGCCGAGAGCCCTTTTCTTTATTTTGCTAGACAGAGGGCAAGTGATCCCGAGAAGTGAGGTGGTGGTGGTGGTGTGTATTTTACTTTCTTGTTTTCCTTGTTCTGGGTGTGAATGCAAAAATCTTGTGAGCCACTGGTCCGGTTGATACAATAGTCAGACTCTTAAAAGAGTAGTCTCAGTGTTATATCCAAGTCTTGCTCATATAGAAGTGAAGACAAGATGCAAGGGGTGTGCTTTAATTGGACCTCAATTTAATTAGCTCAGCCATCTGGGATTTATGGGCATAAATTTGTACAGTGCAGATCGAAATCCTTTCTTTTGTCATTTCATTCTGGTGTAGGTTGCTCTCAGTCCCCCGTTCCCATACGGCTGTCCCCAGCCTGTTACTGGAATCCTCCTACATTACTTTTAATCCAAATGATAGGAGGTGGAAAAGAGTTTGTCTCTGAGGTTAATAGCTGAAGTACAGCCGTTCGATCGTAAGTTTCGATTCTGTTTTGTGACTTCATTTACAGAAAAATGAACCTTCCCAACAGAATCTTCAGCAGTTAACTTGGCCTTGCCCACAAAATCTGAAGCTATCTCATTCTTCAACAGCCAGCTCCTTTTCGTGCACCTAGATGCAGTGGACATTTTTTAGACATGTTTTATTTAAATAAATTGAAAAAATACTGGAGAAGTACTGTAGAGAAATCATTTAGTTGCTCTAGCGTATAATGAGAGCCGATATTGTGATTGCTGTAATGTGCTAATAAGTAATTAATTGATCGTGTTTTCTGTAGTTAGAAAAAAATGAGATGAATACTCTTGCAGTAGTAAGAATTGAAATTATTCCAATAAAAGGTGATTTTCACTTCCAGATTTGATTAATTCGCTCCAGAATATCAGTACCCCAACCCTGTTTAAAGCAAATGCTATTCATTCGCTGTTGAAAAAGCGGTTAGCGTTGATTGTCAGGAGCCGTGGAGTTTACACGTGTACATCGTAAATTCGCTATCATCTGTTCCTTTTTCTACTTTATTAAAAAAAAGAGAAAAAGAAAGGGAGTGCCCTGCTTAAAAAGAAGAGGGGAGAACAAAAGAAAAAAAACCTTGGAAAGCCTCAGACCCTTTCGCTTGATGTATGGAACAAGATTAATAAAAATGTACTACTTTATTAGCTTTTAAATAGCTGGCGTGAGCCAGCGCTGCTGTCTGTACTCACCACAACTTTATGTACAGACCGTGTTTTAGACACGTGATAGTTTTAGCATTGAGTTAAGACTGTTTTTTGGGAAGATCTCGGATTCGTGACTGTGCTCCTTCCGTCTAAGGACAGTTAGCTGGGCGATGGCAAAACACAATAGGATTTGATGTGTTAAAGAATAAAAGGAAGGTATTTCACGTATTCAGCTGTTTTCCAGATGCGTAAGCTTTGTGGCCCCTTCGCTTGCTCCAGCGTGGCATGGTGACAATTTGTCCAGCATGTCTAAAATAGACAAATATTGAAAGAGAAACTGTTTTCAAATATTGAAAATTTCATCAGATTTTATCATCATTTATATTAATAAAAATCCCAATTAGTTTCTCTTCCCATACTTGTGGAAGTAATGGGGTTTGGTTGCACTGTTTAAAGTAAGGAAAAACACCTAAAAATTGAATTATTTTTAATGTCCTTTCTAGTAAACCGTACGTGCTCAAATTAATCTTAGACTTGTAAGAACATCTGCATGGATATTAAATGATTTTCATGTAATTGAGACACACCTACAGCTTGTTTGAATACCAGACTTCAGGCGTTAGAGTCTAAATTGCTAAGTCACATTTTCTTTACGGTATTTGATAGGTGGAAACTTAACAAAATGGTATTCTACCGGCACCGAATACTTTGGACGGTGGGAAAGATGGAAAACAGTCTCTTTAGGCGCAGGATTGTTTTCTCTTTCTGTCATACGCGGTTTTATACAATAAACAAAGATGCGTGTGTATCGATTGAAGTTGCTGTGTCATCATACAGTAGCGTGTTTATTTACCTAAACTCTCTGGAGTGAATTCTAGAAGAACAAATTAATTTGGGTATTATACGCTGCGTCTTCTTCCAAATATGTGTTTACGATGCGTTTCTTTTTAATTTTGAAGGCTAAACATTCAGGACAACGTGGAAATGATCAAGGTCCGTAAACAGCTGGCTGAGAAAAGCAATGCTCTCTCAGCAATGGAAGGAAAATTCCTCCGCTTTCAAGAGGTAATTGCAATTTGATCGGTAGCATTCTTATACTCTTGTCGCATAAGCGTGCTACACAGAAGAAAGAAAATTATTCACGGGTTTCGATTCTGAGTCAATACCGAGTACATTAAAATGAACCGCATACTACGTAACACTCAAACGACTCCAGATGGATTAGGGTTTTTTAGTCTTAATCTCTCTTTTTTTCAGCAGGTTCTAGCAGGTCTTAGTGATTTCATCTGCAAAGTCGTACCAAGCGGATTATGAAGAATGAGCTGAGTTGTCTGGCTATGGAAAGAGATCCCTGATCATTTAAAGCCTGGACTTTGACTTAGATGTAGTGATTTACCAAAAAGGGATACCAAGCCCCTTCCGCTTTTTTCTTCTTTGCTAAAGTTTGGGCAGTTGGGCTCTTTTGTTCTGACACTGGGATTTAACCTCTCTTCGTATGTTCGTGAAAATTATTTTACAGGGGTACTTTAAGTAATAATTTTCCTTATAAAAAGAGCAATTTTATGAAAATATCTCCAGAACATGCAATTACTTGGCAGATTACCTATAGGTTTTAATTATACAGCTTTTTTCTGCTTTTTCCCGTATGTTTTTGGAGAACTGCATGTGCATGCAGGGGTGGTATGATAATACCTTGGATTGATAATGCCTTGGAAATGGGAAAGAGAGTTCCTGTGAGTAGGAATCCTAAGGGCAACAGAGCTTTATGAAGTATCCAGCCTTACGAAGCGGAAGCACTGGGTGTCCTTAAAAGCTCTTACTTCTGTCTGCTTATTGTTAGCATGCAAAATAACGCTTGTGCCGTTAGATTTTTGTTTGATTCGTTTTTTTGCCCGTGTTTTTCTGTTTCTGCGTTTTGTTTTGCTTTGCCTCCCTCCCCCTCTTCAGTCTAATTCCCGTCTCTTCTCTGCCAAACTGAGAAAAGGTTTAACATGGCTTTTTGTCTTCTTTCTTTTTAAGAAATCTAAAATCTAAAACAGAGTTACAGAGAATTTAACGCTAGAATTTAGAATTAAATTCCCCCTAACTCTACTTAAAACTATAAATAACTAAGTTATAAAAATAGTTAAAAAAATAACTCTTACTTCTTTTTCTTAGACTGACTGCTAATGTTGTTTATTCTCTGGGATTTTTATATTACTGGGAAACGAGATATGAAGATCAAGTGGGTGATTGGCTTTTCATGGGTTTTTTGTTCATTTCCAGTCTATTCAGACTGCATGTGAATGTGGACAATTTTTACAGGATTCACATTCAACTTCTCCGTTTAACTACCTTGTAGAAATACTGTATGGAAAAAATGAAGCTAACTTCCTTCTGTCTAAAAGCGTTAAACATTAACTATATTCACGTATGTATTTGGCCTAAATTCTCATCCGGTCATTTTATTAAACAGGAGATTGGCCTTTTGACTATTTTGTCTCGAGTCATAATTTGAATGTGACTTACATTGAGATTTTTAATGGATGAGGCCTAATTACCGAACTCTGGAGTGTAGGCAGTATAATATTAACTGCTGTTCTGGAAATAGAGGCTCTATCAGCATCTTCCATTTAATACTAAAATTGGTTAAATGTGCGTTACTGTAATGCATCAAAGTAAATGAAAAAGTAAAGGAAATCAGAAGTCCTTTCTTAAAGTACTCCTGGCTGAGAAGCAGAACTGAATGCGTGAGGGTTGCGCAAGAATTGCACATCTACAATTGTCCGTGGATGTGTATAAGTATAAATATTTGTGTGTGTGTCTATATAAATATAAATATGAGGTTTAAGAGAGCAGTGGCAAGCTCTATGATTAGCAGAGGTGTGGGCAACATTGATTTTTGCTTGCCGCTGCAGTGGTTTTTGGTTAGCGTGTCCAACCACTGCAAAATCTTTTAATTGCTTTACAGATGTATTTCTTTGTCGTTTTCATCATGAGTAAACTGAGGGGTTAATGTTCGTGAGGCCAACCAGAAGGTCACCTCCTCCTGGCCGTGGGAAGTGAAAGTTGCTTTCGGTTACTTAGTTCAAGAATGTGTCCTGCTGACCGCATTGAGAACATCTATTCAATAGTGCCGTGAGAGCCCCCAGTTGAAATATAGTGTGGGAACGTTCTGCTAGGTGTGATTTTGATATTCCTTCCTTCCTTTTCATAGAACCTAAAGAACTTGAAGACCAACCATGATGCTTTACTAGCAAAAGGTGATGAACTGAATGTACAGCTTAAAGAGGAGCGGTCAAAGTGCTTCCATCTTCAAAAAGAATTGCAGTCAGTAACTATTTCAAACAGAAGGACAGAGGAGGTGAGATTGTGTTCAAGAGATCTTGAGTCGGCTTGTGGTACATATAGATAAGGGAAGAGTTAATGATGGGATACCTTTTAATTGTGGAAATGTGAATAGATGTTTCAAACACACTTAGAAGACTGACCTAGTAATATATATACTTTTATCCCATTAAAAAGAAAAGACAGTGGCTGCTGCTTGCATTTGATAGAATTATCAACCACACCAGATCCCTGTGCCACATAGTCACTGCACCAGTGTTTTGACAATATTTGAGGTTAAAGCGTAGGATTTCATGTCAATTCTGATACTGAACAGTGGTTTGCTAACTGGAAGAAAATCACACTTGATTTATGGATTATAATTTTTTAGTATTCTTTCAACCCGATTTAATTCCAGTACAGTATAGTGTTATATCTGATTTAGCAGTTCAAATCGGTTACTTCTGTTTCTTTGTCTAGAGGCTCTCAGACTAATGTCATCCACATTTAGGGCTAAAAATCAAGTGGTTTATTCCTTATTCTCCTCAGTGCATGAGGAATAAGAGTCTGCAAGCTTACTTGGTTTTTTATTACATTTTGCAGTAACTTAAATTTAGCTTTATCACCTGGTTTAACTATTTTAGATGTATTTTGCATGAACCAAGTTTACCAAGATTATCTCACAGATACCTCCTCCAAACCTTTAATGTACCTTGCGTGTAGGTATCTTCTTGGTATCTCGTAGCTTTAAAGTTATATTTTGCTTTAGTGAATATTTGGAAAGCAAGGATGTGTTGTTTGTAATGTCAGTAATACACTTAGACTTTTTAGATTTTTATGTCATTTTGCGTGAGAGATACTGTCGTTTCACTGCAACGCGCTGGTCTCGGCTTCGTAGGAACAACGCGGAAAAGGCTGTTTGGGCCGAATGTAAATCCATGTGATGAAAAAAGGGGTTATTTTGAAGCTTCTGAGAGACTGATGTATACCCTGAGACTGGCTCAGTTGGTTAGAGCGGGATGCTAACGCTGCCAAGGTTCTGGGTTTCATTCCCAAATGGGCCCTTCACTTAAAAGTTGGACTTGATCTTTGTGGATCTCTTACAAGTCTGTGATTCTGACTTTGTATAAAAAGAGCCAGTAATAGCTTGACGATGCCTACAAACTGTTAAATGTCTTCACGCATTCATTGTAATTTACTTTTGTGCTGTGCATTAAACGAAACTTCCTTTTTCGTTTTAGTTACAGGAAAGAATAAATGATCTAGAAAAAGAGAATGAACTCTTGAAGGAAAACTACGATAAGCTGCATAACAGGTAAGTTACGGTTTCTGCGTGTAAAAAATTAGGTTCCTGTCCCGTTGAATAGGTCTCCGTACGCTGCGTGCTGGAATGTGCGTATTGAGTGTTTCTGCGCACGTGTGAATACGTTCGTGCTCCAGTTTATCGTGTCAGTAAGTGTATTAGGAAACGTTTATGGTAATCTGCCTGTATTTCATCTGTCCTGTTGAAATAGACCAACTTGCTCTAATGCTCTTGAAATAGTAGGTTACTTCTTTTAAAAATGTAATTAGAAATAAGTAAGAGTCACTTTATTTTGAACATAAATCAAGAAGTTCTTAATTGAATTGGTTTCAAGAGCAGCAGACCAGACCTATGTAATTCCTCAGCCACGATGACAGTGGTCTCTGTGCCACTAAAAGGATTTTTCTTGATTATTTTCTGCTGAAGCTGATTTCTAAAAGCTTTTCGTATAACGTACGTTTTATTGCAGCGTCTTCAGTCGGCCCCATGAACAGCAATGGAAATCAAAGGAACAACAACTGAAACTGCAAATTGCTAAACTAGAGACAGCTATCAAATCTGATTTAGCAGACAAAAATGAAATCCTTGACAAGATCAAAGTAGAAAGAGGTATATTTCTGAAAAAAATTGTATTTTCTCAAAATACGAGATTATACCCATGTTGGAGCGGAGGTACGGTGCCCGGAATGCGTAGTCTCTCTTGCTGGTGTTTTTAAAGCTGCGTTTTAAGCGTACATTCGCTAAATGCGCCTAAGTTATGAATGTCCGTTAAGTGCCAAAATTGACCCAATATAGAATATGGGCTGAATGAGGCTCATATAATTTCAGCTGCATTCATTCTTCATCTGTTGGGTTAGTATTTACTCTTTATTTAGTATTTCTTCTCTACACTGGAAGTTCTTACAGAAAAGAGACCCATCTGACAATCTCTCAAATCACTAACCGCTATTCTGTTCACTGTACAAAGCTACATGAAGCCCATATAGGCCCTAGGCGACATTCAATTGTCTTTCTATTTCGTTAATTCAGACCTTTTTTATATTTTCAGTATATACTAATTCTTATTTACAGCATTGTACATTTAAAGTAACACAGTTTTCTTTTAATCTAATGAACAGATTATTTCATACGTGTTTTCTTCACGCTATAGCACAACTTCTTAGTGAGTACTGACCTTGCAATCTTATTTTTATCTCCACACTGATTACTATAGCAACATGAGGTTTACAAAAGACAAGCACAGGCAGAAAGTGAAAATACTTAGTTTAGAGTTGATTCTTCAAATGTGTGTTTTTAAGCGGTGTATTTCTGTGAACAGTTTAACGGAATGAAGCGGGCCAACTTGTGAATAATTCTTATGAATATGGCTTGAGTTCAGCATGTGCTTACCACTAGGATTCTCAGTAGCTCTGCTGGTTTGTACCAGATTGAATATTTAAGCGTTTTATTTGACCACAGCAAGTGTTTGCAAAATTAGCCTTAACTGATACTAAAATACAGATGCCTTAAGCTACATTCATATGAAGTTATGACGTATTAACAGTTGTTACTGATAGCTTGATTATGAAAAAGCTGGCGTTCCATCTTCTTTCCTTGCTTTGGGCGTTACGTTTAACTGTCAAGGGTTTACCGTCCCTTCCCCAGGTAGCTTGTTGTACTCTTAAACTGAATCACCGGGGTACTGCACTTTTGATTTCTACTGAACTGACTTGCTGCAGCTGGAGTAGATGTCCTAATATCCTTCTAGGCAACTGTATCTAGGATATGACTACAGCTCTGTCTTTCACAAAACGTAGGCGGTGCAACTTTCTCTGGTCACGTACTTCAGAGAATCTGCCTTTGCTGCGCGTTCCCTTTTGAGGTTCAGCAGAACTTTGTGCGTGAAAGTAATGCTTGTCTTAATGTACTGCCTAGAACTAGCGTAGGAATAATGTCTGCGCTTTCCAGTTTGGCATATGAATCTTTTTTCCTAAACTTCTTTTCCGGGTCTAAGAAAGATGGTAAAATAAATGAAGCCTTGAAAATTCTTAATGCTACCAGAGACCATCATCATCATCTTGACATTTTCCATGTCCTCCTTCAGTATTTCCCTTTTAGAATGACCCTGTAGTTTGATCTGAATGTTTTAGTAGCATTTTTCTGGCCATGACACCAAAATGTGCTTTGTAATACTTAAAAGAAATACACTTAGACAGAAAAGAGAGTAACACTGTAAGTATGGCTTTTTGTTTTTTTTCTTTTTTGAATATGGTACTTGCAGAAGGTTTAACACCCTTCACCTGCCCCATTTCCCTTAGAGGTTTATTCTCACGTTTCTTGTCCTGCCAGTATTTCCCAGATTCTCAGCCATAAATTAACAGGAGCTGTTTGGTTCGTGTTCATTGAATCTTACTAACAATAGTGTTTTGTGCAAGTTTTAAAAGACTGAGATAAGCTAATACAAAATCTAAGCTGAAACAATTCCTAGAGCAAGGATTGGTGTCACTTACTCATAAATTCATAGAGTGTATGCATTTACAAAGTTATGTCTAAATAATTTTTATTTTACATTAATAAAATCTCATGCGCTGCTTCATTTGTTGTTCTTAGTTGTAGTACTGTTTTACGGAGTACACTATTTACTAAGTACAATTTCTTTACGATTGTCTCAATAGAGGATTTCCCCATACAAAATACATTGGTTTCTGCATTTTGCAGTAAAATTTTCATGCATATATTAATATGAAAAAAGCAGGTTTGTAATTTTTTAACTATGTTTCATTAAGTGTAACATTTTGTTCTTCTGTATCGAGACCAAAAGGAAAAGCTGATGCAAGACAACAAAGACCTGCAGTTACGCTACCTGGAACAAAAGCAACAACTAGATGATCTAAAAAATCAAGTGAAGTTTTTGACCAAGGTGAACTATATTTTTGTTTCAAATATGAGAAAAAAAACCCCTCTGTTCTATGCATGGTGCAGATATTTCTTGAAGGTCAAAGACTGTGGAAAAATAAGTGTTTATTCATTCATGCTATCAAGCAAAATATCATGTCTAGTGAGAATGTATCTTGTTATTCTGAATGTATTTCTTTGCTTTACATCTGGTAACACCTTTCCCTTAAGTTTCAGGAAAGTGATGTTGATGTGGCAGAACTCGATGAAACCCTCTCGCTTATAAAGGTAACTTACAAAGAATAAGTGTATGACGGGTTGGAACTAGATGATATTTAGGATCCCTATCACCCCAAACCATTCTAGAATTCTATGTTTTGCATTCTGTTACTTTCTTGTTTGTGCAAGAGGTTTTTGTTTGTTTGTTTGTTGGTACTGTTGGTGTTTTCTTCTTCTCTTAAACCCCTGGCTGACCGTTAGATGCTTTCTATGCGCCTGGAATTTTCAAGGGCTGAATTATTTGAGCATCTTTTTGTAGTTAATGCCTCAAGCTCTAATGTATGCTTTTGTCATTTTTTAGTGACAGTTAATCGGAAGAGGAAATGAAAAAATTGCCAGAATTATACCTAAATTTATGTAAATAGTTCATTATAACATCAAAGGTGAATTTAATCAGAATCACAACCATTTAAAAAAACCTTAGTTTTTGTCAGTTAAATGACTTATCGTGGCATCTTGTTATCCCCACAATGTTTACTAAAATCAATTTTGTTTGTTAATTCTGTAATTGATGCGAGCGTGCCGTAAGCATGGAAGTTCCAGTATTTGGTATAGCAATGCTCAGCAACTTCTCTTGGTTTATTAAAATAGGAAAAACAAAAATACTCAGAAAATACTCTGTTCTTTTTCTCTTGCGCAAATTAAAAATGGAGCGAGAGGAAGAAATCGGTGAACAAATAATTTTGCGATGTTTCCACTGTTTGGGTGACTTAAGTTTTATTTTCATGAGGAAGTGTTTGCTGTAATGATTGTTTAATGATAATGAAAAAAAAAGAAAAGAAATACAAAAACTCTCAATGAAAATTAACTCCCCAGTATTAATAACAGAGGGAATGTGGATTTGAGAATAATAATTTGGGGTTTGTACATTTTTGGAGGCAGGATTATTGATTAGAAGAAAGGCAAATATATCTGTTTGTACTTTCACTGGCTAGACAGGAGTGATTGCTTCTGAATATCTGATACATTTTAATTGGTTCCTGATAATGGTGAGATTACGTTGCTGAAAACAATCCTGACACATTCCAGTCTACCTCATTCCTGTTTTTGTGTTACCACGTACTCAAAATGTATAAAGCTCTGCTTACTGTCTTCTTCTTGTTGTACCAAAAGTATACGCCAGCGTTGCATTTAGCTAGGCTCAAATACCTGCAAATCTTTCGCAAAAGTCTTTTCTAGCAGTTTTTCAAATGTGCTCCAGGATCAAAAGCAACAGAAGAATGCGGACCTTCTGTTCTTAGAAAAAGTGGAAGATGATATCCATAAAGATGTAGAATACTCCGTGCAGGAGCTGCAGTTAACACATGCGGAAACAGTGCAAGAACTTGAAAAGACAAGGAATTTGTTGATTGTGCAGCACAAAATTAGCAAAGATTACCAGGTACTAAACTCTACTCACTGTGGAAAATAACCTGATAATAACATTTTAACCTTTGTAGCTCTGACGCTTGTGATAATTAAGGCTTGCAAATTCAGCAGCGAAGCCGGTCTGTGCATAGGGAACCAAATGTAACATAAAATCATCTGTTGCTGAAGGTATTGTTTAAAAAACGTGAGATCCGAGTGACTGTAAACTGTAGTCTTTTAGCTCATCCTGCTCTTAAGTCTCAGACTGTGCCTTCTTGGGATTAACTCTGAGCTCCTACTAGGTCTTCACAGGTAAGATAGTAAATGTGCTTATCAAGTAAGCTTCCTTTTCCTTAGCACTCTGCTTTCACTGTCTTCTTTCTGCTTCCGCTGTTGGAGTATTGCAGATCATATTTTGACTTTCCATGCAATTAATTAGCATTCAAAAAAACAAGATCACTAAAGAAACTTAGGTATATTGTCCTAAAACAAAAGCTACTCTGTTTTTCTTAATGATGTTTTTAGATTTTGCTGAAATTTGAGCTGATTTGTTGTATTGATAAGTGAAAAACTGCTGCTAACTTTACATACTCTAGATGTCCTTTCCTCAAATCTAACTGTATTTTAGTTTATAGCTGAAAGCATGTGCAATGTCAGTACAGACAATCCTCAGTTCTTTTTACGTGCATTTTTTTTCAGACTGAAGTAGAAACAATGACAAGAAAGATGGAAAGTCTACAGAAAGACTACGAGTTAAAACTGGAACAGTATACCCATCTTCTTGATATTAGAGCTGCACGTATCAGAAAACTAGAAGGTATCTTTAAAGTATATTCTTGGCTATTTTTTTTAATATTTTATCTCTTGCAAATTGCTGTTGTAAATTTGTTCTCCAGTTGAAACACTTTTCCATTCCTAAAACTGGTAGAAAGGTCGGTTCTTTCATGGAAAGGTATCTATTCCGGTCAATTTTCATTGACTTAAATGACAGTTATTAATTAAACCAAATCGAGCAAAGCGTTTATGCTGCAGCTATTGCTGAATAAGAATAAAATTACCAACCTTGTTTGTTTTAAATAAATCGTACTTTTATGGTCAACCTTTTACTTCGCAGTACTGTCATTACAGAATCACTTTGTGTTACTAAAATCCCCCAAGTCTTGTTATAATATACTGCCACAGTAGTTCAACAGGATGAATTTCAAGTATTTTTTTAATGGCTTCACTGTGTAAAAGATGCATAGGAAGCCTCAAATAGGATATTTTACAAACACTGATGTTGAAACAGTTTTCACATTTTGTCTCCAAGTTGCATCCACTGCATCATGGCTTATGTCCTAATTCTGTAAGCATGTATTTTGATATCATAGAATCATACAATCCCAGAATGGCTTGGGTTGGAACCTGTCTCGTTCCAAACCCCTGCCAGGGGCGGGACACATTCCGCTAGGAGGCTACTCAGAGCCCTATCCAACCTGTGTTAACCACTTATTAACCACTTACCAGCTGAGGCTGTGAAACACGAAGGTCTTTGCTGATAGTTGTATTGACTCGAGATTTAACAGAGGTTAATAGTCAGATGTATTATTTCTTTTTCTGGCAAATTTAGCTCAATCTTACAAAAATACGCATCTTAAATCACTGCTACATTTGCATAGTGATGCTTATTTTGAATATTGCATAAAACTTCTGAATTTTTGCTTTTTAACTCCCTTATAACCTAATAATAACCATTAGGGGCCTGTGTCTGTGTATACTGAGGCAGCTCCGTTGAGGAAATACTCCCGATTGTTGTCAGTGTGCTCAGTGGGCATTCGATGTATAAATTCTTTTTGGCAATGCCTTTACGAAAGTAACGTTGTTAATGTAGTTGAATTATGCTTTTATCTTTTCTTCTCAGTCGTTAATTGTATTTGATTTTTTAAAAAGACAGTCGTATTATAGCTCTGTTTTATCTGTTGCAGCCCAACTAAGTGATACTGTCTATGATACAAAACCGTTTAAGTCCAGACCAGAAGTGTTGCCAAGTGATCCAGCAGATGCATTTGTTGAAACTGTTCATTTAGAAAGAGGAGAGAACCTTTTTGAAATTCATATCAGCAAAGTGATCTTCTCTTCTGAAGCTGTGCACACTTTTGGTGACTGGGAGCCTGCAACCTTTTGTACTTACGCATTCTATGACTTTGAACTTCAGATAACCCCAGTAGTTCGTGGGAACGCCCCATCATATGACTTCACTTCTCAGTTTCTTGTGCAGTCTGATGACAACTTCTTTCACTATATACAGGAAAACAGCGTCACACTTGAGGTTCATCGTGCGTACGGCATCGATTATGAAACAGTTGCTTCTTGTCAGCTTAAGTTCCGTGAAATCTTGGAAAACGATGGCAAGATCTACAACACGGCAAATTTAGTTGGTAGTTAATATATCACAAAGTATTCTGTTTGATTATGTATCGCTATATTGCAAGTGATAAATAACGCATATTGGACCAAAAATGAATTTGTGCGTTACTATTTAAAAAGGAAAAAAAATGATGTTTACGAGAATGCTATTTTCTGTTGGATGTGCAGCATGTTCTTGTGATTCTGCCAGCAGTTGTGGAAAGCTGGGGTGGGTGCGATTTTGCTCATAATGGCGTATAGCCGCAGGGTAAGAGAGAAAAAACCCAAAACAGGAGGCACCCCCACTTTGCCCGTATCAAATATCAGTGCTTTATATCTGGCCCAAATGTCGTAAGTGTATCCTCTCATTCCTTATTAATAAACAAAGGAAGAAATGGTGTCATCTAAACTGGTAAGACAAAGGTCACTGTATAATAGTAAAAAAGGTACAAATTAGGGTGATTACAGTTAATACTATTTCATGTAGTAGCATAATCTAAGGGGGTGTTTATTTACATTTAGTGCATTATTTGAGGCACATTTATATTCATTATATTTAAATAATTTTAACTGTTAATTAATAAATAATAAATTTAATTAATAAATAATTTAAAGATATCCTGGCCAGGACACTTCTAAGAAGTACTGAATGTTCTGTGCTGCTTACTTTTTCTTTTAGAAACGTTTTGTCAGGTCAGCATATTCAGTGACGTCTTAGCTGCCCACTGTTGCAGAGAACCTGATTTAATAAGGCATTATAAAGTGGTACTTTTGCCAGTAATATAAATTGCATACCACTTTTTGGGACGCTTCTAACTGTTAACGTACAAAACTGTCCTAACCTTTATTTGCCTTAAGGAGATAAAAATATTGAACTTTGACTTCACTCTGTAGTAAATATATAAGTATGAAAAAATGGTCATGTTTTGATTTTGGATCATACAGGGGGAGCCTGAGGAGGTTGCTTCTGTTTCTGTCATGAACTACAGATCTCACATCACGAGCGCTGTCATAATGCATAGGCACAATTTTTAATTTGTGGCTGTTCTATTCTATAAATCTTTAATTTGTGGGTTTTCCTAGCTTTTGACTAACGTACCTTAAGTTTGAAAAGAAAATTAATGCAATCCCCTGTTTATTCCTTAGGAAAAACAGGACACGTTCAAAATTATGGTACCATAGAATACTGGATCAGGTTACAAGTTCCTATGGACCAAGCTATTATTCCCTACAAACAGAGGTCAAAGGCTCTGGGATATATAATACCCGGTTTTAGGGAACGTGAACAACCATTCCAGGTATGTTTGGGTATATACTTGATAGAGAGAATTACTTCGTGGACAAAAGAAGCTTCAGGGTGACCTAATTGCAGCCTTCCGGTACCTGAGGGAGCCTAAAAGAAAGATGGAGAGAGGCTTTTTGCAAGGGCATAGGACAAGGGGAAATGACTTCAAACTCAAAGAAAGTAGGTTTAGATTAGAAGGCAGAAATTCTTCATAGAATCATAGAAGAGGCTGAGTTAGAAGGCACCCATCAGAATCATTGAGTCCAACTCCTGGCCCTGCACAGGAAGCCCAGCAATCCCACCCTGTGCCTGAGAGCGTTGTCCAAATGCTCCTGGAGCTCTGGCAGCCTTGAGGCCGTGACCATTCCCTGGGGAGCCTGTTCAGTGCCTGACCACACCCCCTGTGGAGAGAACCTGTTCCTGATAACCAGCCTATCCCTCTCCTGACACAGCTCCAGCCGTTCCCTCGACTGGCACAGGTCGCCCAGAAAAGCTGTGGCTGCCCCATCCCTGGAAGTGTCCGAGGCCAGGATGGGCAGGGATTGGAGCACCTGGTCTAGTGGAAGGTATCCCTGCCCCTGGCAGGGGGTTTGGGACTAAATCTTACGTTACCTTCCAAACCAGGCCGTTCTTGGATTCTGTGATAGTTTTGATAAAATAAACTGTTCAATTTTTTCTTTTCAAGTTCAAATAGCTTAGGGCAAGTCTTGATACGTTCAAGGTGTAATGAAGTTAAAGATTCTTGAACTGGAAAATACGTTAGTGGTTTTTCATATAAAGAGATCAAGAACCAGTTGAATTATACCTTGCCTGAAGAGGCAAAGTCTTAAATTTAGTTATTCATTTTTACTGAAATTGTCACGAGAACATTTGACGTTATTATATTTCATTTTCTTGAGGTGTAAATGACGTTTTACTATCGTACTCATGAATGTTAAACCAACTAGCTGTCCAATCAGTAGAATGGATGCAGCAGTTGTTCAAAAAGGTCTTGAAGTTCTTAATATTGGAGTATTATGAGATTGAGATTCCTTCCCATTGGGTTTTTTACTGTTTTGTTTTGTTTTTTTTTTTGCTGGATATTGAAGAGAATTTTGACAATATAATTCACTGTACAATCGCATTTAAATAGGGGTCAGAGAAAAAGAAGGGACTTTCAGACATCTTTAACGGTTGGTTAAGAAATAAAAGCAAACAGGTTGAAACTTACAAATTACAATACTAGAGTTTTTAGTGGGCTTTTGTTTTAACCTAACCTGTTTAAAATACTCTATGTCTGGAGTAACTCTAATATTTTATGTTATTTCATAATTTAAATTTATATTATACGAAAGTCTCAATGGGTTCCATGATGTAATCTGAGAGGTATGTTGTGTATGAATTCTGTTAAATCATGGGTTTTTAGAATTTAATTTAGTGTCATTAGATTTGGCTTTGAAAAAGATTAGGGTTCCTCATAATTTACTGTAAAATAAGATGTTAATAAATTATCTTCAATATATTTATCTGTTGCAGACACCAACACTCAAAATGAAGCAGCGTGCAGCTCAGGCACACAAGAGAGTCTCTTTTCTGGATCTAAGTACAATGCAGATGGCGGTAAGTTCTAAGTATTTTTGTCGTGCGTGTTGAAGCATGAAAGGCTGCTTATGGCTCAGTATGGACAATTTGTAGAACTAATAACCAAGAACACTGGATTATTTTAGCAGCACAATTATTTTAGCAATGGTTATGACAAATCTATAAAAAGGAAGAACATAAGAGATATAAAGTCAGTTTTCTATGAGTTGAAAACTTCTAGGATAACCTTGATTTACAAAAAAAGGCTCTAATCCGTTTGTTAGCATTGCTTTGCTTTGTGCGGCTCCAGATGTGTTAGAACAGCAATAATTCCTCAGGTCCAGTTTTGGAAAGGTCGGACGTTCTGTGGACAGCTGAAAGTTTTTCATGGATTCTGAGGGTGGGAGGTGAGGCACCAGTGTCTCTGTGAAAAATTCAGTCCTAGAGGAGAATCATTGGATAATAAATCGTGCAGAGGCAATAGAGCACTGCAAATTTTCATGGAAGGTGCCTTGTCTGTAATGCGGTATCCACTGATGAGGTATTATTCTGTGTAATAGAACTCAAAAGAAAAGAATACAATTACTTCAGAATACGTTGTGCACTGAAGATATTTTACCTTAGATGACGTTTGTACTGTGTAGAAAAGCTGATTCTTTTTTTATATTGTATGAGTTCGGTTTTGAGACAGAAAATACTGTATAATTTAAGTTAGAAAATTGTTAACTGAATAAGGTGGTGGTGGTGGTTTTTGCATGTTTTGGTGTTTTTTGACCGAGTCTTGTAGAACTTGTAGAAAAAGATGAAATAGAAATTAATCTGGAAATCAAACAGGCTATATGTATGTTGACCGGTACGAAACGATTACAATAGTTACGTTTTCACAAATACGGTTAGATAAACGTCTTTCCGCCGTATTTCATTTTCACGTTACAGCAGTTGACACCTTCCCATTGATTCCTTCACTGCATAAGCAATACAGTTATTTAAAGGCTCTGGATAATGAACGTGGGCCATAACTCTTCAAGTTCTGAACTTAAGTAACTTCTGCTATTCAAGGAGTGTTATAAAGACTGTACGTTTCTCTTTTTCTGTATCATGTGGTACAGAAGGCTAAACGGCTGTCAGGGGACAAGGTGAAGGGGATGGCTGAGGAAATTCAACAGGAAAAAGAAGAGCTCTCTCATCTGTCAGAGGAGCGGTTGGCTGACCAAACACTGATTACCTCTAGAGATGAGATGGAAATAATTGAAGAATTGGAACCAGAAGGTAGGATTCATTGTTATTACTAAGTAGCTGTATTTTCTGAAAAAAATCTGTCTCTTTCCATTTTCATAGGGCATTTTTTACTAGTAGTGGAAGCTGCCTCGTTATGAGAAACTTCATGACGGAAACTACATTCCGGTGTACTTTACAGCTGAAGCTGGGTGGTGGATAAACATGCGTTTTCTTCCCAGATGGAAACCCATATTGTACTTGATTGCAAAAATCTGATATATGACTTAGATTCATAAAATATTAAAGGAAACCTGTCTTCTATTTTAAATGTCTTTATATTCTCCCTTAGAACCATGCTGTTCCAAAGACTATTTTAATGAATATGCTCCTTTTGTCTGCGTATAACGGCCAGTGCTGGTATCGGAAATCCTTTCAGACAGTGAGAGGGCTAGTATGCGATATCACGTCTGTGACACAAAGTTGTTAGATTTATTTAAAGATTATAAAAGCAGAGTCCTCCTGTTCCGCCTGTGAGCTTAAACTGCTTAGTATGGCAGTAACCGAGTCCATGATACCAAGTTTAAAATAAATGCAGAAGCAGAACGCTATAATTCTATATTTAGTTGTTTGCAGCTTTTTCATAAGAATTGATTGGAGAAACTTGAATGTTGAATGTTGATGTTGAATACTAGTTGTCTTTATAATTTGCTTCATGGAAAAAAAATGCTCTAGAATGTTCCAGAAAATAATGCACCTCCATACAGAACTACTTTTTTATTAAAGGAAAAATGTGCATTCTTCTTTTACATATGCATGGTGTTAAAGAAAGTCAGAGGAAATCCACAAACTCAGGCCATATTCCTAAAGTAAGCTAACAGTTGTGCATTACAGGACTTGCTCAATTCGCCAGCTTGCATCTGGAAAACATTACTATTTTTTTAACGAGAAAAACCAGGAAAATTACAGATTAGAATCAGTGACTCTAGAGGTCACTGATATTCAGTGTTAATCTTCTTCAAGGAAGAGAAGATTTACCTGGCACTCGTTCTTTTTATATTAGAAGGGGAAATTTATTGCAATCAGATTTCACAATAAGTCTTAGCTGGTCTAAAATATAGCGGGGGTTACCTGCACTGATTTATTTATTTATTTATTTATTTTTAGATCAAGAAGATCATCAAGAGGATGATGCTGTTGAATCAATAAAAACTGACAGTGATGACTGTATTATTTCAAGTCCCGTATCCACAAATATTAAACAGCTGAGTCAGAGTATACATAGCAATTATTTGGTAAGACTAAGAAAAATATTTTAGGCTGAATGTCCTCTAAGAGTAGCTTTGCTATATCTAACATCAGTTTTCAATGAAGCTGTACATGTACGGTATCAAATCTCTTGACTTATTCTTAAAACCAGTAATTCAGGACTTGAAGTCATATATACAAAATATGTATAAATTTGGAAAATTTACTTCGAACAGTTTTTCAATAGGATAGTTCTCAAAAGTTCATATTTCACACTTTTAGATCTAACATCGACTGAACAATCTTAACCCTAAAATTAGCACTTAAAATTACCTGGTTTTAATGTTCTGCAATGTGATATCCTAGAGACAGTTTTATTTTTTGAAGTGGTCTTTTCAAGGCTATGCGATGCCTTACAAAGTAACTAGCAACAGGAAACATGTATGAGAAATATTGCTCTGTTTTTATTAAGCCGTAGAAAATACATCCTAAAGAAGCTACACGTCTTCAGCCACAGTAGGTTTGTAGAAACGCTGTCACTTATATCTTCTTCAGAGAGATGCAGAAGGTACTTTTGATGATTGCATTATTTATATGTAAAATGTTAAAAGAATGTCACCTGTAATTTTGAGAACTAAAATGAATACTAGTAATCACTATTAAGTCAAACTATAATACATCTGATCTATACCTTTCTAGTCATCCTGTATTTTATTTTATCAGAATGATTTAAGAACAATTCTGAGAGGATTTTGTATGTAGATTTCATTTCGGGTTCATCAATTTCTATGTCCCTCCATCGATCTGTTCTTCCGTAACAATGTGCATGTTTGTGAATGGTAGATAAAAACAGTAAAAGTTATACACTATTAAGGCAACATGTTTGATAAAAGTTGGATTTCAAAAATATGCATTACTTTACTTGAATTCTTGGGTTGATTATAGAATACAGCATGTCAAAATTGCTGTTGAATTCTTTTTTCTTTATTTGTTTAAGCTCAAAAATCACTGCCTCTTATCTTTTGAGATAATTATCCTGCTGGTAATCAAATACTATAAAGAAGTTTTGTGACTTTTGGGGATCACCGTGCTAATTATCGTATAAATCTGAGTTGTATGCCAGACTGTTTAAGTCATTTAAGATCATACTGGGTTTTTTTCGTATGTTGCAAATTAGACAGTTCATGGTTATTTCTTAGATATATTGATCGTAAGGGATATCTAACAGATTTTCCAGTATCAAGATGTACCAGTTGCTTCTTTATTTTTTCTTCTTGTCTGTGATGTATGATGGATCATAAAATACTTAATTTTGTTTCATTTCATTTATAAATTTGAATATGAAAAGCATATTCAAGTCAAAGACCATCACTTCAATGACGTTCGGTAGCCATTTGACTTACAAGATTTTAGGGGAAAAAAAATTGCTGAAGCAATGTACTTGTATTAGTAGAGACAGAATGATGTGGAATTTTTTCTGCCATCCTAGTAAAATTTCCATGAAACTGCTGAATAGTGGGAGAATCTTACTGAAATATTGATCCAGATTTGGATTTTTAGGTAAAGTGTCATAGGATACATAATAAAAGGAGAAGCCTTTTGAAAGGAGGGGATAAAACTGCATCCTCAGATACTGAAAGGACTTGACAGCGATGGGAATTTTTCTGTATGGTGGATATTTTTACAATAGGATACACATGCTTTTCATTTTGATTAATTTTACAGTTTGCTCAGCAAAATATAAGCTGTCTCCGTACTAAATAAGAACATTGACTTGAAGTTCTGACTGAATATAGAAAGCTAATATTTTGAATGTGATTTAACACTTCAAGTGATTTCAGTTTAGAAATAAAAATTGTCAAAATATTTCCATATCGAAGAAATATGTTTAATAAATTTATGAAATGAAAGTAAAATATTGAAAAGAAATAAGTAAAAAAAAATTCGACATTTCTGTATCCGGTGTGTTCTGTTTTCTCTTTGAAGGATTTCACTGAATGCTCATCTGCATACTCCAGTTTTTAAACCATAGTGGCTTTTCTTTCTTCTTTCTTCCCAGAGTAACTTCAGGAAATATTTGTGACTCTTTCACTTGAGTCTGACCTGCCCATTTAAATAAAACTTAGTAAAATTTAGCTGTACACAAATACTCTGGACTTCGCAGAACAGTAGGAAACAATTTCATATAAAGAACAGAAAAACGTAGTTTCAGTTAAAGATAATAAGAGAAGGCTCTGGTGAAGAACAATTTTAATTTTATTTTATTGTTACATGTTAAAATTAACTTCTAAAGGTGTGTTTGATTTAACTAGGAAAGTTCACTATATGAAGTTGAATTATTTACAAAAACGTTACTACTTTACATGCCTAGCAATTTTTTGATTTGATGGATTTTTACTGAACTGTTTGTAGTATAGTCTGCAGTAGGTACTAACAATTCTCTTTCATTTGGAAAACTTCGGTACCTTGTATTACTGAAAGTATTTTAAGCAGTAACAGGATCGCTTTGCTGTGCAGGTAAAAATGATGTCAGCTGAAATTTGTGATTCGAATAACATTTTTACATGAAGATAACCAGCAGCCTATGACTATGACTACTGCAAAAATACTTTAAACATTGGATGGAAATAGGTATCTCTTGCAACAACAGTCTTAGCTAAAAACCCTGGAGCTTTAGATTCTCATTTTGTATATGTCAATCAATCAGTATCAGTCATATTAAAAAGCTGATGATTTACATATATGTATGTTTGTTTTGTGTTAACACTTAAAAAACAAAAAAATGATTTTGTACTATGTTTGTTTTGTCTTTAAATAGGAAGTTGAAAAAATCCGGATTAAAATTACGTCACTCGGTCTTACTGAGTCACGAATAACGTCAGATGAAACAATACAGCAGCTCTTTGTAGAATGCAGATTAAACAATTTCCTTGCAGAGGAGACTCCACTGTCACTTCCAAAACCAACAGGTGGTCAGAGGATTCACTATAACTATAGCACTGGTAAGTTTGATGTATCCCTGAGTAGGCTTGGTTCCTCTCTTAAATAACGTAAGACCACTACTTGCAAATACTCAGTGTTCTTTTAATGACAATTTTTTAATGGGGGAGCTGATCCATCCACGTTTAATACTAATACATTGCAAATTACTTCATAAAACTTAATGTTTATATTTAAATTACTAGCATACCTAGAACTATTGTAATAATTTATAATTCTCTGGTTAATTATTTTCCCAGCTATTTAATTATATTTCAATTATTCATTAACTCTTTCTTCCTGGTAAAGTTTTATTTCATGTAAGATTCAGCCTGAGCGCTTCAGTCTTTGACTTTTAGCTGAGAGTATTCTGGAGCGGCTGAATCAGTTTGGTATTTGTGACAAACCATTAACACAGACATTCAAATTAAGCATTCTTTTAATAATAATTTTGTGGAAGTGGCTTTGCAGAAGTGGTGTCTCGGTCAGATCTCTAAAACTGCTACCATCTACAAACCTGATTTTAGAATGCAGCTTGCCAAAGAATTCACTCATTTAGATCCTCCTCTTACTCATAAACTATTGGCTTGCTCAGTGTCTAGCTGAAGACTGAAATGAATCAGAAATGTCACATCAGCCACTGCTATGCTGGCATCGCCCACTTGAGAGGGAATATAGGTGACAGATTTTCTCCAGTCCATTGGTCGGGAGATTTCTCGTATTGAAATACTGTGGCGGGAAAGGAGGATTAAATTACTGAGGCTGTCAAAAAGGATAAACACTTTGCCATACATTCCCATTATCTCTAGCTTCCTTAGTGGAAGAAAATACAGTAGATCGCTTCAAATACAAAGTCATAAAGAACCTTGGCTTTTAAAATCGTGGCTGCTATTGCTATTAATAGAAAGTGACAGCTCTGTGATATGCTTAGATGCTGCTTGTATCTTTTTTGGCAGTGTTCATATAAACCCACCAGTGACACACCGTTAGATCACATGATTCTAACATTTGATTCTAACGTTGTTTTTCCTTAGAAAAGAAGAGGAAATAAGTGCTTATTTGTCTTCGTTCTTTTCTTCATGTTCTTCCTTCTAATAGGTGAAAAACAATTGATAACCAATTACATTCATTTATTTGCTTTGCAGTGATAAATGTGGATAAGGAAAATAATCATGCAGAAAGAGAGTATCTCAAGTCAATTCTTCTAAAGCCAGATCTACCTGCCGACAGGTACAGATTAATGCTGAAAAGCTCTCATGTAGGTCTTTGTAAATAATGCTTGTAGTTTGTCTTTTTGTCTTTACTAACAAGGTAACCCTAAGTAGTTAATACATAACTAACAAAAAATTGTTTCAGCAAGGAATGATGCCTGCATTCTGATGTGGCAGCGGGTCTTATTTCTTCTCTGACTAGGTGCATATGGAATGGAGTATTGCAACCTCATCTAATGTTTGTTTGTTTGTTTAGTGCTGTGGTTTAATGGGGGGGGGTGTTTGTGTTATTGATCGGGTTTTTTAACAACTTTGTTTTACAAAAGAGAGATTCTAGATCTTACCATCAGTAGTCTATCAGTAATGAATTTGAAAACCCCTTATCTGTGTGATGGTAGAACAGTACATTTGTTGCTTTCTGAATTCAGAATACTAAAAGGAGTCTTAAGATCTGCAGAAAGTGTTCCTTGGCCCCAGAATTAAAAAAAAAAAGTGTATATATATGGGTGTAGCAGACATCTATTATATGAATACATATGAGAAAGGTTATAAATTAGACGTGTTCAATTTGATAGTAATAAATTTGTTCTTATTCAATTTTTTTCATTGAGATAGCATGTGCATTACTTGGAGAGGATGAATTACATACTTTGATTCTGTTTCTTCTTGAATGTCAATCTTCATTAAAATGGAATAAGTATTAATTTAAAGATCCATTTAATTTACAGAAGAGTAGGATACCTGCTGGTTGTATTTGAAGTGTCAGAGTCATTTCTAAATCTTATTCACAAATCACTGATTCACTCAGAGTAAGAGAGAGTGATCTCTCTCCCTTCCATTTCCCTTATTTTGCTATCTGTATTATGAAGGTTGCTAAACGTATTCTACTAAAGCATGTTCTACTAAGATTTAACAATAATGAGGATAAAATATTCCTTTTGTTTTTTCCTGACAGATAATTTAGTTGCTAGAGAAATTTCCCTGTCCAGCCATCCAAGACCAGTCTGTCAGTCACACCACCTGAGCTGGGACTGAGGTCCCTTTGCAGCTACACCCCCCACGCGGTCCCAGTGAAACCAGTTCCCCTCGCCAGCTCCAGCCCAGGTTTCCAATCGCTGAGTCTGAGAGGTCCCAATCCTTAAAATAATTTAATTTTGGTGCAGTAATTAATAAGACAATAACAGTTCAAGTTGGAGCCTCAGAGGAGGGACCCTGAACCCCTGGGGTACCCTCACGGGACACTCTGGGGGTCATCATCTCCTGCCGTGTGCCCGAGTGTCCCTCACCTGGCTGTACCCAAAGTCTAGGGGTTATTGGCTCAGGCTGTGTCTCTGAATGTCCCTCCCCTGACTGGGCCACCGGTCCCTGGGCCGTTTGTTGTGCTAAGGGATGGTGGTTCACAGCCTCTTGCCTTGGCCTGGGCTCCTCTGGTGCTCAACTTGCAGCTGCTCCTGAGCCACCTGCACTGGATAGATTCCTCAACCCAGTGAAAGAAAACAGCTGGTCTGTGTCCTGCAGTTTCCCCCCCTGTAAATACTTAGATATCTATACTAAATATTTTACAAACCGGAGGTACAAATAAGGTAAAATAACAGCAGTGAGCTTTTTTTCAGAACAGAAGCATTCATCTCTTACGTGTGCCATCATGTCACTGCTGTCCCCTGTGTTACTAAGTAGGTTGTTTCCTGCAGTTATCAGAATGTCTGGTTTGGCTTGTGCTGAAATTTCAGTTCCGTATTGAATAAACAGGAAGGCAGAAGTTCATCAGTAGTCCAGTTTCCCATTTTATCATAGCAAGAGGACCACCAAGAAACAAAATTTGTGGAAAGATTCTGCCCATACACCAAATGCTTCAAACACCTCTATGCATTTTAGACTTGTAAAACAGTGTTTTTTTTCCTTTTTTATGGTTTGCAATTTGATTTTTGATCCTTTTTGAAGGCAAAATACCTCTTTTTTTGTGTATGTGTTTAGCCTAAAATTTACAGTGGTCAGCGATCCCCCAGAAGATGAACAGGATCTTGAATGTGAGGATATTGGGTTTGCTTATGTCAGTTTAAAAGAGATATTCCAGAAGCAAAGAGATATCATTGAGCAAGATATTGATGGTAAGTTTTGAAGATCACTTTCTTGTAAACTTCTGTAGCTTAAAACTTGTTGAATTTCTACTTTGCTTTGCAGGCTTTACTGTGTAAGTAATTGTTTGACATTGTTTCAATAAGAAATTCTTTAATACTAACTAATAACTTCCGCATTTGTTTGCAAAAGCGTGCAAAAACTATCTATTAGAGTTATTCCTTAAAGTCTGTTTTTAAAAATCCCCAAACCGAACAGCATTCTCACCTCATAGTAATCAGTTTATAAAACCTAAGAGCTTTCAAGCCATGTCCACTACTATAAATCTCTCTTTTCTACAACATACTTCATTGTGGTAGGACGATAAATATGTATTTTGTATAAAAATTTTTTTTGTATTACTATTTAAATCAGCAATTTGGTATTACTAATGTCTTTATTTTATTTGAAAATACGTTATAACCCCCAGAGCACCTTCAAGTCTGTTTCCTCCGTATGAAACATGTATGAGACAATATGAAATACTGGTGGTTTTGGTTAGGAATCGGTTTTAGTGAGCACCCTTCTGTAACAGCACGTGACCAAACTCACTTTGACTCATTAGAGCAAGGGGATGTGAGTACGAAGTGTGGAATCTTCCGTTTTGTGGGGTCATTTTTATAACACTTAAAAGAAGATTCAAGAAGGCTTTTTGGTCGTTTTGTAGACAGTGAGGATAATAGTCTCCTTGCTCAATTTCCTGTTTCCCAGGGCAGCTGGGACATGGTTACCAATGGTGCACTTTTCTCATTACCTTTTCCTCTCAATCTTCTTTCCCCATTGGGGTGAAAAAGCTGAAAGCACCTCCATTTTAAAAGAGTCGCTCTCCTTTCCCAGTAAGTGAACTAGTTTGATGACTGGATGCGGAGCACCCATGTTCGCAAGGTGACTTTTGCAACAGCGAGAGTTGTAGTGAGCCCCAGCAGAATACCAGGCTAACGTGACTGTACTACTTCTACTACCGCCTCTAATTCCTGTACCTTGAGCAATGGGGAGCTGAGTAATGAGGGAAGGACATAGGCTTTCTTATCCATTCCCACTACCATGCGTGATTTGCATCCATGCTGCTGCTAAAATACTCAAAGTTACAGGAACGCGATAAGGAAGATTCTAAGAAGAATCAGATTTCCGTACTCTGGAAAAATAATATACAGCTTTGATGCATTTCCTGCTGTGGCTGAGCAACTTAAGCTTTTCTCCACCAATAATTTTTCTCTGAGTACAAAAGCTCCTCCAAAAATTGTATTTTGTAATCTCTCACTGGAAGATTGGTTTTTGTTCTGGATTTCATGACCATACCTCCCACTGTCATAATTCCCATTTGATAAGATTGATTAGTTATGTAAACATAGTTTTTGAAAGTCACTTTTCACAAAACTCTTAAAATTCTTACTTGTCATCTGAGAGAATTATTAGGACCAGAAGGACTGGGTTTTATTACTAGTTATTGTAAGCTAATCATTGCCATGTAATGACAACTACTTCAATATTGTGAGGAGCTTTTCTTCCCCTAATCATCAGACATTCAAACTGATTTTTACTTTATGTTAATGATACCTATGAAAATGATAATAATAGCTAGAAGTACTTCTATTCTTTTTCCCTTCCACACTTCTCCCCTTTCCTGCATACGCTGTACAGCTTTTTTGGGGTTTTTTATTGCATCCATAACATATAAGCTTGCATATTTTTGAAAATTAGGATGTTTCAGAGAATTTAAACTGATTTTATGTTAATATATGTCAGATCATGGCAAAAGAATATATCTGTATATTTTCTTGGATGAAGTCATTGTAAAAGGATCAGTTCTTAAGATCTGGACACAGATGTCAGTTAAATGTAAGGGCACAATAAACAGAATTCCTAAGTAATGTTGTACACATTCTCTGAGTTGGATATTGGTTTTGATGCCATGATGATTTTTGTCTTTTCTTTATACCCGTTATACCTTTTTGCAACTTCTGTATTCTTGGTGCTTTTACCTACATTCTTGGACTTGTTTGTTAAGCTAAGAGACTAAACATTTTAGAGGCTTTGTAGTTAGGGTGCCAGTGTGCCCAGGCCCCAAGGTCCTCTCCAGAACACATTTTGTAAACTAAGATAGAACCATCCAGGGGAGGGTTCCTTAGAGAGGGGGGCTCATTCGAGCCTCTCATTGGGGAATTTTTGATAGATATGCTAATTAGTAAGACCTAGAATGTAAAACCAGATATAGAGGAGGGGGATTGCGGTGGCCATTGCGGGGGTGCATGGAGGTGTATTCGACCTGGTCGTGGTGCACCTAAGGATCCTTACAATAAATACCAAGGTAATGCCCTTTTCCCCTTCTAACCGTGTTCGCCTCTTGATTTTAAGACCAGGAAAAGGCATCAGTTTAAAGGAAAAATAATAAACCTAGACACAGGGAAATTCACAGGAGACTACCGCATGAAGATGAAGTCATTCTTAAGTTAGATACCATAAGCTTCCTTTTTCTTTTTGAGTATTGCAACCATGTATCTTTTTCATATTTTGTTCCTTTCACTGCTGATTGTGTCAAATTGAAGCAATTAAGTGAATGGCTAAGTAAGAAGATGGATGAAAAATATTATAATCAAAACATCTAACAGTATGTCTCAGAGATAATAGGACAGTATAAAAAGTGAGAAAAAAGTGTTATCTTCTAATATAATTAATTACAATTATCCTGCTCTTCTTTTAAGTAAAAGGGATACAGTCCCTGCTCTTGAAGTTGACAGTTCACTGAGTGATTTGTTGAGGCTGATTTGGGTCCATCCATCATACACAGTGTAGAAAATGCATTAATTGGTGTATTTTTACTTAAAAGTATTCCTATGTATGTAGATGTGTCTTTAATAGAATTTGGAACATCATTATTTACGTATTGTGAAAAATAATTTTTTTATATAGGCAGTTATTATATTGATACTTTTCTTTTTAAGTTAATTCCAACACTAATGCTTTTATTGATGTACATTCTAGTTCTAAGAGTGGTTCATTTCCAGTAGCCTGAGGACCTGAACTGGAAGATTATTTATTTATTTATTTATTTATTTCTCCCTTTTTTTTTTTAGCATCTGCTAGGTGCCCTTTAATGTGCCAAACACCAAGGAAAATTATCAAAACAAAAGTGAAATCTTAAGTTAAATACCTAATGCTGTTTTCTGATGTTTCCTTTCTAGTTTTTGATTCACAAGATGCCAGTGCAGTAATTGGAAAGCTCACAGTGACAGTGGAGGCCCTCCATGCACTGCGTTCAGTCCATGAGGAATGCAAAAGTTACTAGGAGGCAGGAAAGGGACGTTTGCCTGTAGAAGTTCTTGCTCCCAGTGTAAAGATATACGTGATGATTCATCAAAAATGAGATTTCTGACATTCTTACAGTATATTTAATGTAAAATGTATATTAAAAAGATGCTTGATGTGCAGGTGTAAAGTTTTGTACACTTTTCAGTCTGTTTTCTTATTTTTAAGGTCCTTACTGAATCCTACTTCAAGCTCTAAACACTTGATAGTATCACAGTCTTAACTTCGTTCTAACAAAGTTTGGTTTCAAACAAAAGCTGCTTGTAAATTATCAGATACCAATTTGAGGGTATTCTATCTAAAGAAGTAAGTGATGGTGAACCTTCAAACAGAAGTGCTTGTAGATTCTTACTAAGAGTACTATCACAATACCCAGTCAGAATACGATCATTCATGTTAGAAGTGGCCTCGGGTAGTTTTTAGTCCAGTTGCTGCAGGATTAGGTATTATGTTAGGCCACGTTGCTCAGGGCTATATCCAGCCTGGTCTGAAAACCTGCAAGGATGGGGACTGCTTAACTTCTCTGCACAACCTGTTCCAATGCCTGACTGTTCTCATAGTGAAAAAAGGAAATGCATTTCTACACATTACTGCAATCCAAACTGAAGCCAAAGCTAGATCTACGCACGTGGAGCAGCTTTTGCACTTAATGCACCATCTAATAATTTAATTACTTTTTTTTTTTTAATTCTAGGGGATGGCGTGTTTGTCGTTTGTTTCAGCCATTTAACATTTTGCACAGAAATAAAAACAGCAAAGCATTTTAGTGTTGATTTTCTTGCTTTGCAGTATGCCATCAAATTTTCGTCCAGTTTTGTGAAGCAGTTGACAAAAATAGCTGTTACTGTTAACAATGCGGTTTCCTCGGGTAATGTTTATGTAGATTTCAGTGGTAAACGATTGGTTATGGTTTATTCCTGGGTGCAGGGTTTTTTTATATTAGGCTTAGATTATTTTAAGAGTAAAGATAGCTGCAACAGTGCAAGACAGGTCTTGCACACAATCTAGCAATTATTTGTTTCACATTTTTGTGGATTTGGAAAATAATCTATTTTCTATTTAGACAAACTGTTATTCTTGTTTAATGCAGAATTATTTCCGCATGTTTTTAAGTCACAAGAACTGAACTGTCCTTGAAAAAATGTTGGAAAAATGTGATCCTTCTACTACTACCAAGAAAAAAAGCAATAAACTCTTTTGCTTGTAATAAACCAGTGGTTATTCTGTTTACCTACTCGAAAGTACAAATAGCTACACAAGGCTGATGGCCTTTGACTTCCGTGGCAATGAACAGCCAAACTTCACCTTCACATGGGGAAGAACTTCTGTACATTGAGGGTGGCAGAGCACTGGGACAGCTTCTCAGGGAAGTTGTGGAGTCTCCCTCTCTGGAGACATTCAAGACAAAGACCTACCTGGACTTGTTCCTGTGTCGCCTCCAGGTGGCCTGCCTTGGTGGGTTGATTGGACTAGATGATCTCCAGAGGTCCTTTCCAACTACCAACTAACTGTTCGGTGAATATATTTCGAATCAATGAGTTTTATTGAGGATAAGTAAAGGTATGAGGTTGATGCAGCCAGGCCTGTGGAATTTGCAGCTACTTAAAGGGCCATTGCAATTAGAGTGCAGCCAGCCAGTCTCCTTTCAGTTGTGGTAGACAGTGTTGAAGGGGTACAAAAGCCAGACCTTGCAGATTCACTGGGCTCCGGTTGGGTTTTAGGAGGAACTTAGTCCCCACGGGGCTGGTGTGCTGGGAGGGGACGAGAACGGGGACAGCGTGGTGCGTGCTGGTCTGGCTGGACTCGATGACCCTTCCAACTCAGGATATTCTGTGTTTCTGTGCATAATGCATTTCAAGAATACTATGAATCTTGAACATTTCTTCTTTAATAAGGTTCAAAGAGGAAAGATGAAAGCAAATATAATAATAACAATAAATACTTATGCAGTATTAATGTGTCTTTTTCTTGGCTTTGCGTTTTTTGCAGTTTTGGCCATGCTGTCTTTGTCTCCTTTTATTATCTTCAGTACTAGTGTCATTGTCACAACTTTGCCATTTTCTCTTTCTTTCAGAGGGTCTTCTATCCCGCTCGGTGCTCTTCACAGTCACTTGGATGTGGTCAGTTCAGGAGAACTCCGTGCAGTCTTAAATTGTGCACTTTGATTCTGATAGGGAGAAAAGGATAAATCTGAAGGCATTGGTGGAGTCATCTGCTAGTAAGGAAATTGTTAACCCATTGGACTTTGTACTGTGTACTGCTATGCTAAAACATGGTACATTTAGAGAAATAGAAATTTGAGTTGTTAACACTGTGAAGAGGAAATTTTAACGTAATTTTGCATGTATTATGACTTATACAATTAAAAGACTGACAAACTATAAAATAACACAGAATGAGAATAAAGCTATTTTATTACAACAACTAGTATAGTTCAGAAAAGTAGACAAATTTTTCATGGCAAAGTTAGAGCAGAAACATAATCTGATTTAAGATTAAATTGCCAGCTAGTCCTCACATAAGGGAAACAAACATGGTATTCCTTTAATTTCCTCATTTGTTCGATAAATATTTGTAACTGCAGTGCCTATTGGTAATGTAAAGGCATGCACAGCTGCAAGTTCTTCAAACCTGGTTTAACCAAATTTAAAGTCAGTGTGGAACAAAGCATTCCAAAAAGGAGCTTGAAAGAATCCCAAAGATTCAGAGCAACCTGCCTGGCAACCTGCCAAGGCAAGGTGACGTAGATTTGTGAAGGCATATTGCTGACGAGATCACTTTCTAACACAAACTCACCACCTCTTGCAAGTCAGGGTGATCATGAAGTAAACTGTTGTTCACTGGCAAAGGAGTAACCGGAAATGGAGAATTTCCAGAAGGCTCTTGACACCTAAAGGAACAACAAGCAGTTGCACAAAGGCTGGATGTCCACCACATACTGCTTATCAGAGTGATAAGACTTAACTCTTGAGCTGTAATGGGAATATCCAAGAGGACAACTGAGATATTAACAACAGGACTTAGATGAAAAAAAGATAAAGGAAATATACCCAAAGGCTTAATTAATGACCAATCCTCATATGTGCACACACAAAAGGGTACTAGATTTAACCATGGGAGTACAGCTGAAATACTGAATCTGGGGTGTTTAGACTTCCATTATAACAGGTTTATAACTGTGCATTCGTAGGCACATGACAGCTGTTTGTGCTTATACATGCAAAAAATGCAGGTGTAAACTTGGTGAAGGTTAAAAAAAGACTATCTCTGTTGTCAGATTTTTTTTCGCAGAGACTGAAAACATTGTTAGTGCAAAACCCAGGGTTCAGGATGTTCTCATTGTCCTGAGTACTGCAGAAAAAAATAAAGAATGGAAAATTGGAGCTAACTAAACATCTGGCAAGCTAAACAACCAAACATTAAAATTAACTGCAGCCTGTTGCAAGCCCTCAGTAAGGATGGAATGACAAGATGCTGTTTTAATGAAAAACCTCAAAATTGCTCTACCACATCAACTCACTTTCTTAATAAGATTTTTTTTTTTTAATCATAAGATTCATTTACAGGTGATCTTTGTTACCTGTCTGCAGGAGAATCTAAGTCAATATGGTTTTCAAAACCGTGTGTGCAGTTGTCTAGTTCTGGTGAGTGAGAAGTCCCTGTAAATAAGACAAGAGTACAAGAGTGTAATGACTATTTGGTTATGACAATTCAATTAACAAGTTAAAAACCACAGAAAGTGTTTTGTGTCATCTGTAGTGTGCTAATAGATCTAAGGTAGTATACAAAGGTACAGTGTCATTTTATGGAGATGATAATCAATAGCATCATCTTACAGCTTGAAAATGTTCGTTTCTCATTTACTCACTTACAGAAGCACAAATCAGGGTTGTTGAAGTAATCAAGAACAGCATCATTGTCATCCAGTTACAGACACAGGAGATGCTTCTGATTTTAGGAACCTCAGATATTCTGCTTAAACCCAGCAACTGCTCTGTAGAGCCTTTGAAGGAAGCAGTGGCACAGCAGGAACATGAATCCTTAATGTCTGGGTTGCAAACGCTGCCTGATCAATGGCTTGCTCGAAGGTTTAGTTCCATATACGTAAAATTAAGACTATGAGTTTGAATTCAATATATTCTTTGACCTACAATCCCTCCCCTTTAAAACAGCAGCTCTGATAACTCTGTGGCTTAAGCCTAAAAATGATCCAAGAGCTCAATAGTGGCTGGCCTTACTGAATCAACTTTTCCTGTCAGACTGCAAGGTAAAGTTACACCCCAATTCCTAAATGTAATCTGGCATGAAAACCTGGATTGCTGTTTTCCATAAAGCAGTGTCTGACACAGCTTGCAAGTTATGCTCTTCTGAACCAATCTATTTTATTCTCTTAGCAAATAAAAAAATACAAGGGCTGAATCCTTCCCTCTGCAAAAGGCGCAAGAAGTCTTTGTTTCTTAACAAAAAAAATTTTTAAAAAATTAATTTTTTCCAATTACAAATTGTTATTTTGTAAAAGACTGTAGGATTCAAAACTGTTCTTTAAAAAGTTGAAAAATTTACACCTAAACATACCCTTCCAATACTGCACAGTAATTGGTCTTCCATACAAATGGATTCCATCCAGCAGAGCTTTTGCATAAGGCACGGATACTTTGTGTTTAAAGCAGACATAGCCAAAAGACTTAGGTTTTCCTTTTCTGTCCTCACAAATCGTCACTTTGGTTAATGGTCCAGCCTGAAAGAAATTTCTATTATTTAGCAGAGACTGACACTTCATTGTGTTTTCAATATTTCATGATGATTTCTCTTCTGCCATAGTCAGAAACCGCAAGTTTCTTACTTTGAAAATGTCTCTCCACATTCCCAAAGCTCAAATTTGGAGCCTTCTACAAACAAAAAACAGCTCCACAAATGTTAAAAGGGAACCAAGCATCAGTTCATGTTCAGTCTTTCATAATCAGAATTTTTATTATTTTTAGAATACCATACCATAATAATTAGCTTGCCAAAGTGGAAGATTAATTTACTGACTCCATAGCAAAAGTTACCCTCCAGTTCATAGATAAAAATATTAATCGCTTAGAAGTAGCAATAGATACTTGCTCATCACTTGATGGGGGGGAAGAGCTAGAGGTCAGGGGTGCATGTTTAGGACTGTGCCATAGCAGCAGTATTGAACTGGGTACTATCCAAGACAGGGCAAGACTACAATGAGATGCATAGGCTGTTGCAGCAAAAGGGAAACCTGAGTGAAAACTAGATAAAATGAGGGAAAAAGACAAGTTACTGGGATGACCTAAAGACCCAGATAAAAGATGGCAGTTGGATGACTGCTGCACATTACGCAGAAGAATAATGCAAAACTGTGTTCTA
The DNA here is from genome assembly GCA_013397975.1 of Machaerirhynchus nigripectus. Lineage (NCBI taxonomy): Eukaryota > Metazoa > Chordata > Aves > Passeriformes > Dicruridae > Machaerirhynchus > Machaerirhynchus nigripectus. The sequence continues at coordinate 44,045 of VZRQ01000754.1, forward strand.
AGAGCATCTTTATCACTTTTGCATTTTGTACTTAATTACTCATGTCCTCTAGGAAGATAAACTTTCTGAAGCTCACGTTTGCAGTTATACAGCAGACTGCTACTTAGTCTTGAAAACGGGTAGGAATTAAGATCAGGCTTAAAACAGGTCCAACTACTTTGTGTTTCTACACTGTGCCTGAGGAGTCGGGGTTTGAAGGGACCTCTGGAGAGCATGTTGACCAACTCTCCTAACTGAACGTCCCATTGGTAGAATTTTCCTTCTCGAGCATTAGAACAGCATTTCGATATATAAGGGTACCCGTCCGCTACCTGCAGGAAGAGCTCGTAGAGGATCTCCTCCCTGACCCGGCTCTCCAAGTTCCCCACGAGCAGAGTCTGCTCCGCCGCCTCGGACCGCCCCGGCGACGACATAGAGGCTGCGGGAGCACTGCGGGAGTGCGAGAAGAGCGTCCCAGCTGCTGGGAAGCTGCGCTCCGGGGCACGTTGTGAGGGGCTGGGCCCGGCTCCTGGCAACACTGGAACGCGGGCGGGCGGGTGTCGCGCCTGTTTGTGACACCACCCACAACATCTGTTTGTGACACCGTACTTACTCAGTCGGTGTGTAGTAACGATGGTAAACACGAACATGAAGGTTTTTTCTTCTGTTTTTGCCACTGAATCTTAGGTCCTGGCAGGACTGACTGGTGCAAAACAAACCGACCAACCCTGAAAAACAATCCACCTCCCCAAACTTGTATTCACAAGTGTGATCCACTCCTGCCATTAACATAGCAATGAGTCCTTACTGTAGAAGAGGCTGCAAACAGAGCAAGTGCTCAGCTCAGAAGCAAAGAGAGAGGGTTTTATGAGATGGAACTCCTTGCCAGCTATACAGCTATACTGTTTCTGCACTATATTACAGTGCTGGCTTGAACAGCAGAAGTGATTTTATACCATGGAGCATGGAAACAATGGACTGATTTAATCTCTGCAATAAACTGCTGGAACCGTCCAGTCACAGCTGGGCAAATGAACAGACTTTTGCTCCTGATGAGCTTCCAGTGGCAGCAGGTCACAGGCAGAAAGCCGGGAAAAAGAGTATACCCAAAGCCCGGCTGCAGGAGCAGCCCCTGGGCAGGGGAGCACTGAGCTCACGGCACAATGAGGATTCCTGATCCAAGCTTTTCCTGTAGAAACACCAGATCAATCGCTAACACTACCAGTCACACACTTGCTGTTGCGAACATCAGACAGTGTTCCTGAGCATTTTTAGTTCTTCATAGTGAGGGCACACTGAGCCCCTCCCAGGCAATTTGGCGTGAAGCAACGGGTGTCTTCCAGCTCCCATTAACCAGCAAATACTGCCGAAAGGCATCAGTTGAGACAAAAGGAGGCCCACCTGCACCTCTGCATCCCCCTGCTTGACAGGACTGGGGCTGGGTTGAGAACTGCTCTGACCACAGAGCCAGCAGGAAGTCTCCAGCACAACGGGACACAGGCAGCAGGATAGCAACTCTCCAGGAGCTGCTTCTGTCAGACTGAGCTTGTGCCAGGGTGAAAAATTAGAGCAATGACTTGTGGAACGAGCTGCATTGCTCCCAGAGCCCAAGAGCTTGTCAGACAGAATATTTCACCTCTGCGGATCAAAGTAAAAAAGTTTTGTATCGCCGGTAGCCTCAGGGAATAAACGAGAATTGAGTACATGAAATGCACAGCATGAACTCAATACCTGGGTATGTGTGTTGGAGATGAATGCAATTATTGATACTTAGAATAACAAAAAACATTAATCTGACAGAAGAGTGAGGCTGTTCATTTCTATGAGTTTGCACGACAAGGAAGAGTTTGAACCTTTTAACAGCATTCCCAAAATGATGAACTTTGCATGGAATCAGTTACACTGCTATTCAAGTATAACGTTATTGCCCTGCAGAAAAGGGTGAAAAAAGCAGTACAAGACACTTCACAATACTGTGACTATTTTCACACAGACCACTGTTATTGCAATAATATCCATAAACAAGAATCAAATTTCCCTCAAAAGAAAACTAAATACCAGTAAAACCTTAATGCATCAGTCTTCATTATCTTCAGATGGCTTCGGAAGAGTAATACTTCTGTATTCTGCATCTCAAGGCACAACAGACATTTTCAAACGAAGGCTCAGACCAACAAACCCAAATCGCTCCCAGCAGACACGTTCCTTAGAGCATTCCCTCATTGGGGAATACAGACAGTGAGCGTATTTCAACTCAAGTCTCAGGTGCATTCCTAGCAGTCACTAAGGAAATTAACTTCAAAATAATCTGCAACCACTGTAAAATCACTTCTGCACAAACCCATCTGTCTCTACGTTTATGACCATCAGACAGAGAGAGCAGAAGAATGACAGGACTGAAGCAGAGCAAAACAAAAAAAAAACCCAACCAAATAAACAAACAAAAAAAAAAAAAAAAACAGGAAAAAAAGAAAACAAAAAAAAAAAAAAACCCAACAAAAAAAAAAAAAAAAAAAAAAAAAAAAAAAAAAAAAAAAACAACCCAACAAAAAAAAAGACTGCAGCAGGCAGCAGGCCAGAGCAACAAGAGAAAACAGGAGGAAGAACAGACCGATATAGAAACCAGGTGAGGGACAAGGAGTTAGAAAGTGGAATACTGTGAAAGAAAGAAGGACAGGGAGCAGGACGCTGGGACAGAGACAATGAGAGCAACAGAGAATGACAGAGATACAAAGAACAAGGAAAAACGGGGCCAGAGCGGTGAAGTAATATATATCAGGGTCGGGGAACAGCAAAAGGATAAGAGAGAGTAATAAATGAACAGGAAAATGGAAAGTGAGATCCAGAACTGGGCAAAGAGCAACAGTTAGCAAAACAAAAGGACAGAGAGAGAAACGAAGGAGGGAAATAGCTAGGAAGGCAGGGACACACTGCAGTACACAGAGGTACAGAGAGTAAAAAAATACCAAAGAACAAGCCAGATAAATTGTGAGGGGAAAAGATGCAGATTCAACTCAGAACACATCGATGGAAAAGGAAAAAACAGCTGTAAGCTGCAGAAGAGAGACAGAGGATGAAAAAAGGAGAGGGAACTGGTGTGAGACGAGCATGGAGAGAAAAAGGAAAGGGAATGTGGTAGGAAGAGGAAGCAAGACAAAATAGAGACAAGAGGAGAGTTATAGGGAAGCAAAAGAAAGTAGCCACAGCAGCATGCAAAAAAAAGGGGGGCCAGAGAGAAGCAAAGAGACCCCGAGACACACAAGAGGGGAGACAGGGCCCAAGGGACCTTGGACTCACCTCAGCTCTGACTCTTGACACTGCCGGGAAAATTTGCCAGTTCAGATGCTGCTTTCCCCTTCTCCCCAGAGAGGCAGACTCTCACTTGCCTGCAGAGGGAGCTGGGTACCGGCAGCATGGCCTCCACTTTTTATTTCCTTGCCTTTTTATGGCCTCTCCAGGCTCTGCCACAGCAGCTCCTGTCCGAGCCAGTAAGTGCTCATCCTGTCCCTCTTCAACCCACGCCCTGGAGGGAGCAAGGCCGGTAGTAATGTTGGAAATGATAGAAAATTTAATTTTTTTTAAATGTAACTTTAGTCAGTTTAGTTCACCTTTGCTCCAGGGGAAGGGAATTGAAGTTTCTTTTCAGGGGACTAGTTCACCAGGCAAGGTCTGATGAGCTTAACATCTCAACAGACTGGGAGTAGCACAGAAGATACACAAAAGATAGCAACCATTAACGACCATTTTTAGCTCCAGACATCACCCATGGCATGGTCGGAGACACCTGGTCTGGGAAAAGAGGGCTAAGAATAAGGACCTAATTAGCATCGAAGGCAGAGAAATCCGTATCCAACAGGAAACCAAACACTAAGAACTGCACAACTTGGGACCAATGAATATTAAACCAAGTAATTTCTATGGGTTTTGACTGTATAAAATATGTGAAAAATCTAGTAAAGAACTATGTGTCATAGGATGATTTTCTCTGCACAACCCGGCCGATGTGTGGATGAAATTATTTCTGTTGCCCATCCTGGCCAGAACAACATCCTGGCCAGAATAAAATAATGTCTTGGTTCTCCAACACTAAAAATGTTCGAGAGGGTTTTTTGTTTGTTTGTTTTTCCCGCAATTTCGGTGACACTAACGACCCACGCAAGCCCGAGGTGGGTGCAGTCACTGGCATCCCCCCGGGATATTGCGGGGAAGAATGGACACTTTCATGCTCAGCGTGGCCTCTGGCAGAAGGAAAGAAGCAGCAGCGACTGTTATTACTGTAGATCCCTTGCACGAATGCCTCCTTCTGCAGAGGCTTCTGGGGACACTTCGACGGCCAACCTGCCACTGTCACGACAGGGCTGGGTGCGGCCGGTGGACACAGGGCAGGTTTCAGGGGCGATGCTGGAGCTGGGGCAGCAGCACAGGGCCAGCCGGGTCGGTGGAGACTCGGGGGAATCCTGGCGACAGGGAGAGGCGCCCAACTCCTGCCCGGGGATGTGGCCACTTCCTCCCGGGCCGGGAGCCGCAGCGGGTGGACTGTAGCTTCTACCCCGCCATCCCGGGCGGCCCCGAGGCGGCACTTCCGCACCCCCTGAGACTCTCAGTCACCTCACCGCTGCCGCGACCTCATCCCTCACCCGCCGCTGCCACCGCCGGGCCCCGCCGTGCCGTTCTTGGTGCTCCGCAACGCCGTTACCGAGCACAGCGCGGGCACCAGGCCTGGCGGCGGCCCCGAAGAGCACTCAAACGCTGGGCGGCAGCAGCACTCCGGCGGTACCGGCGCCTCAGTTCCGCACTTTGCACTCCGAGCGCCGCCGCCATCGTGCCCATGGGAGGGCAGCGGCGTGTCCTTACCGGGAGGCGGCTCAGACCGCGGTTCCGCAGTGCCGGCCCCGCGCGCCGCTCGGCGGGGTCCCAGCCCGGGAAGTCCCGCGGGGCCGCCCACGGCGGGGCACGGAGCGGGAGGTCATAGCCGAGGAGCGGAGAAAGGACACAGACAGAGGCGGGGAGATGCACGGGAAACACATGGAGATGACATACCCCAGATCCAGCCGGGATAATGCGCAGCAGACAAATTATTTGGGATAACCCACACGAAGCAACCCTATCTGGCTAACTGACCCACAATGGATAATCCACAGCAATGCCCACCCCCAAACTGCAAATATTTCACCCCAAATTTTCCCAGTTGTTGGTTGTGTTGCCACTTTGGAGTATTTTTCCTAGTATAAAAACTGGGTTTTACTTTCCCAAATATTGAATTTGGCAATTTTCTCAAGTTTTTTCACAACATAAAAACTAAGTGATTTTTGCTTTTGGATCTGTGCATGAAAATATGGGGTTTTTAGCTTTCTGGCTGCTCACATCTGCGCATCACAGGACAGCCCAAGCACCAGTGCCCGCTGCCAGCACCATGAAACTCCCTGGGCATGCTGCTGCTCTGAGCCTGCACAGCATCCATAGGGAGCAGCACAGAGTCACTCGAGGGATGGGAGCATGGGCAGTGCCACAACCACTCAGCTTTCCTAGAAGCGTAACGTTGGAATACAACTGGCTACAGACACTTCATGAGGCTCGACAACATCTCACCATGGACACCTGATGAAGCCAATAAAATATGCCAGTTTTCCACTCGTGCACATCTGTGCCCCATCCATCTTGGAACACAGGTGCTCACAAGGCTGATGCAGGCAAGCAGAGTGGGAGAGTCCCCAGGGCTCCTCTTCTCCAGGCCAAGCAGAGCAGAGGTTGTGAGCAGAGGTTGTGCCCTCAGCCTCCATTATGCCTCCATCATTCCAGTTCCTGCACTGGCATTGCTCCACAGTGCCCATACCCCTGACTGGACCTGGTGGCCCCAGCCTGCACACCATACCCAGGCACAGCCTCCCTTCCCCTACAGTGCCTCCTGCGCCCTTGCTGGCACAGCCCAGCTGTGGGACTGCCCTTGCTGACCAGGCACACTGCCCACCCCTACCCACCTCACCCTCCAGGGCCACTCCCACAGCCACAACTAGTCCCCAGTTCCCTGGCTCCTACAGGGCATCAGGCCATCACCAGGCTGGTGCTCAGTGTCCCCAGTAGCACATTCCCCTCTCGCCTAGTCCCAGCTGTCAGTGTCATCACCTGCACCCTCCACCTCCACAGAAAAGACACTGAAGAGCATCCCCTGAGAGATCTCCCCAGTGCATGGCCACCACCCAGGCTTGGACACTGAGTGCCAACACCCTTGAAGCCAACACAGTTGGGGCAATCTCTCATGCTGATCTGGCACCATTGGCTATAGGAGAGCCCAGCTAGCTCTCCCCAGATCCCTGCTCCTGCACATCCAGGAGCGTTTGTACCAACACCTTCCCAAGGACAGGGCAGTCTGAAGGCTCTCCCACTGCCCCTCCTTGCCTTTCTGGAATATGGTTGTGGCAGTTGCTCAGATTGATGGGAGGTCTCCCCATTAGAAGCAGGACCTTCTGAAGAGCAGGGCCTGGCACTGGCAGCATGGCTCCCCCCCAGCCCCAGGATGCTCCCCAGCCAGTCAGAGCCATGTAGTAAACGGTTTAATTCACACACTGACAGCACCAGAGCCAGCCTGAGCTGGACTTTATCCGCTGCTCTGCTTGGCCGCCAGTCTCTTGTCTCTCTCTTCAGCAATGGTCAGGCGGATGCCCTTTCCACGGGGCAAGGAGATCCACGGCTTGTTGCCCTGCAGCAAGGGAGAAGAAACCACTTCACACCAGGAAACCCAGATAGCAACAGAGTTCTCCCTCTAAGGGGGAAAGCAGCAGAAGCCCACCCCTGCTCATGCTGGGCCAGGTCCACATGGTGGTGGCACTGGCCCAGCAGAGGCCCCTAAGGTGCCAAAGATGCACAGGTCTACAGCTGCCTTTCAGTCACATCCCTAAAGAATGCACTTCAGCCCGAAATACCACTCCTCTCTAACCTGGCCTAAAGAGCCCATCAGGGATGACAAAACAGCAGAGGCTTTGTGGAGGGCACTCTATGAGTCAGAGCAGCTGCCCAGATCACAGTTCGGCCTGAGCACTGCTCAGCCCCCAGCTCTCAGATTTCAGGGCTGCTTCTTGAAAACATCCGCTTTTCTAAATTTGCAAATGCTTCCTTCCCTTCCCAGAGCAGGCAGAAATACAGGTAGCCAGAACTGAGTCAGAACTGAGGGCAGCACTGAAGCTCCACTGTGTGGGAAGACAGCTGCCTAAGGAAGCACCAAGACTCTTTGCCCCAACCTCAGGAGACAACCCCCCACCTGGTGCCCCCACAGCCTTACTTTGCCTATAACGAAGATGTTGGAGAGCCTGGTGGCAAAGCTGTTGCCGTTGGCGTCCTTCACATGAACCACGTCAAACGACCCGGGGTGCCTCTCCCGGTTGGTGATCACCCCAATACGGCCCAAGTTGGCACCGCCAGTCACCATGCACAGGTTACCTGAGTAAGGGAATACAGGTGTGACAAGGGCTGGCACCAGGTGCTGTGGTGAAGCCCTTCCACTTGGGCTCTTTGCCCATACGAAACATTCCCATCCCACCTGTGCTAGCACTTCTCACAGCTCTGTGACTGAAACCTTCTCTCACCATCAAGAGACAAGGTCAAGTACCTCCCCACCAGCTCGCTGCTTCTACCTGGTGCCTCAGAACTGCCAAGTTCCTAAGCCAAATGCTTCCCACTGCTAGGACACAGGAGGAATCCCCTGCTCCAGCTCCAGGTGGACATGCTCCAGGGAAACAAACCCTTTCCCAAGGCTGACACCACTGCCTCTCTATTTCAGTGCAAATATGCCTAGCATTTAATTTCCACACTGCTCTCCACAGTGGGGAAGGGTACAGTGCTTTAATGGGATGCAAGACCCACCTGTGTCAAACTTGATGAAGTCTGTGATCTTGCCTGTCTCCAGGTCAATCTGGACCGTATCATTCACCTTGATGAGGGGGTCTGGATAGCGGATAGTGCGGGCATCATGAGTGACCAAGTGAGGAATTCCTTTGGTGGCCACAAAGATCTTCCTCACCTTGCACAGCTTGTACTGCAAACAAAACCCAACACCTCTCAGCTGAGGCAGTGAGCAATGCCATGGACTAGGGAACAGAGCCACCAGCCACAGCAGAACACCCAGACACTCAGGGCTCACAGTATGAGCCCAGGCAGTGACTTGCCCAGCTCCCTGACTCAGTAACAACTTTTGAACAGCTGCCATGCAGCTTTGCTACAGCCCCACCAGAAAACACTTGCTGCAGGAGCAGCGGCCCACCTTGGGCTTCAGCTTCCCCACAAACACTGACTGCACTTTCACAAGAAAATTTTTACCAGGGCAGTTCCTACGTTTTTCCCCGTAGGGCATACAACAGAGACAGAGGACTGCATTTCTCCAGAACCTAAGAGATGTCTGTACCCTCCACAGCACCAGTTTCCCTCCTGCCTCCTGTCACCCTAACTCCCTCATAGCCTCTCTGGACCTCACAGATCAACACAGACTAGTAGTTAGAGAAGCACATCACAAGGAGAACAGAAGCCCCAAACTGCACCCCTGCTGGCTCCAGCACACCCAGCTCTGCTGTCCACACAGCCGTGTGCCTGCGCAGCCTGCCCTAAGGAAGGAAATGCAAAGCAGAGCGTGGCCTCGCAGCTCAGGCACAACATGCCTGGGTTAAGGAAATGCATGAGGAAGTTGCTCCCCAGCATCCAAGCTCAGAAGGCAGTTTCGTTGTCCTGGGAAGACGTTCAAGGCTTTTACACCGCAGGCATTTCCACGTTTCTGGTCACTGTTAGCTGGCAAAGCCAAGACTCTGCTCCACCCCATCTCCAGATGGACAATACCAGACAACACACCTACACCCATCTGTGAACTACTTTCATGTCACCAAGAGACCTCAACAACAGGCTTCAACACAACCCTGAACGCCCCAATCTCAAGTGCAGCATGGCCTCAACTGTCAAGGAAGAGAGACATCAGCTCTCATTCAGGAGATGCCAAAGAGGAAACATTGCCCCAACCAAACCCAACTGGGCCCATGCTTACACAATGCCGAAGCTCCTCACCTTGGCCTCCTCAGGTGTGATGCGGTGAACAGCAAACCGGCCCTTGGTATCGTACACCAGGCGGAAATGCTCACCTGTCTTCTCAATGCTGATGACATCTGATTGCAGATAGGGAAATACAACAGCAGCTGTTATCAGCTCATTACCCAAGACCCTAACTTGGCATCAAGCTTACCAGGGACTGCTGAACCCTTAGGGTGTGACTGATGAGGTTGGGATCTACCCTTGAACACAGGCTCACATCTTTTGCTGTGACAGATTGCAAATTAGAAAAAACTGCTGAAGGCTGGAATCTGAACAGCAACTTATCCAGGTCAAGCAGGCACCTATAGGCTACAGGCACCTGGCTTTGGTATTCGCTGCTGTGCACAATCCCAAACTAAGTAACAACGGCTTATATGTATCTTTTCTTCAACTCCAGCTAGGAAACCTTACCCCTTGAATAAGGCCAACCCCACAAAACACTCCCCCACTAGTGTAGAAGAGCTGCCTAAGGAACTGCCCCAATCCTACTCACCCATGAAGCCTGCAGGGTAGGTGATGTCAGTGCGGACTTTGCCATCTATTTTGATGAACCTCTGCATGCAGATCTTCTTGACCTCGTCTCCTGTCAGAGCATACTTCAGGCGGTTGCGCAGGAAGATGATGAGAGGAAGGCACTCCCTCAGCTTGTGTGGGCCTGTTGATGGGCGGGGTGCCTGCGGACAGAAGCTTTCTGCTGGAGGCTCAAGCAGCATCAACCGCTCCAGAGAAGGAAACCACGATGCCAACAGCTCCCGCAAGAGCATGCAAGGGCAGCAGCACCAAGTGCAGCTGCCACGCAGGCACCGACCGGCTGCAGCTCTCTGTTCTTGGTATTCACAGAAGTTTCCCCCATGTCTTGCCAGCCTCACAAAACTACCCCCAACAAAGCACAACCATCCATCTCAACCCAGAGGAAGAAAAGCACAATAAGCAGCTTAAAAGAGAACAGCCCCCGGAAATGACCCCGGCACATCCTCTGCAAACGGGGAAAAACGAACGCTGTTCACAAAGACCCTGTCGTTAAACAAACAGCTCCTGTCCTGTCCAACTGCCCCTGTCCACCGTTCGCCTCCGCGCAGTACCCGAACACTTCCCCTGATGTGACCTGCGGCTGCCACGAGCAGCCCGGCCCCGGCCCCACCTCCACCTCCAACCCCGGCTTCAACCCCAAACCCAAGCCCGACCACAGCTTCGACTCCAACCCAGGCCCGCACTCACAAAGACGCCCGTCAGCTTGTCCAGCATCCAGTGCTTGGGTGCAGCGACGCGCTTCAGATGCTTCTTGGGGCCGCGGGCCTACAAGAAGGGGTGTATTACGGGCCGCCGGCAGGCCTGGCCACCCCCAGCCATCCCACCCCGGCACCCTCAGACTCCCGCCCCTCGGACCCAGGCGCCGGGCTCCCTCCCGCGCTTCTCGCCCCGGGGGGGGCGGCCACAGCCCGCGGTGAGCGGGGGATGGCGGCGGATGGCGGCGAGGAGCGGCGGCGCCGCGCTCTCACCATGGCTGCGCTCTGCCGAGAAAGGGCTGATGCTTCCGGCCTGCCGCGGATGAGCAAGGCGTGGGGGCAGCGGCGTGCGTCGCCCCCTGGCGGCCCGGAGGCCCAAGGCCGCCCGCGCGGTGACGAGGAGATAGGGAGGGCTTGTGCCTTCCTCGCGGCCCCGACGGGGACACTCCGCTCCGGGACACCGCGCTCCGCGACTCCCTGCTCCTAGCCAGGCCACTGTGCCCGTGGTCATCGCTGGTCATCGCTGATGGCGTGGGACAGCCCGCCACGTTGTGCCGCTGCGGTTCGGGAGAGTGGGTGAGTGTCGGGAGCCGAGCCAGGGGTAACGCCCGTACCGGGACACTGCCTTCCCCCTGCCACGGCCCCTCCCGGGGTAGAGCTGGGACGCCACGCAGCTCCCAAACCTGACGCCTGGCCTTAGCGCCCACTCCTGGAGGCAGTTCGGGGGTCGAGTGGTCCCAGCTGCTCTCCCCAGGGAGGCCGACGTGTCCCTGCAGTGCTCCAGAGTCCCCGGGACAGTCCCAGGGCCCACTGGCCAGGCAGCCCAGTGAGTGCAACAGCCCCACGCCTAGGACATTCCCACAGCAGCGCTCCCACAGCAGGGTGTGGCTGGGACAGAGGTCCCATTCCCGAGGGTGACACTATCACCGAAAACGTCGGGATAGATGAAACTCTGAAACCCAGAGTTAGAGAAACCCAGATTAGAGAAACCCAGATTAGAGAGCAGCATTACTTTATTCACAGTGCTGGGTGCATAGGGGGAACTCCACCTATGATACATGCACACTTTCAAAATTTTCACTATTTTAACACTTTAGCAAAGAAATTAATGTTCATCAGCTATAAAGTATATCGTTCTCTTCATTAATTTGTTCATTAATTTTTAATCTTCTATTAGTTATTGATTTCTTGCTTCTCATGCTACTTAGTCTACATTTTCAGTTTTGTTATTATCTTATTATCTTTTCCCGCGATAAGACAATTGCTGAATTGTCTTTGTTCGTTTCTTCATCTCTGGGTTCTGCAAAATGTCCTTGTAGTCGATAAATTCTGCGTTCTGTGTGTCCAATTTCAGCAATATATCTCTCCCATGCTTAGTCCAATGAAGCATATCAAGGTTGGTTTAGAAAAACTTAAAAGTTTCAGTAATTTTCCTGACCTATGCTCTCACAATAGCAGCTTATGACAAACCTTGTTAAGTGCTTGGCTATGGTGGCAAATTACACTGTTTAAGATTGATTAAAACAATCAGGGATTTTAATTAGAAAAGTTACTAGGAAAGTTATATATTTCAACAACAGGATGGGGACACCATAAGCCAAGAGGACGCACTGGACTTGCTGGACGCCGACCTGCCTTCCACCCAGGGCCGCTTCACAAAATGTCCTTCGCCAAAATGGACAAGGAAAGAGGCACAGCCCACGGAAAAACGGTCCCTCCAGATTTTATTACACGGCAGCTTGAGACCCTCGCCTGCCGAGCCCACCGCAATGCCTGCGCATTTTGGGACAGGCAGCACGGCCCCAGCTCCTCCTCTCACCCCTTCCCACACCCGGCCGGGTTCCGAGCGTTTCCCGCGCCCGAAGCGCCGGTATTTGGGGCAGCCGAGACGCTGCTCCCCGGTGGGGTGAGGTAGGAGCCCCCCACCCCAGCCGCTCTCAAGCTTCAGTAGCCGGCCGGCAGGTCCGACGGGGAGTCGGAACTCGTGGTGACCGAGCCAGGGCTCCGGCACCTCGTCCGCCCTGTCGAGGCCAAGCTCCACCAACAGCACCCCTAAGCACCTTGTCACCGCGTCCGAGTCGATGAGGCTGGGGCCGGCGGCCGGCAGGGGGCGGCTCCCTGCTCCCCGCGGCTGCGTCCCCAAGCTCCATGCGAGCGGCGAGCCGGGCTCCGGGGTCTCCCCGCGGCCCGGTTCTGGACATGGAGCTTCCGGAGGCGCAAGCTGGCCAGGAGGTTGGGACCCGCTGCAGGCCACAGGGGCGGAGAGCAGGCGGAGTCCCCACCGCCGGCATCTCCCCGGCCCCGAAGGGGTAGCGCAGGATCCTGCGCGTAGCATCGTGAGGTCCTTCGTGCCTCGGGGAGGGGACTGTGAAACAGCTAATCTCCGGCGTCTACGAGGACACGGCAGCGCTCAGAGGGGCTCGGGCTGCTCCGAGTGGGTGGGGTCCGGCGAGGTACCCAGACGGGGAGGGAACTGGAGCGGCAACCCGGCTACCCCCACACTTGCCTGGGTGGCAAGGAGGGCATCCCACTCTGGATGGGAGATGTGGGGATTTCCACCCAAGAGGTACCTCACCTAAAGCCACAACACTTGACACTTGGGGGTTTCCTATTATTTTCCCAGCTGTGTTCCTGAAACAGCTCCCACAGCTTACAGGGCAGTCTGCCTGGTGTGGGGACAGAGCACATGGGGCCCTGAGGTGGGGCAGAGGCAGCAGCTGGCCAGCTTCTCTGCTCCCTCATTCCTCACTTTTTCCCTGGATGGACAGTCCCCAAGCCTGACACCTCCCCTGGGTACTGGGACCCTTTGCTGTGGCAGTGGCAGCACCAGCCTCCTGAGAGCAGTCAGCACACAAGACTGGTCCCAACGACACACACCACACCGCACCACACCACACCCCACCCCACCCCACCCCACCCACCACACCAGGCGCCAGGGGTACATGGAAGCAGGCAATGGTGCAGGAATCATGCGAGCCACATCCTGCTGAACCATCTCCATGCCAGATTTCCTGTTGTTTTCAATCGGCAGTGAAAAACAAGAGAGCAAAACAAAGCCAAGGCCAGGCTGGGAACCCCTTCATCTTCCTGTTTCTTCCAGCATAACCTAATTAGAGCCACAGGAAATACGCTTTCTGACAGTCATTGGGCATCTTTAAAAAACCCAACACAATAAAAAGTCCATGGGCCAGGAGAATGAGGGGACAAGGGGAGCAGAGGCCAGGCTCCATGGCCCATGGCACTGGGAGAGATCTGCCCCAGATACCTGTATACATGTTCCCTTGCTGAGACACCTCGTGGCAGCTCTCATGGGGCACCAGAGCATCTGGAAGTTCATCCAAGATCTCCCAGGACAGGAGCTGCCACAATGCCCTGCATCTCCCTCGACACTCTTGAGAGGCTCCCCAGGGTCCGGCCCCTCTGCACAGATTTCAGGAGCTCACACATGGCTCTGCAGTGGGGGGTGCTGTGGAAAAGAGCACTGGCAAGGTAGGGTAGGTGGAAGAAGAAAGGAAAGGGCTGGAGGAGTATTTCAAACATTTTATTTTTTAAGAATTCCCAGTTAAAAACACAATGCCTGTGCCTTTCTGTGGGTAAGAGACACCACCTGTGTGCCTCAGGGTAGCCCTCAGGCTCTATTTCCTGAGTGGGCAGCTCTGAGGCTGTGCCCATAATAGGAAGGTAACACAGCACTGGGATCGAGCTGGGGAGGGCTCACAGCTCTGAGCAGCCCCTCTCTTAAAAAAAATTTAAAACCAGTCGTGAGAACAAACTGTGGTGTTAAAAAAGGAAAGAGAAAGGAGCAAGGGAGGCTCTGCCAGCACTGTAAGGCTGTGGCTGGAGGGCCCACACTCCTGCCTGGGGAGAGCCACCGTGCTCGTGGCATGCAGCGGCTTTTCTTCTTTAAAGAGAAAAAACATTAACCAACCAACCAACAGTAATTTCTTCCAAATTTTCCCTGCAGCCACAAATTTCACCAGTTGTCCGCATAAACATGCTGTCTTCCCCACAGGAAATGCTCTTGCCTGAGCCTTCCTTTTCTGCTAAACAACATGCTTCAGATTCCCTGCAAAAAAAAAAGAAGCAGAAAAGGGTATTTTCACTGATACTTTAGCCTGATGGAGTGACCTGGCAAGGGGTGCCACCCCCATGCCTGATGGACTCGGCCACGATACGGGAATTCCAGCCTCAGCACAGATCTCAGTTCCTGCTGACCCCTTGCTCCCTTTGCAGAGGCTGCTGCCCTCGTCCGAGCCAGGCTTTGGAAATTACCATGGGGGGGTACCCTGCCACTGCTTTCACTATGCTGAATGCTGGTTTGGGATTCATGGACCAGCATCCGAGAGGCACATGCTCACTCCCTGCTGCCTCGTCTCTCTTTCAGGCTGGATTCACAGAAAGGAGTGCACAGCCCTCCCTTCCAGCTCTGGAGTGATGCTGTTCCTCCTACCCTCTTCGACAGGTCCCCAAGGATCCTCCCTAGGATCAGCCTGTGCTTGGGAATGGACACCCGAAGGCATCCATGGCCATTGCTCTTCCTACCCTACTTCTAACACCAGCACACTGCAACACACAGATGGAAAAGGGCTGCCAAACCCCATCTTGCTGTTCACAGCCCCTCTGGCAGAGAGGAACAAGACATATGGGCAAGGGCATTGAATGAGGTTGGCTGGAGCTGGCAGAGCTCACCCAGCTGCCTGTCCTGGACTTGAAGAGCTTCAAGTCCTGCCTGCTGGAGACCTGTCCCAGTTCCAGATAGCTATTTCCCACAGTCTCCTCCTGGACCAACTGGAAAGACATAGATTGGATGGGTGGTTTGCAAAGGGGATAGGGAGGGAGCTGGCTCACAGGGGGTGGTGATCAATGGTTTTTACATGGTCTTGCAGCCTGTCTCAAGTGGTGTCTCCCAGGGACTGATACTGGGCTCCACATTGCTCAGCATCATAAATGACCTGGATAATGAGATTCAAAGCGACCACAGCACCAAACTGGGTGCTGAGATGAACACATCAGAAGGGAGAGCCATCTTAGAGAGCTGGACAGGCTGGAAGACTGGGCTAAAAAGAACAGTCTTGAGTTTAAAAAAGACAAAAGCAAGGTGGGAGAGAAGGTGCCCAGTTCAAGCCGGGATCTGTGTGACTGGGAAGCAGCCTTGTGGAAATGGATGTGGGGGTCCTGATAAGCAGCAAGCTGAATGTGATCCAGCAGTGTGCTGCTGCAGCAATGAGGCAAACTGGATCCTGTGCAGCACCTGTAGGAGCATTACTAGGAGAAACAGGATCATCTCATTCCAGGCTGACAAATGGCTGACAAACGATGAGTACTGTGTCCAATTGTGATCCCCACAAATCAAAAAACACATGGACAGAGAAGAGAGGGTCCAAAGGAGGACCACAAAGGCGATCAGATGCTGGAGAACCTGCCCAATGAGGAAAGACTCTCCCTATAGAAGAGAAGGCTTAAGAGGGACCTCATCACAGCAGTCTAGTACTTGAAGCCTACTCTGTAGGCTTTAGAGGACAGAGGCTCTCTCTTCACAAGGAGCCACATGGAGAGGACAAGGGACACCAGGTGTGAATTACACCAGGAGAGGTTTCACCGTATTTTAAGTATTTTTTTACAGTGAGAACAATCAATCACTGGAGGAAAGTCCCCAGGGATGTGGTAGAGGCCCCAGTGTTAGAAGTTTTTAGGACGTGACTGGGCAGATTGCTAGATAATCTTGTCTATGCTCCCTTTCCCATGAAAGTTTGGACCAGATGATCTTTGAAGTCCCTTAGAACTTGGGCTGTTCTATGATTCCAATAAGGACAAGGAACTGTGCCCTCCTGCCCAGCCAGAGGAAAGGCAATGGCAGCTTTTGCTACAGGGACCCATAACTCTGTACCACCAACCCTGAAAATCCCAAGGGATGTGGGAGGCAAATGACACTGTGCACTAACGAGCAGCCAAGTCAATGTGGTTCATCTTTCCAGTCAGTGATAAAGACTCCAATGAGCGCTTCTGAAGCCCTCTCTAAAAACACCTGTAAGCCTGAAGGAGGAGTGTTGGCTTGGACAACGCACCTTTGATAGAGTTCAGAATTTCTTGAATTCTCTGTGGCTCATTGCGGTCTGGTCTGCAGCTCGGTGTGATCTCCAGCACATAATCAGGACCATACTCTGTGAAGAACTGCAGGGAAGAGGAGAGGAGAGTCAGCAGAGAGGCCTCTGAAGGCTGAGACTAGAGGGAGGGCTCCCCATGGGTTTACCTGTTTGTAAAAAGGCAAAAAACCATTTCTCCATCTAAGGGCCACACGTGGCATTGCTACATCAAGGTGGTACTTCAGCAGTGTCTGTGTCCACCCAGAGTTTTCAACAGCTTCCCAATTCAAGGGATGGGAAACAGAGCCCAGTGGGGCAGCCAAAAGCAGTCAAATGTCCATCCCAATGGAAAATCAGTGGGCTGCAAGGATACTGTGTCTCTCCCGGCTAAGTGCTCAGATAGTGTGCAGAAAATCTGCAGCACATGGGGTCGACGCGCTAACGCAGAATCACAGGTTATTGCCAGCAGTTGTGTCATGATTCTGGCCAGGACAGGGTCAGTTTCTGCAGTAGCTGGGAGGGGGCATGGCCAGGTTGGAAAGGGCTTGGAGCAACCTGGTCTAATGGGAGGTGTCCCTGCCTATGGCTGGGAGGTGGAACTAGATGGCCTTTAAGGTCCCTTCCAACTCAAACCCTTCTGTGATTCGATGATTCCAGCCTACAGTTATGCCACACAAATTCAGTCCAGATTATGTCCCTCCACGAAGCTGTCCAGCCCCACTCAAGACTTGAAAAACACCAGCACGGGCACGAAGACAGCACCAGGCCCTACGGCCAAAGCTTCAAAGCTGCACCTGGTCCTTTGTGTAGATAGATGACAGTAGGGCAAAACTTTAAAGCCCTGAGAAAGGCAAAAGGCACATCCTAAAGAGCTCTTTGAGAAAACCGGTGACTCCTTCTGCCCATCTTCTCTGTAATTATCTGAGACTGGAGTTTGGCACGTGAGACCCCTCGCAGAAAGCTGCAGACAGCCTCTGGTTTTGGGAAAAAACACCCCCCATACTGCTAGGTCAGGAGAAAAACACCCACCATACTGCTAGGTCAGGGACAGTATTGTTACAAAAGTGTCTCCACAAAACAGGAGACTGAGTGGCAAGGATGCTGTGTGGATTAGGCAGAACAACTGGCTCTCCTGCAAAGAGAAGGGAAGGTTTTTCAAACCATTACCTCATGATCGGGGATCTCAGAGGACAGTGTTCTCCCAAGGATGATCCCAGTCAAGTATGTCCAGCAGCGAGCTGTGTTGGCAAGGTTGTAACCTCCTGTTTCCAGCAAGAATTGGGATTTTGAGGAGGAAGAGTGGGGAAAGGGAAAAGATAAAAAGAGATTTAAGTGGAAGGAACAAATCATGGAGCCACTGTGCACAGGTTACATGAATTAAGCTTATTTCATCCACTCAAGCCATACCCAAAATCTGCATTTTGCACCTGCTGGTTACACAAGGCCAGATCTGAATGCCAGTGTATGCAAGAGCAGACCTCTCAAACTGAACCCCAGTTATACCCAGTGTGGCAGAGGCCAGTCCTCCAGCCACCATCTCAGACCCAGGATGAGCTCCCAAACCCCATGCACTGGACTCTCTCCTGGCAACAAGGAGAGCTGTTCACAAGTAGCAGGGAGAGAAGTCCAAGGGCCGCAGCAGAAATGAGCAGAAATTAAAAAGCTTCCTGTTTTTAATACCTACCTTTGACCTATAAAGCAAAATACACATGCCCAGCCATATGCTGGCGAGCTCTTCAGCACTGTCATGTTTGAGAGGACAAATGTGAAACTCATCAGTACAACTTGCAACTGCTTTACAGGGAAATGAGATTTCACAGTCAGTAGGAAATGGTTATCTCCATGGTAATGGAACATGAGCCCACAAGGAGAAACCTTAGCTGAAAGCAATCCTGCAAGAGACGCGGGTAAGTTTTCTTCCAGAGAAGATGACTAGAATGGTAAAGGGAGAAAAGCACCTTGACAAGACAGAGAGACGATATTTTTCAACATTCCCTTCTGTTTGTGTTGGTTGTGGGGTTTTTTTCCCTGCTTTTTTTTTTACTTCTCCCCCAATTTCCACTTCAAATGCTTCCACATGCTGCAGTGGTGGGACACTCCTTTCGTATTTTCACAAGTGACACATAGTTGATCCTCATTTTTTAACAGAAGTTTTGGGTTTTGTCTGAAAGGTAACGTCTTCAGCATACTCACAGACAAGGCATGGCAGGACTGAATACTCATAACCTTTCCAAAACAAAAGGCATCAGGCACATCAAATTTTAGCCTTAATATGCTGTACCCGATTTCCCTCATCTCAAAAAGGACAACAGCTAGAGCTGATACAGTTCCAGTCATAGAGCTCAGGGGCTTTCCCTGGCACACAGTGGCTTTTGTTGTTCTGAAAGGCGCTGTTAACATAAAGTCTGTCCTGTGCTGTCTCCACTGGACAAGCAGCTGGTTAGGCAGCACAGCAGAGGTAAGTCCAGCTTAGCCTTCCCTGGGTATCAGAGCCCTGCTGTACCGTGCAGGCAGCCAGCCCTTGTCCCAAGGCCCTGCTTGAATCTTAATGAAACCATTCATCACGAGGTGCCCAAGGTAGGTTTGGGAACATAGTGCTCACTTTTAAAGAGAAGCACCAAAGGGCTGATCAGCAGAGATGGGAATCAGAGGTGTCACTGAAAAGTCTGGGTCCGTTTGTCGGCCTTTCCTCTTCTCCAGAGGAGCCATGCAGCTTTTAACTCGAGATCTGAGTCAAGACTGAGACTTGCACTTGTCAGTATCAAGGATTTCAGGTGTGGTGAAACAGTACTCTGCCACAATGTGTCCTCCTGACACTGCCCAGCAGTCGCCCTGCTAAACCCTTGCCAGTGCTGAGCCCAAGGGAAGGCAGGGACTCGAGGAAGGGTCACAGGAGGACAAACATGTTTCTCTGAGAACAGCAGGATGCACTCACCTCCTCCCAGGACAAGAGTTGCTAGCTGCCACTGCAGGACATATTTAAGGCACTTGCCTACTCCCTCGGGTGTCATGTTGAAAGAGCACATGGGGTCTCCAGCAATGGTGTCCGCCCCCAGCTGCAGCACAACTGCATCGGGGTTGAAGGCAGCATACACCTCTTTCAGCACTCTGGGAAGAGGAGTAGTCCGGTTAATGCCAGCATGGCTCAGACGAATGCTCATGGCATGGCCCTGGTCCCTCAGATCCACCAATGCCTCTCAGGGTTTCTGCAGTCTCTGCTTCCACCCAACTCATACCAGTTAAACTACCTCTGCGCTCAGTTAGCCTTCTACCTCCACAGCAAGTTTTGCTCTCAGAGCACTTATCAAAAGGCTGATGAAGGCAAAAACACCACTGATAACATAGCAGAGGGGGATCTAGTCCTCACCAGTTTAGGGGTAGCATCAAACTCCACATTTACACTGGCTGTCTTTTGGCTGCAGGACAATCCAGGGGCTTTTCTGCCCCGTGAAAGTCATGGTGGAAATCAGGGTCTGGCAAAACAACAAACCTGAACTCTCAGACACCTCTCGTCAGGACAGGACAGGAGAGGACAGGAGAAGCAAAGGAAGGCTCTGGCTAGGCTCTCACTCTCCTCTCTCCTATGTGGCTCTTGAGGCAGAACTATGAGGAAAAGCTCTGTGCAGGGTGTAGTCAGCCTGCAAAAACTTGCATTGGACAAAGCTTCATGCTTCAAGCTCACCATGGTTTTGGGAAGTACAGGCAATCACCCTTAAGCAACAGCTGGATGAGACATCCACAGTCATGCCCATGACTGCCTCCCAGTCTGGATTGAACTCAAAGATATCTCAAAGTCTCTTTGCAGAAGCTTTAGCTATACACAACTTGAAATCTTGAAATCTATGGTAGGTTATTATGTCCTTCAGCTGTGACTACATGAAGCAGGCTCCTCCTGAGTGGGTTCCTGACCTGTCTCAGCCCCTAGAGCTGCCTTTTGGAAGCATGTCCTCTGGCACAAAGAGGGCTGCTCTGCCCCAGCAGTGGCAAGCACCAACAAGCCAACAGGACGCATGGCCCCTGCATGACTGCCCTACTGACCTACAAGTTTAGAGAGGTTTCAGCCCTCAAGTGTTAGAGGTGGACATGCTACCACATCCTGCAGACCTGCCCTGAGACTCCTCTCCCCTGGAAAAGAACAAGCCTCACACCCCAGTTTTGACATGGGCAACAGCTTGTGAGGTCCACCATCAGCTGAGTGACAGAAGGGACTGCCAGGAGGAAGCTCTGTCACTGTCAGATAGTCAGCCTGCAGCCTTTCATTCTTCCAGCACAGACAGAAGGTGCTAGGAAAACGCTTTTAGCTAAGCCCCAAGCATATGTCCCACAGCCAGAATTCAGAGCACTTACTTGAAGAAAAACCATCTAGCCCTAAGTCCACAGCTAAAAAATACTTGTCTCTTCTCAGTCTCTTGTTATATACACACCTGTGGAGGTATGTCTAAGGAGATAGGCTGACCTGTGGCAGAGACCCCTCCAGCCACCCACAAACGTCTCTGTGTATTCAGTTTGCTTAAGGATTCGGACAAGACCTCTGAGAACTTACAATCCATGTCCATTGTAATCAAAGGCTGCAATAGGGGAAGGGCCAAGCCTTAAGAAAGGACTGTAAATAAAAACAGTAAGCTGTGTAGTATCTTATACTCTAAAATCCCATCCAAGTCAGCTGTATCAGAGCAAGACGGCTTACGATTCACAGATCTGGTAATATTTCTCATCCTGAATGCCATCTTGAATGGGCACATTCACGCTGTAATAGCGACCTTTCCCCAGGCCAACATCTGTCACATCACCGGTGCCTGCACAACAGAAACACCCCAATTAGGAGGGAAAGCAGAGCAGCAGCAAGAGAGAGACGTGTGGGATGTCTCAGAGGCAAGCTGAGAGCCAGGACATTGGGCATCCTTATGGAGAAGTCCACTTGCCACCACCAAGAAAGGTGGGGTGGAGGGACCCAGTTCTCCCCTTTGCCCAATTCTGCCACACAGCGTCAAAGGGGCTCTGCCCAGAGCTCAGCTACGACCAGAAAGAGTGAAATGCCAAACGTAGCTCCCCCCTCTTTCCTTCTCCTGGGTCAAGAGGAGAGGCAGCAAGACTTGTCAGTTGGACAGCAGGGATGGAACTTGCCTTAACAGAGGCCTCGCCAGTGACATGTGAACCCAAATGAGCACAAACCTCACATGTTCAACTTGCCTGGGAAAAAACCTGGTGAAAATTTGTGCAGAGAAACAGTCATGACTTTCGAGGTGAAACTAAAGGCATCCTCAACTCCTGTTAGGAAAAGGAAAAAAGCTTTCATGCATCATTTACATAAATGACGGAGTCTGAACACACAGAGTTGTTTGATACACACAGAGCAGCAAGCAGAGAAGGAGCCGCATGAGCAAAGCAGAAATGCAGATGTGGCTCAATAAATCCATCCTCAATGCACAGAGACTGGCGTTCAACTGCAGCAAAGATCACAACTGCAATGAATCTGGCAGGTCTCAATGCTAATCAGTACTGAATGGATCTCAATATCTCATGTTAGTACCCCTGCGAGCAGCACTTGCCTATACTGCTAGGCCTGTGAAGCTGGGAGAGGGACCCAAGCAGGGCTGTCTTGGCCAGAGCCTGGCTCTGATTAGAAGCAGTGCTACTGGGCTCTCTTGCTTTTTCTCAGTGCTGCTGCAGTTCAACATGCCTTTTCCTTAAAGACATATTAAAATAGTGGGGGTGGAGAAGGAAAGAAGAAGTAACAGGAAACTTAACAGAAACCAAATGCAGGGACAAAACGGAGCAAAATGAAACACACCATAAATTTCAGAAGAGCAGGAAACGTTAAATGGTGTAGAAATAATGTCCCTGAAGGAGAGAGCAGTTTCGGCAAGGCCAGCTCTGACTCTAGATTTATAACATCAAGCCTTCTTTTAAAAGCACCATTTACTACTGGCTGCTTCCCTCTTGCACTGGACCATTAAACAATTAAACCCTGTCAGCAACTGCTCTGCCAGGATGGGAGACCGGGACACATTATCTGTTGCTTTAGGTACAAGACTTCTGCCCAGACCCCCAGGAGAGGTCTGAGGAGCAGCACAGAGCAAGTCTGTAAAGCAGGACAAGGCAGAAATGGATTGAGGGAACTCAACTGCACTGAAAGGAGCCAAAGCTACAGCTGTTGCAGCAAGTAAAGCTCTGCTGTGGAGACAGGCCTTGACTTCCCCCAATCCTCCCTGAGTCTGTGCAGCTGTGCTGTTTGCAGCATTTGCTGGGCCTTACCATCCCCATGATGCAAATCCAAATCGATATAAAGGACACGGTCAAATTTCTGGCGCAGCCGCAGGATCCCCAAGACAGCATCATTCAGGTAACAGAAGCCAGAAGCTTCATCCCTGTGAAAACAATGTCTGTGACATTGAACATTGCCAATGCAATCACCAGTGATCCCAGTAATCTCACTCTGACTTTGCAAATGTCCACCTCACAGGGGCACAGAGGAGTACAAAAACTCAGCCAAGGCCCAGCAGTGACCAAGGGATGGGTCAGGAGCTGCTTGAAGCATGGCTGGGAAGCATATAGAACAGGACTGCTTGTGCCAACTGCTTCTCAACTCTGGGCTTTCTGGCAGCTGTGTAAGCATCAGTCAGCTCTGCTGCAGAGAAGCCCTGACCTGTGGGGTGGCAGGGGGGGTACATCTGACCATTGCACTGTCGAACAAATAAAATGTTAGCTTTCTGCACCTGAGACATTTAAAATAATTTCAGAGCCACTCAACTCAAACCCACTCTCTCTGAGGCGAGAGGACAGTCCCCTTGGCCATTTTCCTGTGAGTTCTGGACAGGCAGACAGGCAGCCACTCCATCCCTGCTGTCTGGGTCACAGCTCCTGGGAAGGTCCTGGCAGTGAAAGGCAGGTCCAAGGCAGCCACAGGATTCTCCTGCTGTTCCAAAGTCTCAGGCTATGAAGGTTAAGCCTTTTCCCAAAGTAACTCCCTCCTTTCTCTCCCCAGGAAAATGCAAATGGGATGTCCCACGTGCAGTCCCTCACAATACAGCTCCTGGGCTCGTCCAGGAGAGAGTCCCAGCAGCTAAACAGAGGACATGTGTACCATGGAAAGATTTATCCCTGACAAATAATCAGGGGACAGCTTCCTTGCTGACATCAAAGGAACAAGAAAGTTTCTTGATCCGTACTCCAGCCTCACTCCAAAGTCAAGCCCCCATCACCACTTAGCACCAGTCCACATGCATTCCTAAATCCGCCCTGGATAGCTGATTTAAAACGAAGCTTTATACTTTGCAACAGGAGTGCCTAAATACCTTTTCCACAAATTGTATCAGGATCCAGAATGCGCCTCTGGGACATGCTTCTTGACTTCCAGTCACAGTACTCAGCTCATTTGCCCTGACACCTCCTGCTCAGCAACAGCTGGGAACGGTGAGGAGCAAGCCGGAGGTGGTAAAAACTGCACTTGCTTTCACTCCCTGCAAGTGCCATGGAGCACAGGTGTTTCCCAGTGACTGTTCATTTACAGTGATGCTGAGAATGGAGGTGTTAACAGGTATCCTGAGAATCTGGCTCAACTGTGATTATGTACTTCTCCCCTCCCTCACAGCCCACAAGGAAGCAAAGTGAACTATGCCGTGTCGTGGGCACTCTCTCCATGCTGTAACACACATCTCTGAAACTCAAGGCCAAGCAGAGCAGGACACCACTTCAGACAAAAGCAGAGCAGTGTCAGAGCTGCAGCACTTGGGATTCCCCCGTGCTGCCCTAATTCCATGTAGTAAAGCTCTGAGTGTCACTGCCAGAATGGAGGGTAGGGCTGGCTTGAGGAAAGGCACTTACTCAGCATCTTACCCTCAACCCCAAAGGCATCCTCTGAACTGAGAGCTTCCAGAGCCCCAGATCATTCCTTCCTTTAGGACCCTGGAAAACAACTAAACCATCAGACAGCAGCTGTTTTTTGACAAAAGGAATGTATTTTGCTAGGACACAGGTTCTAGCACCAGGCACCTGCAGTTCGGTCCTGGAGGTCGGCACCTGCAGTCCACCTGGACCTTCACACTGGGCTGGGACCTACCTACCCTGAAGCATCACACACCAACTTACTGGGGTGACTAGGAAGACTCCGTTGGGATCACTGAGTATTAAATGCCTTTTGTTTAAACAGACTCTTTGCTTACCAGAACAGTGCTAATAGCTCAGCAGCAGCAACACTGCTAAGATTTTTCTCATTACAGGCATTTTTTAAGCCATGCAATCCAGACAGAAGAGAACGGGAGACTTCCCAAAAGCCATCAGTTCTTCACAGAGCGAGGGCTCAGCTCTGCCAACTGCAAGTCTCCTTTCACAACAAGCTCCATCTGAAGTCATTTTCAGCCAAGTGCCCACCAGGAAACAGGCTGAAATGGTGCTATTGCTGGCACTTGCACACCACTGTTACACCTCCAGAGTTCCTCTGCCGGGTGAGAAAAGTCACCAGAGCAAGACATCTGCACATGCATGTACAAGCTGCCAGGGTTAGACACAGGGCTCATGAGGACTCCTGATGCTCCCAGGGACACAGAACAGCACTGCAAACACCGGTTGGCTGTAGACTAGGAAGAGTGGTGTCTTGTCTACACTGCAAAGAGGTCCCACGTTTTGGGAGGTGGGGAGGATAAGTTAAATAAAACATACATCCATGGAAAATGGGATGGAAACAAATTATTTTACCACTACAGAACCACAGGATTCAGGGACAGAATTTTTACTTCCTCTCCTGTTGTGCTGGAAGATCATTACTGATGTTAGAGCTCACGGGAAACAGCCCCCCATGGAGCATGGGGTAACCCAAGGTCAGTCCTGCACTGTTTCAAACCTCTTACTAAGAAACCAAAAAACCACATAAAACAATTTGGACATGTTGCCACATTCCCACTGTGTTCCAAACTGGCAGTGACATCAACTGTTTGTCTCTCCACTGTGCTTCTCCATGGACCCCACAAAATCCATTCTCACTTGAGCTTCCTAAGATAATGATGTATTAAGGAATAACAGGATACCTGTGAGTATACCTGCCCCAGACCTGCTCCGCAGCCCATGACAGCGACAGCAGCAGCACTGGGCAACGACCTGCCTCCTCTCAGGCCTTTGCCCTGCCCTCTGTTTCCTTCCTCTCTGTCTCCTGCCTTCCCTCACACCTTGCTTTCTCTTCCAACTGGATCATTGCACCCTGAGGGTTCACAGGGAAGCTGGGAGCTAGGAAGCATGGTTTAGACACCAGATGAGAAAACACAAGGGAAGAGATTGTTTTCTTACTTCTTTGCATGATGCCACCCTCCAGGCCAGTTAATTGCTACCTTGCACTTGCCGTCCAGCAGGCACTGGGCTGCAGTGATGGTGGCTCCTCCCACGGCCGCTGCATACTCAAAGATCCCTTCAGTGGCCGGACAGTCGTAACCTGCAGGTAAGGGTCCAAATAAGAGTCCACATGTCAGGCACAACAGGCCTTTTCCTCCAGGCAAAGCACATTCCTTTTATTCGAGCCTTCAGGACTGACCCAGGCTGGAGTAGCCTGTTCCTGAAGGACTGAGCCCATGGAGGACCCATAATGGAGAAGTTCTTGAGAAACTGCTACCATAGGAAAGACCCACACTGGAAAAGTTCATGGAAGACTGTGTCCTGTGGGAGGGACCCCACACACACATAGGGCAAGAGTGAGGACAAAGGAGCAGCAGAGACGTGTGAACTGACCACAGCCCCCATCCCCTTTCCCCTTACACTGCTTGAGGGGGAAAGTAGAAGAGCTGTGAGTGAAGCTGAGTCTGGGAAGAAAGGTGGATGAGTGGGATGGTGATTTCAGTTTTATTCTGAATTCTCACTGTCCTACTCTCTTATTAATTAGCAATAAATTGAATTAATTTCCCGATGTAGAGTCCGTTTTGCTGGTGACAGTAACTGGAGTCATCTCCCTGTTATTATCTTGACGTGATCTTTTCCACTGTATTTTCTCCCCCACCCCATTTGAGGGGGAGAAAGAGTCCAGCTTGGTGGGCACCTGGCAAAAAAACCCCACCCACACCACAAAAATCAACCCACCACAAAAAGCAACAGTCCGAATGTTTTCTTGCACTCAGTTCATTAACAAATGTGTCCTGAACCAACTTCTGAGTCGTGTGCCTGGCTTGCCCAACCTACTGGTCCCTCATACCAATCTCACAAAAAACTACTCTCAGGTCTCTGGCTACTTGACCAGAAAAGCCCTGGCACGGTCACTGACATACCTCTTCCCTACAAATGGACATCCACAAAGGATTCAAGCCTAGATATCTATAATACGATCTTCACCTAGTCCTACAGCTGCCTCCCTGCAGCTGTTGCCCACAAAGCATGATATCAGAGCTGCTTGTCTTCCTGCAGACAGAGCAGCTTCAGGAATGTAAAGTCTAAAGGACACTCATGAGGATCGGTGCAGAATCTGCAGCTCTGCCTCAGTTCTGGGTCACTCCTCCCATTCCTGAGATCAAGACAGTGCCCATAGCCATCTCACCTGCTTCACCTGCTGCATTGCTCATGCTGTCTCAGGTCCAGTAGGGCAAGAGCCCTCCGCTCCAGGCTCAAGTCAAGTCACCAGACAGACAGCAGCTGCTCTGGTCCCTGTAGAGCAAGTCACTACAGCTCCAGGCCGCTGTTCATGCATGCCCACCCCACAGCAGGCTGGCTGCAGCCAGTCTCAGCTCCAGCCCAAGCGCAGTGTCAGGGTCTTCTGTCCTGTTCCAGAGCCTCAGAGCAGCAGCAATGGGCACCAGCCCCAGTCGGCAAGAGACAGGCCAAGCTGCACAGAGCAGCAGTGTGAAGCTAGCTGTACCCTCTGCTGCCACCAGGGAAAGTGCCACCCTGTCAGATGACTGCTGGGGTTCAGCAACACCCTGTCAAAGAGCATTTCCCTTCAGAACCAAGCTCAGCATCCCCCTGAGCTCACCCTTCTAACTGCAGCTCCAGCAAAAAGCATCCTGGCCCTGGCACTCAACTAATCTCTTGCTGAAGATGGGCATCCTTACCCAGTCCATACTCCACAGACTCCGGGTGGTCATCATCCCCCTCCTCACTGACCTTCTGCAGGTGCTGCAGGTAAGCGTCTGTGTGGAAACTTGCCATTTCCTCCATGGAGGCCACTTTTGGCTTGACTATCCTAGGCAGAGAGGAGGAAGGGAGCATATCAGGGCAAGAGGCTACAGGGTTCTGCTGGAACGTCCAGCTTTAGCCTTTAACCTAGGAGCCTTCTTTCAGCTGGTATTGTTGTAAAAGCAAACAAAACTACCTCTTCCTCTTGCACTGGACTGTCACTCAAGTGAGAAAGCCACCCAGATGAGCTGGAGCAGGCCTTGCCCCTGGCTTGGCACTGCCTGTGGTGCCCACCCCAGTGAAGAACACCTGCAGGTGCTGCCTGCATTAACCTTCCCACTTTGCTTCAAGTTTTTTTCCCTTTTCTGCATGTTCTCTCAGTTTGTGCAATCCCCAGCAGATCCAGCATTCAGGTTACACACAGAGGAACTAACTGAGGGAAATGCCCAGGCCCAGCACAGTGCTGCAGCACGACCTCAGCCTGGATCGGGAGCTGCGCAACACCTCTCGCATGCTGTGACCTGCACCAAAGCAGAGACTGTCACAGCCAGCAACCTGCACAGCACCTTCATGGTTCTGGGTGCTTTGCAGTGTGCCTAAACAAATCCTGCCACACACTGAACCCTCCCCTAAACTGGACACTGGGAGCACACACAGGCAGTGCAGCACAGCTCCATTGCTACAGGAAGAACACAGGAAGCTCCCAGCCCCAGGCTGGCCCTGATGCTTCCCATCCCATGCGAGGGCAACCACCGTTTCATAATGGTACCCTGCTCCATAATGGTACCTGCAGCCACTTCCCAAGTACACTCTGCCAGAAAAAAAAAATGTCTAAAAAAGAAGTCTTAAAAAGACCTTCTGGCCCTGCTGAACCGGAGCACAATTTTTTTAAAAGATTTTATGAGATGTTTGCAAGAGGGGCTGAGCTAAGCCTTTCTTTTTTTCCCTTCATATGCCCCAGTGTCAAGAGCCGAATGAGGCAGGAGGTACCTCAGTTTTCTGCCCCTGATCTCATCTGGTCTTCTCTCCTGAACAGACCTCACAAAAAGTCTCCCAGATCAATGACAACGCAGCAAAACAACACAGTCCCTCTCTGCATCACCAGTGACTGATCAGTGGATCTGGAGCAGCACCAGGGCCATCACCCTGCTCAGAGTCCCAAGCATGGGGGTAACACACACTCTGTAGAGAAGGCACAAGGTTATACATGCTCCACCAGACCAGGAGGGTAACCATGAATTACACCTGCCACAATTACTGTAATCGTGTCCATGTAGCAAAACAAGAATCTTCCTTAAATCCTAGAAATACACACTGTGGGGGCTCCTATAATCACGCCGCCAGCAGCAACAGTGTGAAACCCGAAGTTACTCAGCATCTTCCAAACCTTAGTGGAGAAAAAAACATCCCTTCACAGAAAACGGGAGCACTTACTTCATCTGGTCAAGCAAGCAATACGCTTCAATCAGTGAATGCACCATGCTGGCCTAAAGAGAAGAATAAGACCGTGAGAGCAGGAGACAGAAAGCCAGCAACCGGGGACCCGAGGACTCGCAGACGAGGTGTAGCTCAGACTCCTCCCAACAGCGGCTTTCCCTGCCCGGGTCCCAGCTCCGGCCCGTGCCCATGGCGTGTGAAGGGGCCTTCCGGTGTCCCGAGCAGAAGCACAGCCGCGCACGGCTTCCCGGGGAAGGGAAGCATCACTTCAGTGTCCAAGCTCGCGCTGCCAGGGGCGCTGTGAAGGCACAGACGGGCCCTCCTCGCTCTGACCCACACTCCTCCCGCCGGGGCCGCCCGTTCCCCCCGCTCTCTCCTTTCCTGCCGCCGTGCCGGGCGCCGGCCGCCTCCGCGCCCGGGCCTCACCGCTGTGCTCCCCGCGCCCCCTCGCCCCCGCCGCGGCGCTGACCCGCTTGGGCACTTTGCAGAGGGAGTCGCAGAGGGCCACGTACTCCGGGCTGTATACGTAGACTGGCGGCGGCACCGCCGCCATCGGAGCCGGCACGGCCGGGACCAGCACCCGCAACGCCGCTGGCCCGGGGCGCGCCAGGACCGGCATTTCCGGCCC
This sequence comes from Machaerirhynchus nigripectus, assembly GCA_013397975.1. Taxonomy (NCBI): domain Eukaryota; kingdom Metazoa; phylum Chordata; class Aves; order Passeriformes; family Dicruridae; genus Machaerirhynchus; species Machaerirhynchus nigripectus. The sequence goes on from VZRQ01000754.1 coordinate 73,549, forward strand.
CGCGGCGTGCCGGGAGCTGTAGGCCTGCCTCGCCACCATCCTGCCCCCAGCCCAGCCGCGTAAGAACAGGCAGCCAAGTCGTGTTAGAGACGTTTTTACTGGGGCCCCCACGCAGCTCGGGGTGATGTTTATTCTCTAAAAACGGCATTTAAAAAGGCCCGTGGCCTGCACGCAGACCCCCACGCGGCGCCCGCCCTGCTCAAGGAGCAGCACCTCTGGAGGTGCCCGGGCCCCCCCGACCCCCGGCAGCTCCCACGGGGTCCCTCGGGATAGAGGGAAGCGCCGGGCAGGGGCTCGAGCCCTTCAAGGCTCCTCTGACAGCAGCAGGGGTTACACAGGAAGGGATTAGCCATGATAGGAAAAATGTGTGCTTATGTCTTTACCAACAATTCCATGGGTGTTAACGTCTTTGAAAAGGGTCTTAATGTTTCTACCCACTTCAAGCCACAGGTTTGTTACAGAACCCAGACAGTTTGACTGCTGAAACAGACAAATGGGTCCACACAAGCCTGAGTTTTTTAACTTTGGGGGAAAATGACAGGTTCAAGGGGGGAATATGTGGTAGGCCGTTCGGGAAGGCTGTATCTTCCTAGTACCTCAGCCCATGGGGAAAGGAACAGGGCAACAGGCAGCGGGGGAGTTTAGGTTAAATGCAGGCTGTGCTCTCTGAAACCTCGAGAGAGGAAGTCCTGGAGGCAGATGTCCCAGTGGACTCTCTCCCTTTATTTGGAATAAGTTGCAGGACTCCTCTGTCTCCTTTATGGACACTGGCTTTTCATAGTGTGATTTTCCATACAGCCACATGTACGGAGGAGCTGCTGCCCCAAGAGACCACCTGGCTTTGAGGCCAAACCAGCCTGGACATAAGAAAACACGGGCACAGACAGAGGAAAACATCTGGCTCTGGAGCCAGCCCTATCCACAGTGGAGTGGCTGATCTTTGCCTGGCAGCCACCTCTGCACGCACACGCAGCCAGCCCAGGGAGCACCAGGCAGAGCACGGTGCTGGTGCATGGCATGGGCACTGTCACCCTGCCAGCTCAAGTCCAGCTGTTGTCCATCACCCTCGCAGAAGGAGCTCAGGCTGTGACATCCAGCTGGCAGAAACCACATCTCCTGTGCTTACTAGAGTGGATGTGGCCACTCAGACAGAGCTCCCATGAAACCACACAACCCTCCAGGAATCTGGGTGCAGGGAGTGCCAGAGCCTTTCACTGGGAAGGATGGCAGTGGTGAGAACAGCTGTGTTCGGTGTGGCCAAGATCTGCCTACCCTCGGGGCTCAGCCATGAGAGGACGTAGAAAAGTTAAGGGGCGTAAGGGAATCTGAAAAAGACTGGTGGAACCAGGCTCTGCCCTCTCTGACAGGAACACCCACAAAATACACAGGTTCAAGGGAATCCTGTATCCGCCCTAGCCTGGTGAAGGCAGTAACTTAAAGGAAAGGAGTGGGTGGAGGCAAACCCCCTCCTTGCCCACCTTGCCTCCCCACATGCCTCTCTATAGCAGGTATGAAGCTCTCACGTGGAAGGCCAGGCAATGGATGATGTGGATGTTAGTCCATCTACACCAGAGGTGTTGCCCTGGCTGTGACACCTCCAGACCATGTCCACCTCCATGAGAAAGATGGGTTAGAGTTGTAGGTGACTCCTTTCTGAGGGTCCAATATGCCACACAGACGGTCTTTTCAGGGAAGTCTGCTGCCTTTCTGGGGCCCAGGTTAAGCACAGCACTAGGAAACTTCCCAGCTGGGTTCAGCTTCAGACTGTTACCCACTGCTGCTCTTCCATGCGGGTGACACTGAAGCTGCAACACATAGTCCAAGGGCAATCAAAAGAGACTTCAGGGCCTGGGGATAGTTGATAAGGGATTCCTGAACACAGGTTCTTCCCTCCGTCCTTCCAGTTGTGGGCAGTGATATTGAAAGAGATGGACTCGGTCTGTTGAACACATGGCTTGGTGGCTGATGTCACTGCCACAATTTCAGATTTTTTAATAGTTTTTTAACAAGGTTTAACAATGCTGCTGTTAGATGGGACCAACCTTTCCCAAAGGGGAAGGGGGTCTTTGCTCAGAGCTTTGCCCACTGACAGCTGTAAACCAGGCTTGGAGGGGGACATGGATGATATCAGGCTAGCCTGTGACAAGCTGTGGGACATTGCAAGGTCAGAGGGTGCAAGTGAGGGTTCTTGGCCTGTTGCTCAATGTGCACACGTGAAGTCTAAGGGAGGTGAACCAGGGAGCCAAAAGGGAACCCCACTTCCTCCACCACTTTGTGGAGTGTGTGCCTGATCTTCATCAGTCCAACCGCACCACCCTGAGTGGGGGCTGACCTGTAGGATAGATTAGAGCAGGGATCCACTGTGTCTCCACCCCTCTCTGTGCCAGGCTGTGGGAGATGGGGCAGAGGCCAGAGATGAGCATTAAAAGCATGGCTCTGCACAGGTAACACAGCAGCCAGCTCAGAGCTGCTTCACAGGGTACGTGAGAGCTCAGGAACCTGTGACTTGGCCACTAGCACCACTGCCAGGGATAGAGTAGATGACACAGAGAGGCTGCCACTGCCATGTCCCAGCCAGCAAGAAGCCCTGTACTAGCAGCTTGGAGGTAAAAGGGATCCTGGCTACCACAACCTTCCCAGCTCCGCACACAGGACCCCCGGGGGGCAGGTGAGGGGCTGCCTGCTTCCAAGCAGCACAGCTGTGGCTGGGCTGGACCATATTGATTTTGGATATGCTAGGAGAAAGGCTTAGGCACCATCCCCTATTCCTCTAGCAAAGCTTTTCCATCAGCAGCAGGAAGAACAAGAGCTCCAGCCTACACTAGTATAAATCCTGCAGATTTTGAATAAAAAGCAGCACAGAAGAGGTTAAAAACTGCAAACCTGCTGGAGGCAGGGAGAGTGTGAGCTGGTCAGAGAGCATTGTAATGCTGAGCACACAGGTCCGGTCAGGGGAGCCCTTTCCAACTCCCTCAGAGGTCTTTCTGGGGGTGATGGCTCAGGAGGACTCATGCAGACACAGCCTTCTACACAAGCATACTTCAAAGCTCAGCCTTTCCCTTGCTCTGCAGGCCACACACAGGCACAGGTCAGTTTAGGACACATGCCTCCTGTGGAGTTCCTCAGAGGGCCGCTCACCCACCAAGAGGCCAGGGCTGGGACGAGAGATGGCCACGCAGGCTGTCTTGCAAACTAACCTAGTGTTCATCTTTACAAGCTGTATGAAACAACCTTCCCAGAGCACCTGCAACCCAGTGAGGAACTGCAAGAGCTACTGCATGGAGCAGCCATCTGTGGGCAGAAAGTCGTACACGTACAAGGCCACTGACTTGGACAGGTAGGTCATGGTGCCAAACCGGCCACTCGGTGCACTGTCATACAGCAGGCTGCAGATGCCTGTTGAAGGGTCCCTCTCCAGCATGTGCTCATCAGCGCCCAGGGCTTTCTGGATTTTGGACAGGGAAGGAGAAAAGGCATCATTAGGAATAAAGGCAATCCCCTTATCAGCTTTCATCCTTTGTTGCACTCACAGTGTGACACATTGACGGTGAGCAGTGGGAGGAAGACACTACAGCTTTTCTGTGCCCCATGAACACAATGGGGACAACAGGCGGGGCTCTCCAAGTGGGTGAGCCCTGCACAGCTGTGCGGAATGTAGCCAGCAGCCCCGGGTGAGGCCTGGCCCCTACCTGTTCCTCATAGAAGAGGTCACTGGCTATGTGCAAGATCTTTTCCACAGCTATGATGCCACCAATGGTGTGCACCTCCATGTCCACCAGCATGGTGAGCACTAAGATAGCTTCCACCAGCAGCTGCCTGTACTCTGGCTGGGACACACGGTTGAGGACAGACTCCACATGCACAGCAAACTTCATTTCCCCTGGGGTCATCTGTGAGGAGGTAGAAAGAAATGTACCTAGAGCACTGTGTCACCTGCTCAATTCCTGAGATATGCTGGGAAATCAGCCAGGGTAACCAGCACACAACAACCCATGTGCCCCATTCCCCATTCATGTGAACCTCCTACCTCTCTGGTTGTTGAGGAGGGAAGAACAAAGCCCTCCACAGAAAGGCCATGGCACTGCAGAACAAGAAGGAGGGATCATGGTTATGGCTTGGATAACCATGCTAAGATGCATAGATCCAGCCCACAAACTTGCTTCCCACTTGAGCACTGGTGCATGCTGCACCCGAGCTCCACCTCCTGACTCCACAGAGCATCACTCCTTTCCCATCCATTGAGCATCAGCCAGGGCCCCCCTGCATGGGGCTCTGCTCCCTGGCTCACCATGCTGAGGATGGGTTGTGCCCAGAGCACCTTCAGCTGTGGCTCTAGCCATGCCCCTGTCTGCCTGATGCATGAAGCACCTGAACAGACCCCAGCTCCCTTGTGCAAGATGCACGCTGAGGTAGGTCCTACAAGACTACAAAGCAAGTGCTTTCCAAGGTCAGCTGCAGGCCTTGTCTAGGAAGCACGTATCTACACAACATGAGGGACTGGCCCTGAAAGTCTAAGTCCCCCTGGCAAGGCTGATGCCTGGGACCAGAGGTTCACATGCATGAAGAGGCACCAGCTGATGTCTAGCTCACCTTCTGCAGGACCTTCCAGACCTTCTGGTAGAAGCCCACAGGGACACGGTTAAGGGCCCCATCCAGCCGCCGCCTCCGCTGCCACTGGCCCTGCCGGCTGTCCTTACTGCCCTGGTCTTCCAGCATGCTTGAAAAGGAGTCCTTGCCCAGCAGCTCTGTGTGCCCAGCAGACTGGGCAGACAAAACAAGAACCACAGAGACTGCTGCAAAGTTAAATATCCCCCAGGAATGCAGCCTGCTGCTGCTCAAGAGTTTGTGGTTCTCCAGCCTCATTCCCAAGACAGAGCTGCTACCCCCTGCCCCCAGCAAAGCCCACCTTACAGCCCCAGCTCCCTGCAGCACCCCCCAGAGCACAGCTCCTTCCTGCAGCCACAAACAGAACAGACCCCATGTGTGCAGCCAACAAACACAGGTTACCAGAGAGGACTTGAGGTCGGTGTCCCCGGACTGCAAACTGAGGGGCTGAAGGAGAAAGGGAGAGATGGAAATGAGACCATGGCAGAACAGGGCAGCAGTCACAGCAAACAGAGCAGCAGCAGCAGCACAGATAAGGGTCAGATCACAGGGCAGTTATCCCAAGGCCAGGGTTAGCTGGGGACAGAGGGAGTTTTGAAAGGAAAGCTGCAGAGGGCTGCACATGTCAGGGCTGCAGCAGCAGTGGGTTTGTGCTGGCCTGCACACAGGAACAGGACTGCTACTGCTCTGCTGGCTGCTGGTATGGGCAAGGATTTAGTCTCAAGCAGACAGGAGGACCAGTAGCAAGGTCACTGCCCACAGACAACCCTCTGTGATGTCACGTTTCACACTGCAGCAAGTTGGCTCTAAACCTGCTGCATCAGCCTGGCCCCTGCAAGATCTGTCTCTTTGACAGCAAGACACCTTCTAGAGCTCAGGACTCCTCCTGGACACATGCCAGGCACAAGAGGAGGTCCTTGCCATTTGTAGCTGACCAGAAACCTCTTTCCCCAGAGAAGAAATAACTGGGGAAGCTGCAGGCAGGATCCAGTGAACTGTCCAGCAGAGTCACTACTGGTCATGGCACTGGAAGCATCATGCCATCCTGCTCAGCAGCTTTTGTGGGTATAGTGGAATGTATTTGAGCACAGCAGCTCTGGAGCACAGCTCCCAGCTGGCTGTAATGGCAGTACGCCCACAGCTTAGGGAAGCCTTCTTCCCTGCTAGTCCAAACACAGCAGGTCCCACTCAGAGGGGAGCTCCCTGGGCTGCCACAGCACATTAAGCCATGCTGACCTCTTCCCAGGGAGCCAGCCTCCATCCTGAATACAGCAGCCTTGAGCCTGCTTAGAGGGGAAGCCAACTCATTGCTGCAGCAGCTGAGGGAAGCTCATTGACTGGTGCATGCAGGGAAGCTGCCCTGGTGCATGGCATGAGGGGCAAAAGCTGAGGCTGCAGGACATGGGGGGCTTCACCTTACTCCCAGGCAGAGACTGCCTACGCTTATCCAATTGCTGCAAGAGAAGAAGGAAATGAAGGTTCTGCTGTTGGAATGCCCACCAAGACACCAGCCACACCTGGGACACCACATGGTCTTCCCCACCCCTGCACCTTCTGAAGCACCCCTGTGCCTCCCCTGAACTGCCAGAGCAATCCCCACCCACTAAGAGGTTCACCCCAGTTTTCTCCCCAGGGCAGGACTGGAGACAAAATTAGCTCCTCGAAGCATCTGTGTCTCCCACTCTTCCATCAGTTCTGCCTGGTTTGTAGCTAGTTTTTACCCACAAGACCTGTCGTGAGTGGCCTGCACCACCTGCCCTCACCTGTCTGATTTCACTTTTCAGCCTGATGAGGCCAGTGCGCTCAGGCCTGGTCGTCCCGACAGCTCCCATGTCACAGATGGAGACAGCAGTGCTGAGCGGCGAGTCCACTGAATGCACTGGAGGGAAAGAGAGGTCTAGAGTGGGCAACATCACTCGAGGCATGGCCATCCTCATCACTGCCCAAGCACTGGTACCTCTGCATGCACTTGCCCTCTAACATGATAGCATCAGAGCTCCATGAGCGCAGAACAGAGCTGCTTCAATTCAGACCCAACCAGGTCAAGTGCCAAACTAAGCAAAGCTCAAATAGCCATGAGATTCGGGCTTGATCCCAGAAATCACTCAGCACCATCCTTATGAAGAGCAGAGCTTCCTGCAGGACTCCTCCAGTACGGAAGCATCTGTGCTGAACATGGAGGAGAACAGGGACACCCCTCACAGGTAGGAACACATAGATCTGGCCATGCTCTGCATTCAGCTTTGCCCTGAGATGCTCTCTGCTGTGAGACTCACCACTCCTTTCCACCCCAAACTCCTTGCCAGAGAGGATGTGGTAGAGGAGGCTCTTCATGTCTGATGGGCTGAGATTCATCAGGTTCTCTGTGGCTTCTCCAGCTGGAGAGAACAGAACTGTGATTTTGTAGCCTGCCTCACAGTCCTAGGACATTTCTACCCTTCATTCCATTCTGTGAGCAGGGGGAGCACTGGTACAGGAGCTCATCTGGCAAGGACATACACTAGCTGCACGTGTTGCTTACAACATGGACTCTTCCCCATGCCAGCCCGACACATGCTGGGATGGAGCCTGCAGTGCAATCACTTGCTTGTGCTGCTCAAGAACAGGTCCAGCTGCAGACACTGGCACTTCCATGCAGGGTCTTGTCCTAGCCTGAGCTGCCCACTTTTAACAGTACTCCTTTCTGGCTGACAGAGCCCAAAGCATCACACCACCTACCCCAGCTAGGGTACTGTCCCTGCCACACATACCTGAACAACGCAGGGAGTGTGCCAGCTCTGTTGCCATCACCTGGATGATGAGCCCGATGCGGATGCGGAACATCTCAGCAAACAGTGCAGGCTGTATGCGTATGTACATGGCCAAGTATACCATGATCTCCTGGAGGGGCAGAGGCAGATCACCCCACTGCTGCTCACTAGGGACAACACCCAGCTGTGGGGTCCCCTGACACCCCAGCCCCTCACCTGGGTGAGAATGGACACACTGAGGTTCTTCTCACTGGCTTCATCAATAAGGCGAACGAGTTCCTCGTAGGGGATCGGGCTGGGCCATGAACAAACAGCAGAGCAGGTGAGAGGCAGCAAAGCAAACCCTGCACACCCCCAGTCTGTACAGCCCCAAGAGGAAAGATACAGGCTGGGGACAGCCACCCAGGGCCACTCCTGCCCATGGACCCCAGAGCAGCAGGCTCACATCCAGACCCAGCCCAGCATGCTTGGGGACGGAGAGGTGCCACACTCACGTGGAGATTGTCTTCTCACGTGGCTCTGGGGGCAGCCCCACCGTCAAGTGTTTCTGGTGAGACAGGAGGTCAGTACAGGCCTGGGGACAGAAAGGCAGCCACTATCAACAGCTGAGGGTATGGGGGCTCAGCATAAGGCAGAGGAAAACAGAGCTGATGCAGTCATGGTTCACCTGCTCACTCTGCTGCCTCCTCCCTGACAGACCTCAGCCTGCTAGAGGCTGGCTGTACAGCTGTTACCTCATCCAGAGCTTCAACCTTCTTCTTGAGGATGCCAGAGATGTAGCGGATCAGTGCCCACTGGCGTGTCTCCCCCACCCGCACATACAGCTCAGTAAGTAGCTCCTTGACGGTGGGGCCAGGCTCACTATCAAGCCCTGTGTGCCACTCAGGTCCCCTGTGAAGGTGAAGGAGGTGCTGAGTTATATCCATCAATTTGCCTGTCGCAGCTCCCTGGCAGGCCCCCTGGGCTGTGCCAAACTCCTCTATGCACAGTGAGCCCTCAGGACACAGAGCTCATCCTACTTGAGGATGTAGAGCACATAAAGGATGTCTGCTTGCTCCTGCAGCGTGGGGCAGATGCGCAGCTGGTCCACCAGTGCCTTGCAGTCCACGTTGCCATCCTTATCATGGGGCAAGTTCATCTCTGTGTAGAGTGCATGGCTCTGGGGGAAGGGAGACCCGTGCTGCTGATTAGCACCACCAGCACCCTGCACCAAATGGACCCAAGCATATTCCCCCTCATGAAACAACAAGCCTTCCCCTTGCAGTCCTGCAAGGACACTGGCTCTAGCTGAAAGGATAGGATAGCTCAGTCTGGGAGAGACAGAGCTCACCTTGCCATCCAAGTCATGCTGGTGGGGTGAACTTAGCAGCTTGACCGACTGCTGGGATGCCTGGAAGATCCTGCTGGGGACATACATCCCAACATCTAAAAAAAAACCAAAGGTTGGGAGAGACACATCCAGCCCCAATCACCACTACTACTCTGCCCCAAACTACCTCAGACACTCTGACACTGCTCCCCCAGCAGTCCTTGCAGAGAAGCTGGCTATGGGAGAAGCAGCCCCTGTCTACCCATTCAGAGGAACACTGCAGGGAGCTGCCATCCTTTACTGAGTTTCCACAGAGCTGCATGGGCACCAGCTCCAAGATACTCCATGGCCAGGACTAACATGATGGACATACTGTGCCTTTGTTCAGGTAAAGGCTTAGTTCCTCTGCAATCCATGGGAACCCTAGCATCATACAGCTGTGAAAGCTCCCAGAGGACTTCAACTTCACCCCTGGGCTCAAGGGAAGGTGTGGACGGTGCTGGAGTTACTCACTCTGGACATGCAGGTCCTTGGCCTTGGATGCCAGGGACATGAGGTCACGGGTGGTGTTGACAGCAGCCCTGAAGCGGCTCAGCCCTCCCCGCTGGGTGGTGGGAGGAAGGTTTGACTGGGAAGTTGTGTGCTGCAGCAGGTGATCCAGGTACTGAGCAACCTCATCGTAGGTGTCCTCTGGAAGGGAAGGCAGCAGAACAGGGGTTCAGTCACTTTGAGTCGTGGCACCTGAAGGCACAGAGAGCTCCCAGCTGTGCCTCAGCAGGGACAAAGCTTTGCTGGCTGCATGAAGTGACAATGTAGGGCCAGTGCTGGCAGCCAGGTGGACTAACAGACAGTGCCAGGAGCCAGGCACACAAAGCACCCCTGTTCCTGCATGACTCTTGCCTAGGACACTGCCTCCCCCAAAATGGGGCTCCCTCTGAGTCCCACCTTGACAAAGGAAGCAACGAGGCTGCAGCATGTGTCTGATCCAAGCCTGTGCAAGGACAGGAGAGTCCCACTCAAACCCTGCAGGAAAACCCTCACACTCCTTCCCTCCAGGGAAGAAGTGGGAGGTACAGCCAGAGGCAGCCTGTCCAAGCAGAGACCACTTACAAGCAACCCAGCACAGCAAGGGTATCTTCCAAGCTGGACTCCAGCAAGGGAGCAAGGCAAGGTGGGTTTTGCAACAGTTATTTCTAAGCAGGAGTTACAGGAAGAGTTATGGCTCCTGCCTTGCTCTTTGCCCAGCTTCAAGCAGCTCCCAACACCACATCAGGAGCACCAGAGGCACCATGCACTAACAGTAGCAGGGAAGAGGGTACTCAAAGGCCAGGTGTCTGCTCAGTCAGGAGGTAAAAGTGAGGGGGTGCTCCTGGGGGGAATTTCCCCAGATAAAACACAGATCTGTCAATGCACTTACAGTGGGCCAGGGCAAAGCTACACTGCTCTCCAGCTGGCAAACTCGGACGTGTGTTGGCCCCAGGAGGTGAGCTGAAGACTGCATCTGAAGCAGTATGGCATTCCCTTTTTCCACCCTTTGAGAGAATGCCTCACGCCAGTGCCTGAAGGCTAGGCTGGAAAAATCCTCTAAGCACCACCCTTGAGAACATTCACCTGCCTGGCTGCAGCATCTGACCACAGCACCACCTTAAAATTTAGCATCTTTGAGATGCTATTGAAAGGCCAGGCAGATCCTCTCACTGGAGCTACGAGGCGAAGCAGACACCTTGGACAAACCCTGATGCAGCCTGCAAGGAGGCTGCAGGCAAAGTGAGAAAAGGGCAAGAAAAATCAGCATTCAGAGTCCTAGTAATGCAGACACTGGCTGCAGGAGCTGCAGAGGGAAAACAGTGGGAAGGCTAATGATGACCAATGCTAGGTCACCCAGGAGATGTCCCCAGGCCTGCTTGCACAGGAAACAGCAAAACTTGCACCCTGCCATGGTCCCAGCACAGGGTGGGGTCCCTCATGCTGTGATGGGCCAAGGCATTCTCAGGAACTCTCTACACAGCAGTAAGGCTTCAATTTGGCACTCACTGGAGCAGCTCTGCCCAGGGAGGGGCAAAGGCTTTGGGAAAAAACAGATTAATTAGGGACACGGTGGCTCTTCCCCACTACCTTGGTCACTGTGCTATCACCTTCTGCACTGCCATTTCTGAATCAAAGACTCTCAGCCACATCTCCCAAATGGAGGCAGGCTGCCAACCCTTTATCTCTTCTCTACACAGCAGCTTATGAAGGTCAGAGCCACTTATTCCAGACAGCTGACAGAGGGTCAGATGGGAACAGGGTGAAAACCCAAGAAGAACACAGAAGTGGATGCTGGCAGGGAGGTTGGGTATTATAGGTGCAGGGGTGAGTTAGGTATTTGCCACCCCACAGCAGTGACTGGCCTTTTCTCCCTTACCATCCTCTGCTACCTGCAAGCCATGCAGCCACTCCTCAGTGTCTAGCTTGTCAAAGCTGTCACTGCTGAGCCTGTAACTCTTGGCAAAGACCTTACCCTCTGGCCCAGGGTCCATGAAACTGAGGTGCGTTCGGCATGACGTTGTCAGGAACTCCGACAATTTACCAGTCTGAATTCTGGGCAAGAGATAGGGAAGTCACATGGAGAGGAAAGGGGAGGCGATACCCTTGGTTTTACCCCCTGGCTCCAGGGCAGGCCCTTTGATGGGGAGAGACACGTTCACCAGGATCATACACACACCAGTGTCTACTTTAGCTGTCTGCAACTCTTTCAGCTATGGATGGGCATGGAAGGGCTGCCCAAAAGCTATTAGAGAAATCCTGCAGCCATGGGTTTGAGGATATGAAGAGCTATGTCCTCTCTTTCATCTCCTCTGTTGAGATCGTAGCCCCAGGACACACTGATAGCCTAGCACACCCCAGTGTATCCTCCCCAGCTTGCTCCCCCACAGCCTATGCTCTGCCCAGCAGGTATACTCATAACCAGGCTCCTGGAGGCCACTAGCCCTCTTCCCCTCCTGCACTGCAGGAAACTGCACTCACCTTGCGCCACCGAAATACCCATCCTGCAGCTTCTGCAGCATCACCAGCACCGTGGGGTGCACACTGCTGCTGGTTTCGTCTGTGTGGAAGAGGCACAGGCAGTCAGGCTCTCACACTCAAACTTGTTCCCAGAAAGTAACCCAGGACCAGGTGAGCATTCAGACACCCAAAGCACCGTGGCCAGACCCTTACTCTGGGGTACACGGTCAGGCAGTGGTACCAAGAGCACCACCCAAAAAGGGAAATTCTGGACTGTCCAGGCTGAATTCAAGGAAAACCAGACCAGGATGCACTCCAGGCTTCACCTTGGGCTGAAGCTGACAGTACCAGATAGCAGCACCTAACAACCCGTGCTCTGTCTCTGCCTTTCACATGAGGCAGCAGAGGAGTGGGCTGCTGTTGAGGGCAAGAGGTATCCCAGCAAAAGGCACGCTCGAGAAATTAAGGGGATTTCAAATACACAAGGAAAGACAGAAAGGCCTTAAAGCAGAACAAAGTCACCTCCTAGCACCAGGCTCACAGGGAAGCCATGAGCTGCTGTAGGCAAGCCAGTTCTGCTCTGTGCCTTTGTTCCTTCTGGTTTACTGTTTTCCCCTCTCTGTTGACTCGGAAAGCCTTTAGCAGGTGCTCAGTCTTAGGGAAGAGTCAAGATACAGAAAGAGCACCAAGAACACTTCTACAGAGAAACTGCTTTTTTTGGTCTTGCTCCCAAAAGGCCTTCCGACAAGCCTATTTGCCTGGAGCTTGAATACATCTGTGGCAGCAAACAGCCCTTGAGCTGGCAGGTAACTCTGTTAGCTGCCAGGCCATCTGCCCACTCAGTGTGGCTCCTCTGAGCAGTAAGCTTTTCGCAGGACACTACTGGCTGCTCCAGCCCCACCATGTCCCCGTTACTGAGACGGTCACACATCTGCCCACTCCCTTGTCCCTGCAGAGCTATTTCCCAGGGCTGCTCTAGCCAAATGCCTTGCGAGGCTGGAGTATCTATACCGAGCATGGTGTGGGAAATGGGGAAGGTGATGGTTGGTCGCCCAGTCATCCTCCAGCGGCTGCAGAGGTATGAGAGGTCCGTCCTCAGCATCTCCACAATCATCTTGTTGTCAAGAGCCAAGTAGAACTGCTGCTGGTCTATGAACTGCGAGGACAGCAGGAGACATGATTGGCCCTTCATGCAGTCACCAGCTCCTTATGGTACCACCCATGTCTTCCCACAGGCACACAGTCAAGCTGGCCACACTAGGCACCCCGAGGGCAGCTCCTTTGCACTGACGGCTCATCCCACCTTACTTGGCAGGTGCTAGTACAGCCTAGCAAGAGACCCTCAAACCCCAGGGCAGCTACTGGCCACTAACAACTATGAGGAGGTAACTAATGCCACAGCTCAGCAGCAGCAGCAGCAGCATCCAGGCCCCACACAGCCAGTCCATGTTCTTCCTGTTCCAAGCAAATATGCGCTCCCCATAGTGCTAGGCTTGCAACACTGCTCGTCCCCTGGACCCATCAGCCCTGCTGATCAGGTCTGCCATCAGCCTCCTCCTGGTTCTCTCAGGGTGAGCAGAGATTTTCATCCAATACTGATCATTAGAAGGCTCAAACTGTTGCAACATCCACACAGCCAGGACCACCAACTGTGCTGCCTCATGCCAGAGTTGGACTACTCCACAGTCCCAGGCTGTTCAAACAGTGTTAGGTCACACCTTAGAATAACTCGAGTACCCAGCCATTGAAGAAACTTCCTGCTAAGTTTCATATCCCAGAATAGCTGGGAATGAGCCTTTGCAATGTAACCCACCTGTGGGGTAAAGGTAAAGATGCTCTTCCTGATTTTGTAGAGCTTGGAGGTCCCAAGGACACCCATATGCCGGTAGGGCCGTCCAGTAAGGCACATCTGCTTGTTGCGGCCTGGGAGGGCAGGAAGAGGAGTTTTTAGTATAAGCCTCCTCATAAAAGGGGCTGCAGCAGCAAGTAGTGCCAGGCCTCTTGCTAGCAACCAGCAGGGAAATGCTGGTTTGTGCTTGGGATCCCCAGAACCCTATGTCAAGCTGGTACAGCTCTAGGGGACAGTAATTCTCTCTCCCTAGACCTGCCCAGAGGGGTAGAGACATGCTGAAACAGCTACACACAGCCTGTCCTGACTTCTGCAATGTCACACCTCCTGGTCTTTGAGTATGTCAGAAGCTGGAGCAGGGCTAGGGGTGCCTCTCTGCATAGGGCTGGACCCTCTAAGTTGACAGCTCTATCAGCATTCTAATTGCTCCTGGATTACTCCCAAAGCCCAGGATGGTGCAGCAACAGCATCACCCCTTGCTTGTCAGCTCTGGCAGCTGCCAGGCTGCTCCCCCTGCCCATGTCACACTTGGCCTTTTGGTGGCCTAAATTAGCCACCAAATTAAATCACAGCAGATCAGGTGTCTCCTTTGGCCCAGGCTAAGTCTCTGGCTCCTGCACAACAAACGCCATGCCTGAGGGGTTGCAGCATCAAGGAGCAAGCGTGCAGAGGTGAGCACATCCTCCCCTCACACTCAGCCCTGCCCACCCCCAGCAACAGCCATACTGCCTGAGCTCCGGGCTCTCTTTGCCAGGGACGGCCAGGGGACCCTTCCTGGGATCTGGCTGGCCTCCCCCATCCAGATCTCAGTACAGGAACAGAAGACAACTCCTGCCTACATGAGGTTCAACCCATAAGGATCAGAGTCTTTGTCTGTCCCTGGGGTGACTGTGCAACTGCAAGCCAAAGCTCTATCCCTGTCAGAATCACAATGAACAGCAGTGTCTGCCACCTTGTTCCCCTTGGGCGTGAGTGTCTTTATCAGGCCTAGAAATGGACAGCAGAATCCTCATCAGCCAGGCAGAGAGTAGGACACGAGTGTCTATTAGCAGGAGTGCCGGGGGTGGGAGAGACCCTTCTGCACCCCCCTTTGCTGCAGGAGCAGGGAGCTCAGCTCACCCAGCCGGGCGTAGATGTGGCTGAGGATGCGAGCAGGCTGCACTCTGATGGGGTAGACATCTGCCACAGTCTCCACGTCAATGCCCTCCTTCTGCAGGATTGCCTTGATCCCCTCTGTTTCAGCCAGGATACACACTGTGGATGGAAGACAGTCTCAGTGCAACAGAGGCCCAAGGGTGTGACAGCACTGTCCCATGCCTTTGGGGACACATACAAGGCACCACCCCACAGAGAGGAAGCTGTCTGGGGTCCCTTGGGAACCAGTTCCCACTGCAGAAGTCTGCCTTCCCCCTCCTAACACTCTATACACACAAGTCTTCCCCACCAAGTGGCAGGAAGACAGTTTTCAATCTCTCTGCAGAGGAGGCTGCAGCAGGTGATAGTTCTGTGGGTCAACACAGAATTAAATAAATTGAAGGACTTGCACCTCATCTTCCACCCACCTTGCCAGGGCTAAGATTGGGCTGTATTGGCAGCAACTCAGTAAGCACGGCCAGCCCAGAGCCACCTCTCTGAATTCTGCACAGCCAGAGTCCCCCCACCTGCCAGGCTCAGGGGTTTAGGACTGATTCCTTTCCCTCACCTTGGACCACCACATCAGGTTTAGGGACAGTTGCGAAACGGCGGTTGAGGGGGTCTATTTCACCGGGAGCTAGGAACCCCTGTGGGAAAAAAGGTGTAAAGAGATTAACATTTTATGGGCAGGGTAGAATGGGTGATGCCTATGGACAACCCACCTTTAAGAAATCCCAGGGGACTTCCCCATGGCAGGTGGCAGCATTTGCGCCTTCACAGCTCAGGACCTGGTCCCACAGCCCTCCCCAGCACTCAGGGCGACCACCCTACCTCGGCCATCAGACAACCCAGGATGTAGAGGGACTGTCCCCACATGTGTGGCAGCTTGCCCATGGGTATCCTGTCCACAGTGTGTGGGTTCCTGTATTCTTCCTCCACCTGGAAGACAAGCCTGGAGGTCAAGAAGGGATCCACAGATACAGGATGCTGAAGGAAGCATCCTCACTGCATCTTGAAGTCCAGCAGTTGAAGGTTTAAAATAAGGCCCCATAACAGCATTTGTCACAGAGGGTCCAAAGGAGCCTGGTTACATTCCTCCTCTCTTCTTATGACTGCCCCAGGGCATCTATGTCAGACAACAGACCAACTACTCAGACCATGTTTGGTTTCCCAGCTCGGGCCATCACACTAGAAGGACTGACATGTCCCAGGAGCTCCAAGAGATGCTTTCTGATACTGGTGAGGAGCACATCTCTCCTGAACGACCTGGGCATCAGGAGGCCACTGCTCTTAGCCCAGTCCCACCCAAATCCCCTCACCACTGACCAGGATCTCAGCACCACTTACTCAGCCCAGATCTGCTTGTCCTGAGCTCTCAGAGCACTCAGTCTCCAAGCAAGCAGACTGTCAGCAAAGAACTTTTGTGTATGGGACTAAGAAATGCTTTGGGAGAAAAAAACCAATTTTTATCCAACATGGTTTCATAACAGCTCCAAGCCATCCTTTTTGTACATGATATTTCCATGCATTACATTTGCCCCTTCACTAACAATTTGGCTTAATAAGCACTTAAAACTTAATTATCTGGTAATGAGACCAGGAGTTTCAGCAGTTGGACTTTCATGATCCTTGTGGGTCCCTTCCAACTCAGAATATCCTGTGATTCTCTAAGACACTCCTGCTTCCCACCATAGCTCAGGACCACTCACCTTATCCGGTGGGACACTGTACAGCTCTGGCAGCAGGCGTATCCCATTCTTACCCTTGATAAGAACCCCCTCAAGGGCTTCCCGGTACTCCTGCACCTGAGAAGAGAGGAGAGGAGAGCAGAGGGAATCTGCCAATGGTCATGGCTCCCTGCATCCTTCCCCTGCACACTTCTCCTGCCAGGGACTTTTTTTCCACCAGACCAGCAGGTCCTGCTTCTCTTACCTGCTCCATGTTTCCACTGAAAATACCATCAATCATCAAGTATGCCCAGAAGAGAGGCCACTCACACTCAATGTTCTCAAACAGCTTCAGCTCAGCAGGTTCATAGTAGAGGCGTTTGGGGTCCTGCAAATGACATCAAGGCAGGTGGTATGTAAAAGGATCCCCTTAAACTGACAGGGCTTCTCCTCCTCCTGAGACCCCAGCCTCAGATGTCCTCCCAGCCCTCCTCTGCAGATGGCCAAGACAGAGCTGAAAAGCAGTTTCACCTGCAGCCTCTGTTTTCTTGATTGGTCTACCCACTCCTGAGCCCCCTGCACTGATGATGGAGAGACTTACCCTTTCTGAGGTCTACCTGGTCCCCAGGAGAGCACCCCAGAGCCCCCAGAACACCCCAGATGTTGTGCTGTTGTACAACAACAGCACAACATCCCCTGTGCCACGCTGCATCCCCTTTGCCTTGCCCGCTCTGCCTGAACCCCTCAGCATCTGTCTCCTCCAGCATCATCAAGCTGGCCCAGCCAGGTGAGAGGGCTTGGCCTGGTCACACAGGGCCAGAGAGGTGTGGTGCCACTGTGAGCCCAACACAAGGGAAGTTGTCAGGATGAACAGCTGCCTGCGCAGAGTCCTTCCACCTCAGCTCTGTGTGCTGTAGTGCCCTTTCCTTGGCCCTCCCTGCTAACCGCTCTGTCTGCTGCATAGAAGGGAGAGCACTGGCCTTAACAGACTATTCAGGCAGAGAGGACAGATGGGGCAGATGTCTTCTAACTGCACTCCAGCCATAAGATTCCAAAATCCCACCTGACTCCAGCTAGCTGCATGCCTCTGCAGGCACCGCTGCCCTTTCCATGCCTCAGAGCTCCCCAGAAGTAAGTAATCCACAACTCTGCATGCTGCCAAAGCTCACAGACACTGGCAACATTGGACTGGAGATGCTGCTGCTTCTCTCTGGCTCTGGAGGAGGGCAGCCACACATGCTGCCTATTTTGGGCAGGTCTGCAGAGGCACAGCTCGTGACGATTTAGGAACCTCTGAGTATCATTTCCTAGTTCAGTGGTTATCAAATGAGACTGTTGCTTATAAAATTTTCCTGTTTTCTCTCCCCAAAGCAGCAAACTCTCCACTTGCTCCCAAGGCCATTCTGGCAGTACCCAAGCTGACTGCCGGTCTAGGAGAGACAGAAGCAGCTTTGTGACCTCCAGAGCTGCCGTAGGTGAGGCCATTGGGTAACAGCTCTGCCCAGTCACCTCTCTAGGCCTCCAGCACTCGCTCAGGGCTGGTGCAGCCCTGGGAGAGCCCACTTCAGCAGGGGTCCCAAGCTGGGCACTGCTCCCACCTAAGGTCCTAGCCTAAAAAAGACACACCACCAGGTTTCAGGATGCAGGTAGAGCCAGCCTCTGGCCATCTGTTATGGGTGTGGGTGGGATGTACCACCTCTGCAGTGAGCTCTGGCATTTTGGGAAGCCTTGCCCAGACCCATGATACTGCCTGGGGCTACTCAGGGCTCTTGTATTCCCAAGGCTCCCCAACACAGCCTTTGTGCTGCATCCAGGCAGCCTGCTGCTTGGCAGTCAAGTTCTGCCAGGCAGCAGGACTGAGGACACTCACCTCTTTGGGAGTCCTGTATCCATCCCGGAGGAAGCGGCAGCAGCCATAGCGCCCCTGGAAGGGAGGGAAAGATTTGCTGAGCAGGAGGCACAGTGTGAGATACCTTGTACCTTCAATGCAGAAGCAGGGGCAGGGTGTGTCCTTCAGCTAAACACCCTCACCCTTGCTCACCCAGCACTCAGGTACCACAATCACAGCCCGGGGCCACAGCACACAGGGCTGCTTCTTTGAACACCCCTGCCACAGGTCACGGAGACTGGGAGAGGACATGCCCCAGCAACCCCCCACTGAACATGTTTTTGGGAAGAAAAGGACTACAACAGTTTGGGCTGCAGCTGTCTCCTGGGAACAGTGAGACAAGGGCAGAGATGCTCACCTGCAGCTTGGTGATAATCTCCTGCTTGGTGATTTCCACCAGCTCGCTGTCCTCCACAGCAAATGCCGGGTAGGAGATGACGGAGAGCACACTGGCATCCACCTCCTTGGATGTGGAGGCCCTGGGCAGCATTGAGTGGAGAATGGACTGGGCAAAAGGAAAGGAAAGGTGGTTAGGCTGTCAGGCCAGGCATCATTGACACCGCAAACCCAGCAGACCACAGATCACAGTTCCTCTGGCAACAGTGTAACGCCTGGGTGAGTCTCACCTGGCAGTGCTGCACCTCATCTGACAGCACCCGTATCACCGACTGTGGGCCTCCCTTGGCTCCAAAGAGATCCAGCTCATCCAGTGCCTCCAGGGCAGCCTGCAAGCACAGTGAGACCCAAAGAGGCGTGTCCTTCACCGTGCTGCTCACCTGTAAGAGCTCACACTCCATGCTAGTCCTTGTGTGTAAAGCACTGCCCAAATTTAAAAGATTTTTAACCCTGCTGTGGCTGAAGAACATCTCTGGTCAAAATGGGACCACATCTCCAGACATAAAAAGGGCCTGGGACATTTCTGCCACACACCCCCAATTAACTTTTCACTCCCAGTTCAGGCAAAACTCAGGCTAGAAGGGCACAGTTTTATCCCAGTGCACAAGCAGAAGAGTCTTGCTCCCCAGGAACCTATCACTGCAGGGGGCATTGAGCCTCAGCAGTTCAACATGCTCAGCCTGCCTGTCAAAAAGCAGTTCAGGGCCACTGGTGCTCCTCCCCCGCCCCAGCCAGCACTTCTTCCCAGCTCACCTTGGCCATGCCAACAGAACTGGCATTCAACTCGGTGATGCCCTGGTTTGTCTTGTCCCCACGTTCCCATATGCCAAAATCCTGTGAACCAGGCACTGTTTCAGAACACACCCAGTAAGCCTTTGAATCCCCCCCACCCATGGTGCTTCCAGAAGGTGCTGGTGTGGCTCAGGGGGAACCCACAGCTGCTCCTAGACACCAGTCCAATATCTCCACCACCGGAGCACACCCCCCTTCCCCAGCACATGCTACCCACCGCAGTTTTGTAGGCAGCTTCAATGTAGAACACGAGGTTCTGGATAAAGTTGACTTCATCCAAGCTGTGAATTATGTGGAGGCCTGAAGCAGAGGGAAAAATTTACATTAGCCACTCCAAGCCCACAAGAGTATCCAGGATGGGGCTGCAGTAACCCAGGGGCTCCCCACTGCAAGCCTGCCCAGTGGGAGCCATGTCCTAGCTGACCCCATCTCCACTTCCACCCCTTACGGCAGCACTGGGGCTTCAGACAAACAGGGGCTTTTGGAGAGATTGACATCAAGGGCCCCAAATCCACCTCAGGTACTGTGAGCATAGGAAAACAGTGGGGATCAGGGAAGGCACTGCAGAAGCTTGGCACCCAGGAAGCTGCACCCAAACTAAGACTCTGGTGAACCTGAAGACCAGCACGCTCAAAGCTGCGATGGCAGCCCCCAGCATTACCTGAGGCCGTCATTTGTGCAAGCATGAGGAGGTAGAGGGAGGTAGCATCCATCTGTAGGTGACCCCATTCGTGGTCTCCTACCACAGTGGCGCAGGTGTGGGTGTTATACTTGGCATGCAGGCAGTCTCTGGTGCTCTGACTGTATTTGAAGGCCTCTACTTTGTCCACCTTGAGAAGGGCAAAGAGACGCAGGCGTTCATTGAACCCTGTCTCCAGAGAGGTCTGACAGCTCCCGAGCCAAGGGCTGCTCCCTGCCACGAGCGGAGCGCATGGAGTTGTGCCTGGCAGGGCAGAAATTCCACAACCCCTGGGCTGAGCCCCACTGTGCACCAAGGCAGTGAGTGCAGGCTCAGATGCCGCTGCGACACAGGACTGCAGCAGTGGAGGGCCCACTGCCACAGCTGCACCATGCAGAGAGAAAAGGGTTACCCCAAACGCCCTCAGGGAGGAGAGCTCCAGAGTCCTAGTGCCTGCCAGGCCACGAGACAGGAAGCAGCTGGCAAAGACTCCACTGGCCACCAGCCCACAGCTCTGGGACTTCAATCACACCCAGGACAGCCACTCACACAGAACTTATTTCAAGACTTGCTGGAAGGGGGCCTTCCCTCTGCTCATCAGGGAAGGCTGGGGAGGGCTGGCACAGCTAGGACTCTGTGGCATAGCTGGGCTTTAAGGAGACCACTTGACACTCAGAGGTGCTCCCCAGCCCCTACCTGTCTCATCATGCACTGGAGCAGCCCCCGCATCAGCTTCACCACGCTCTGCAGGAACAAGGAAAACAAGTTTGGTAATCTCCAGGAGAAGTCCTGACTCAGGATCAGCTGGCCGCTGACCTTTGTGGGGCTCAGCGTCTGTAATCAGAGCCCCCGCTCACATTTTCACAGCCCCTGGGCAACAGCAGAGGGAAGATTTCTTGGTCTGCCAGCAAGGCCAGGTTGCCACGCTATGCAGCGGGACAGAGGACACGGCTGCAGGACGTGGCTCCCCAGCCCTTGAGAGAAGGGCTGCGGCCCCAGATCATCCCATAGCCAGAGGTCTAGACCCTCTGGTTGGGCTCCAGTGTGGTCTGGGAAGAGCAGGTTCTGACATCCATTCCTATTGCCTCCCGCATCGGGGGACAGCCGTGTCCTCGCCCTCACTGCACTGCCTTTGGGCCCCTGGCTCAGCTGTGCCAAAGGCTGACCAGCCCGGGGTCCCCGGG
The DNA here is from genome assembly GCA_013397975.1 of Machaerirhynchus nigripectus. Lineage (NCBI taxonomy): Eukaryota > Metazoa > Chordata > Aves > Passeriformes > Dicruridae > Machaerirhynchus > Machaerirhynchus nigripectus. The sequence goes on from VZRQ01000754.1 coordinate 94,787, forward strand.
TGACACCAGCCCCGCCCCCGGCTCCTGCTCCCTCCTACTTGCTCCAGCTCGTAGGCCTTGGCCTTGTCCTCGTCGCGGTCGGCATTCTTGCGGTAGGCCAGGCTAAGACCCCAGACCGCCAGGATGCTGTACACGTTGTCCCGGACCCAGGCGTCCTGGTGGTCGGCGCTGGCGGGGAGCAGCCCCGTCACCGCGTCCTGCGGAGGGGACACACCGTTCCCACGGAACTCCCTGGCCCAGCGGCCGGCGGGGCGCGCCGGGGCCCCGGGTCTGCTCCCCATTCCCGGACAGGGTCCGCACCTGGTGCCGGAGGATGGTCTGCTGCACCAGGCGCCCGTAGCCGTCCAGACGCACGCCCGAGTTGCTCCGGCTCCTCATGACGGCGGCGGCAAGATCGGGACCAGCACTGGCACCAGCGGCACGGCACAGNCGCTACCCGAGCCCCACCGCAGCCCCTGAGCGGCCGCCCCACCCGCGCTGCCCTGCGCTGCTCGCCGGCAGCGGCCTCGGCGCACGGGGCGCTCACTACCGAGTGGGCAGGACCTGCCGCCATGGCGGCCCCGAGGGCGGGGGGTGGCGGCGTTCGGCGCCGCCTGCCGGGCGAAGGCCGAGCAACGCTGAGAGTATGGATATGCGGCTACAAGGACGGACGCACGGACGGACACACGCACGGACACAGGGACGGACGCGCGGACGTACGGATACCTGTGCCGGTGTGGAACGGACACGCGGACTGATGTGGAACCGCAGGGACACAGACAAACACATGCACCGGTGCAGGACCGCAGGGACACACGGATGGGTTCGCGTTCTGGTGTAAGACTGTACAGACATACAGACGGACACACAGAGATGGATACACATACCAGTGTGAGTCTCTATGGACACACACATATGCTAGATGCATGGACAGACACACAGACACGCATGTGGACAGAAGCATGGACATGTCCATAGGTGTGCACGTGCACATAGAGACATGGACATGCACACACATGCACATGTACAGGTGGGCACACACCTACCCGCACTGGAACACATGCACAGGCAGATTCGTGTGCACACATACCTCCATATGCACACATGTGTGCACAGTTGTGCACACGCCCTTTGCATTTCCATGTGTCTATAGCACACGGAAATACATGCACCTATGTACATCCACAGGTGTGCAAACCTGTACATACCCACGGGCACACTCACCCATAAGCACACACACATAAGCACACACACACATTTCCCATGCACATACACAGTCATACACATGCACGCACACAGGCATACACCTGCATGGACAGGTGTGGGCAGACACGTGTGCATCATACAGATGTGCACCCACACAGATGTACCAGCAGCATTTGGGCACAGTGGACTCCTGGAGACCGCAGCACCCCTCATCCTGGGGACCCCTTTGGGCAGGTGGGGGCCAAGTGGCATCCAGGGGTGTCCAGGGCTTGGAGCGTGCCCAGCTCCATGCTTTTTATTATCACTCGCCTGAATGAGTCAACACCACATGCTTAATGATTGATAGGAATCAGATCTGTGAGCTTCCAAAAAAGCAGAAGACATTTCCCACTCATGACCAAGATGTGGCTAACTGGGGACAAAGGGCAGGAGAGGAGCATGGGGCTCTGTGGTTCCTCACTCTTCCAGGATGGGAAAGAAACTTCGAGACTGGCAGGAAAGGGAGGGATTGGAGTTGACAGCACCTTGTCCAACAGCAAACACTCACAGGAAAAACAAAAGTGCTGAAACATCCCCATGGAGCTTGGGCCAACAATAACAGATGGGGCTGGACCCCAAGCAAGAGGAGACCCTGGCAAGAACCATGAGCTGTGGAGAAACAGCACCCAGGTGACAGTGCCCCCAAGCTCTGGTGACAAGGATGATGACTGCCATGTCTGCGTTGACTCTCAAAGAATGGAAATTTTGTTCCAGCACTGCAAACAGGGTATCATATCCAGCAACAGGCAGGTTTGCATGCAGACACCTACCCAAAATAGCCCTGGCAGAGAAATGCCTTGGCCATGGTGACAGACAGCCCCAGGGAGACCTGGCACATGTCCCATACAGAGGGATGTGGGGCATCTCTTGTTTCCAGCCCCATGGAGGCAGTTGCCTGCAGCCACATCTGGTCCCCTCTGCACTAGGGCAGGTTTATGCTCCAGGGGAGGCACTTTCTCACAGGCCCTGCTTGAACCAGCTAGGATTTATCCCTGCATCCACCCCATCCAGTGAAAGCACAAGGGCAGTTGCACAGGGATACAGCCTATGGCAGCCTATCCCAAGGGGCACCTGCTGCACCCCAGGGACAGTGCAAGAACAGGCCACGATGGCCTTTAGCAAAATCAATCAATTTATTTATTCACAGTCAAGCAATAAATAGAGGAAAGTCAGGCAGCAGGGGTGCTGAGAGTGGGACTGACCCTTCTGGGAACAGGGACATGCCAGGAGCCCAGCAGAGCCCAAGGCCTGTGTGACAGCAAGAGTGCAAGAAGGCAGAGAGACATCTGCGACGGGAGTCTGACCTCTGGGATAGGACGAGACCTGAGCCCTGCTAGAGGGCAAGCCAAGGAGCTGAAGAACAAGTGCATCAGAGGAAACAGCAGGCAGAGCCCAGCACAGGCAGCTGCCTTGGCCTCTAGCACCGGAAGCAGAGATGGCAGCTCAGGTCCCTCCAGTTTTTCATAGCCCTTCCAGAGCAGAACTGCAGGGGAGGAGAACGGCTTCCTCCCTCCAGCCCAAATTCTCAGCCTGGTGAGGTGCCTCAGCAGCTGAGACTAGACAGGAATGGGGGGCATGTGAGTTGGGAAAGAATGCCACAGGCAGGGTCACATCAGATCCTGGCACCACCAATGTGTCAAATGCAAAGCACAGAGACACCTGGACTTCTCACCCTCCCTTCCCTGGCTCCACCAGGAGACTCCCAGCCACCTCCTAAGAGCTTCGTACTCCAGTTTAAGGACACAGCTCATCTCTGAGAACATCAGGCCAAGCCCCCCTGCCCACCAAAACCAGGCAGCAGCCGTGGGGGCTGCAGGAAGGACAGATGCCATGGGGCAACCACCCCAGCACAGGTTCCTGCCTTTAAAAATCCACAATTTACATAAAACTGTCATTGTAAAACCTCCCCCTGAGCAGCACTGCATGGAGAGGGGAGATGAGCCGAGTGAGCCCCAGGCAGAGCAAGATAAACCCTGAAGTCCAGATCTGCAGGAGGAGGCAGAGCCCTGGGGTGATGTGCTGGGGCAGTGGAAATTACCGGCAGGTGCAGGACTCTGCAACCATATTCTCGTATTCCTTGTACAGTATGCCTCCATTGCACTCAATCATGAGGACACTGATGGGGCTGTAGCGGTACGGCACACAGGAGGGCCGGGGCACATTGGCATCCACAAGCTGATGAACAAAGCTCTGCACCACAGCATGGTTGGGTGCGTGGTAGTCATAGCGGAGCAGGTGCGGACAGGTGCCCTCGCAGTAGTGTGGGTTGTAGCGGTGGGGAGCGATGATCCAGTGGTCCCAGCCCAGCTGTGCAAAGCTGACAGGGAAGGGGCGGAGGGAACAGTCACTCTTCTCCCCTCCCTGCTCTGGCAGGTAGCTAGGCAGGTCACGAGCCAATGTTCCTGTATCATGCCGGTGTCGGTGGGGCTCTGCTGCCGGAGGTGCCAACCCTGCCTGGGTATCATTAAGGTAGAGAAGGAGGAAAGGGCAGCTAGGGGCCACCGGGGCATTGTGGCCTCCTGCTTGGCCAGCACGCACACAGACATGCCGCAGTGCCAGGCTCCCCATGCTGCTGTTCCTCAGCACCGAGTGAGGGGTGACATCAACTTCAGCCTAGCCATGGTGGGGACGGGCCGTAGGGCTGAGCAGCACCCTGGGTGCCTCGCTGGCTGCCACCAGCTCCAGAGCGCAGAGGAGGCGACCGTGGGCCAATGACAGACTGGGCAGGTAGGCCACAGTGGCTCTGAGGAGGTGCTCAGCCTCTGACTGGCCCTCCAGGCGATAGGTGAGGGCCTGCAAGTACCAGTGACCTGTAGGGAAGCAGTGACCAGTACCCCCTTAGCACAGTGTAGGAGGCACTGTGCAGCACTCCTTTCTCCCATGGTGCTGCCACAGCCCCACACAGCACAGTGGAGCCCGTGACAGCCATCTACCCCAGCACAAGGCAGAAGCTGCAGCAAACAGAAGGCTTGCTAGTGAGTTGAAGAGCAAAGAGAGTCTGTAACATTTCCCATCCTCTGCACCAACACCACTAGCCTGGCACAGCATCAGGCAGGGTGGAAAGGGGAGAAGGGCACACAAGGGCCAGTGATGCATTTGCCCATCTCACCCCTGGGGCAGAGCCTTGTACTCCTGCCAAGTGGAACCCCATGGCCAAGAGCAACCCCAGCCAGGACAATGTAGAGAGGGGGGAGGAAACAGGCAAGAGACCTTGCTTTCAGAGCTCTAGCCCACCCTGCTAGTTGTGCTAAGCCCCCATACCATCCTTAGTGCCCACCAGTTGCTTACCTTTCCAGGGCTGACCCCCATGGGAACAGGCCTGGACCAGGCGGATGGTGTTGGTGCCAAGGCTGCAGCTGCGTCGGCCTTCGCAGTCAGCGGCATGCCGGTACAGATTCAGCATGTAGCGCAGGGGCTGCCCACTGGCTGGCTCCACTTGCCAGCCTGGGCTGCCTGGAGCCCGCATTTACAGGGCCTGCAGGAGGGGCAGGGTGGGGACAGCAGGCAGGGAGCCAAGGGGCAGTGAGGACTGGTTTGCAGCCTGGGGAAGGGGCACAACAAGGAGGAGGAGGAGGCTGGTGAGAAGGTAAGGCGTAGCCATGATAGGCAAGTGTGTGTTTGGGGAGGGAGCAGGTAAGTGGGACAAGGTGGGGCTGGCCAGCAGAAGAATTGAGGAGAACCTGCAGTCATGCTTCGCCCCACCTGAGCGGCACCACCAAAAGGATCCCAGGGTGCTGCCAGCTCCTATCAAACCAGGATGACCACACCAGCTGCTTCAGCTTGGCAGAGGAACAGAAAGGTGGGGAGGTTCTGTGTGCAAAAAGGGGTACAAATTCCAGACTAAAACCCAGACCAGGACCAAAGCTAGCCAGACTGAGCCTGGCTATGGCAGCTGTAGAGGTGCTGGGGTAGGGGAGTGGGGTGAAGTGGGGTGGGAGAACCAGCTCACTCAGGCTCCTGGCTAGCCTGCTCCTGCAGGGTAGGAGGTCCCTGCCCAGGCCCATTTTAAAGGCATGGTCTCAATCAGGTTTTAAAGAGGCAGGAGCTCCCTGGGTCCCAGGGGAATGGGGCCAGAGCCTGACAGGGTGCTTTCATGCAGTGAGAGTCCCTCCAGCTCCCTCCACTCTGTGCTGACTCTCCAGCAGCAGATCAGCACCTTCGTGCCCCTTGCTGCAAGCTGGTCTGCACTGACTCAAGCAGGCACAGAGCCTGGGGTTCTGCTCCCCAACAACCCTGCAGCACAGCTAGGCTGCCCAGTGCCTCACTCTACCCAGATGGCACTAAGGCACATGGGTGAGCAGAGTGACCCTGAGCCCAGCAGTGCTGAGTATGTCTGGGTCAGCCAGGAGTACCCCACTGTAGGCATCATCCTGCCATCACCATCAGCAGGCCCACAACTTTGCCTACCTTGACCAGTTTCCAGGTCTTTCTGCCAGCACCTGCTCAAAGCCGAGGGGTTGTGAGCATGATGCTCACCCTCTCACTGGCATGGGCCATTCAAGGGACTTTCCATACTGGGGACAGTGACTCCACGGTGCTTGCCTGGGAAAGGCCCTCTGGGCACACTACAGAATGCGGTGTGGGCAGCAGCATCCACTGCCACCTCCAGAGCCCCTGGTGTTGTGCCCAGACCCACAGTACACTGTTGCTCTCCTTTTGGGATGAAAGGGGCCAGGGGGTGGGCACACTGGTTGGGAACTACTGGTGCAGGCATAGGGACATAGGAGAGCTGGGGGGGGTTGTACTGGTGCCTGCTGTCCACCCTTCCTGGTGCCAGCTGGGCACAGTGCTAAGGGCTGGGAGGGCTGCGTGGGGGTGCGTGTGGTGCTAAATGTGCTGTGGGGCCATGTGATGAGCCAGGGCACAGAGCCCTCTAACCTGGCCAGGCAGCCCTGGTTACTCATTTGGGAAATGGCACCACGGGCAGACGAGCCAGTGAAGGCTGGGAAAAGTCCGGGCATGGCAGGAGCCAGTCATGAGTGGGGGGCATGACAAGGCAGGTGGGAAGGCCGTACAGGAGAGCAGGAGATTCAGGTCAGGGATGGACATGCCAGCGGTGGACATGTCAAGGCTGTATGGGGTGGCCATGCATTGCTCCTGGTGGGCTCCAGCACTACAAACAGCCCAGGTACCGCTCCACCCTGCGCCCTGTGACAGTCTGGCACAAGAATGGGGCACATGTACTGGGCTGCCTGCAGCTGGGCTGTGCAGGGCACAGGCAGAGTTCAAAAAGCAGGTGCTCTGCCCCCACTAGTGGACAGGGACTACCAAGAAAAACTTGAGACCCTTCCAGCACTGGGAATGAACAAGCCTAGAGTGGCTTGCCAACCTGGCACTGCAAGCCGACCCTCCCGGGCCGTGGCAGGCAACCAGGGGCCGCAGGCGTTGCTTGCAGAGCAGAGCTTTCCAGGTCGGCTGTGCTGTCTGGGAAGGAGATGAGTAAGAGTCGTGTCCCCGGGCGGGAAGGGGAGGAGCAGGACTCTCAGGCTCCCCCGGGAATCCGTGCCGGTCCACTCCCACCATCCCCGGCTGCCATCCGCCGCCTCCTCCTCCTGCCTCAATTTCCCCCGAGCGGCACAGCTGCTCCTCTTGGGCCTGGCAGGGAAAAGACAGAGGTGAAGAACGGCCAAACTGCCATGCACACCCTGAGGTGCCCGGCAGGATAGGGACAGGGTGGGGGCTGGCATGGGTAGGTCAGACAGGAGCCAGCAGCATGTACTGGCCTGCAGGCAATGGAGCTTGGGGCACCAGTGTGACTGCGTGGTGGGAAGCCGGGGGGGCTGCATCACCCTACTGCCACCCCCTCGCACCCGTGTGAGTGCTGTCAAATTGCTGTTGTGCCAGGCTAAGCTGTGCCGAGCTGGCCCTATTGGTGTAGGTCCCTGGTGACACCATATTGTGCTGAACCAAACTAGGTAATTTTGTGCTGAACTGTGCATGGCCAAGCTAAGCCAAGCCAGGCCAGGCTGTGCTGAGCTGAACTGTGCCAGCCCTGCTTGTCCAAGTCAACCAAGCTGAACTGCACTGAGCAAAACTGGACCAGGCCAAGTGGAGCTAAGCCAGATGAGGCCCCTGGTTGTTCTGTGCTGTACCAAACTTAACTTTGCCAGCCCTGTGTCGTGTTGAGCTGAGCTAAGCCAAGCTAGAATGTGCCAACCCAGCTGAACTGCACCAAGGCATGCCAGGCTGAGCCATGCTGGGCCAGTTAACCCATGCTGGTCCCCCGTCATCCCACACTGAGCTGAGCTGTGCTGTGTCGTGCTGCACTGAAGCCTGCCAGCCTTTCATATCATGCCATGCTGGGCTGAGCTAGACTGAATTGAAATACGCTGGCTGGGCGGTACCAAGCTGAGCCAAGCAGCTCACTTCAGGTCCCTGGGCTAAAGGATGGCATGCCAAGCTACTGAGTAGAAAGGTGCTGTGCTGTGCTATTGTGTGCAGAGCCATGCCATGAGCCGTGCCGTGCCGTGCCATGCCGAGCCGGCCGCCGCCGTCCCCCCGCGCCTTATTGGCGGCGGTGGAGCAGTCCCGGTGCGGGCCGGCCCCGCCCCGCACTCGCCCCGCGCCGCTCAGCCCGGGCGGGCGGGGGTGTCATTTCCTCCACAGCTCGGGGCCGGGCCGGGATGGGGCTGTAGCTGTAGCTGCCATGGAGCGGGCCGAGGGCCGGCCCGGCGCCCACCAGTACGTGCATGTGCAGCTGCACGGGGGCGCGCCCTGGGGCTTTACACTGCGCGGCGGGCTAGAGCACGGCGAGCCCCTCATCGTCTCCAAGGTAGGCACCGCCGGCACCGTCCCGCGTGGGCTCCGCAGCATCCCCCCGCGAGGGGCCTCCCGCCCATGGCGGGGCGCGGGACATGGGAGGACACCCAGGGTGCGGCGGCGTCGGGGGTGCGGGGAGCCCCGGTCGCGGGGTCGCGTGTCATGGCGCGGCAGGACGGGGACGGCCACTCGCACCCACGATCCCTGCGACCCTCCACTTAGAGCCGCGCGGAAGAGTGGGAGCGAGAGGGGCGGAGGGAGAGCCCGGGCCCGGCGGCAGGAAGAAATTCCTCTGGCACATCCGTTGGGCTGGCGTCGGGGGCGGCCCCACACTCCCCCCTCACGTCTTTCCAGGTCCCGTCCCGCGGGCCGTAGCCGGGGGAGGTCAGCCCCCTTTCGTGTGCCCATCCGTCGGTGCCGCGTCCATGGGCGCCCCGGGCACCGAGCTCTGCGGGGGCGTTGAAGGCCACGGTGGGGGAGCCAGAGTCCGTCCCGTCATGCCCCGGCGCCCCTGGAACGCAGGGGCAGGATCGTGTCCGGGACGGGGTTGGCGCCGGGGTGCGGTGCCGAGCGGGGCCCGGCCGCAGCCGGGAGCGAATGTTCAGGGTGACCCCTGCGGCCCCGACGTCTTGCCACACAGAGGGTTACCGATTCCCGTAGCCCCCGCCAGCGCATCGCCCCGCGGGGAGACTCGCCGCGAGACCTGCAGGGAGCCGGGCAGCGGCCAGGGGAACCCAATACCCACCCCTCCGCGGAGCCCGGACGGGGACCTGTCGCCGGGCGATTTGGCCGCCTGCCCGCCCGGTGTCACCGTCCTGCTGAGCCGGGGTGCGCCGGGCCGGGCTGGCGGCCCCGGGGCTGCTCCCTGCCTCGAGCCGGGCTGACTGCGCCCCCGGGCCGGTCCACGCCCTCGGCGGGACGCGGGCAGCGCGGTCTGGCTGGGGGAGCTGGGAAAGTGGCTCCCGTCCCAGCCCTGCGNGTGGCTCCAGTCCCAGCCCTGCGCCCTGAGGTGGCACCGCCGGCGGGTGGGGAGCCGGGCGCCGAGGGAGTAACTGTCCGCGTTCCGACTCGCTGCCGGCCCTCGGGGTGGTGGGTCCCCGTGGGTCCGCTGGTTGCCGGAGGAGGGGATGGGAGGGCGCGGGGATGTCCCCCACCACTTTTGAGAAGGGGGGTGGCTTGCGGGCCGCGGGGTGTCGGCCCTTGTGCTCCCCCGGACACGCCGCCACCGCGTGTGCTCGGCAGACAAAAGGGGCTTGTTCCAGCGCTCTGTGCATTCAGGGGAGGGTCCCCCGGGGCCACCGCTCCGCCGCTGCGGTCGGCCGAGGTGTGTGTGGAGAGGGAGAGGCCCCCGCTTGTGGCGCGGGGGCCCGGACCGGAAAGGGGAAGGGCGTCCCCGCACTCGGTGACAGAGTTCGGCCCCTGAGCCCACTCGGGGCGCGATCCCTTCCTGTGGTAGACTCCCACGGCGGTGTGTATACGCGCTCTAACCCTTCCATGGGGCTGTGAACGCCCTCTGGCACTGGCTCCCCTGAGCGTGTCGGGGGCAAGGAGGGAGGTTGGTGTGGGGCAGGGTGGGCACAGCTCTGGCACTGTTCTGGTTGTGACTCCCAAGACAAGTTTCTCCTGAGACAGGCAGACATTCCCGTGAGCCATCTGGTGCCCACCATTAGGGCCCAGAGTGAACTCCAGGGATGGTGTTGGGGAAGTGTCCTGGGCTGGCCCAGGCAGGCAGGGCAGCAGGCGGTGGAGTTTGGCTGCCGTGCTGAGTTCGCTTGTTTGTGCCAAATTTAGCTCCTGGTGAGTGATGCCAGGGCTGAGCCTGTCCATCCTGGTGCATGTGATGGCCCAAACATGGGTGCAGACCTGGTGGTGTCCTGCCGCAGTGGGGACACCTTTCACCTCTGACTCATCCCCATAGCTGTGGCAGGCAGGACTGGGTGGGCATGCGGCTAGACAGAGGACTAGGGTGAAGGTGCAGCCTGCCTTGAATGCTCTGTTGGTGCCCAGTGATGGGCAGCAGCATGGCAAAGGGTAACAACCCAGGTGCTCCACCGACTACATGGTGGGACTGGGAGCTCTCACAGGCAGTCCGGGTCCTCTGCCAGGAAGGTGGCCCCATGGCTGACATTGGGCTGTGCCCAGCCTGGGCATGGCATTGCAGTGCTCAGATCCCTGAAAAAAATGGGAGAGCTGTCAGTTCTGGGCACAGCTGTACCAGGCAGGGCCATGGGGCAGTGGTGCACTGGGCAGGAGGCTTGGCTGCCCCTGCCTTCCTCCCTCCTAAGGTGACATTTTGTCCAGGGCTAGTGGAATGCCCCCTGAACCTTACCGAGCACTGGGGCTGGAAAGTGGTGCCCAGGGGCACATGCACAATGACTGACCTGCTAGGCCATGTGTGCTCCCTGGCACTGGGGCCTGGCTGCTGCCCAGGCTGGCCCTGCAGGCACTGTGAGCAGAGTTCATTCCTTGGCCAGCAAGGAATTGCCTTGGGAGCAACTGGGCAGGGTGAAGAGCCCATGGGCAGGGTGGGTGCAGGAGCCCCAGCATGGGGCCATGTACCACGGGTTAGCTCTGCCCTGTGTGTGGCTATATAAGGGTCTTGCTGCATCCACACTGGACATGGGGCACCCTGGGTCCTGCCTCATGCACCTGCATGCCCTGTGCCACTGCCACCATGCAGCAGCAGCTTCGGTTGCTTGCCAGCCCTGTGGTGTGATGGTCTGGACTTGATGATCCCTGGCCATTGCAGTGGCAGGATGGGCAGAGATCAGTGCCGGCAATGGGCACTCTGCCTATCCCAGCTGGGCACTGCTCATCCCAGGGCTGCCAGCACTGCACCTACCAGCTAGGGCAGTAGGGATGGCCCAGGGTTTCACATGCTAGCAGCACCATGGCCATGCTTCCTCTCAGCACAGCAGTACAGGGTGCCACGTTCATTTTGGCCATGGGTGTCAGGGAGGGTAGGCATGTGCCAGGGCTCAGCGCTTCCCCTACTGTTGTCTCCTATGGGTACATAGGCAGGGATGGCATCCTTTGGGCATCGAAATCACCACGGGTGCCCAGACAGGCTCAGTGTGGGGTTGGAAGCAGTGGCAGGGGGCTGGCATCCACGCCAGACAAAGGGCCCTTGTGCTGCCTGTGCCTGCGGGGGAATCTGCTGGATGGGACATTTTTCTTTCTCCCCCCTCCCCGATGTCCTTGGTCAGAAATTCATGTGACCAGAGAAGGGGGAGAGCCTGGCCCTGCAGATCCCTCTGTGGTGCCTGGGGCTCAGGCACCTTCTCCAAAGCCTCGTTCTCCCCTGACACCCAGTGACTGTGGAACATCTCCTGGGGTATTCGGGGGGCTGTGCCCCCTTGACGCCCTTCTCTGTCACCCAGGTGGAGGATGGGGGCAAGGCTGCACTGTCCCGCCGGCTGCAGCCGGGTGATGAGCTGGTGAACATCAGCGGGACACCGCTGTACGGATCCCGCCAGGAGGCTCTGATCCTCATTAAGGGCTCCTACCGCACTCTGAAGATGATCGTTCGCAGGTTGGCAGTGCTGTGGAGGGGACACCGGGAGGGCCAGTGGGGTTTTACCTGTCTGGGGGACTGGCAGGAACGTGGAGGTGCCCTTTGCTGGGACAGGGCGTGGAGCAGCCCCTTTGCTGCTGTCAGCATTCCCGCTGGGTGGGGGTTCCCCAGCCAGCAGAGCCAGGGCAGTGCGTTGGGCTCACCACCCCCTTGCTGGGCGGTATCCTCAAGCGTGGCCGCTCCTCTCCCTTCCTGCCTGCCTGCTTGCCTGGGAAAGGAAGGAGAGGCAGGGCTGGGCCTTGCAGTCCCCCCACCCCCAACCCCTCCAACTGCATCCATTCCTTGGCTGCATCCTGACTGACTCCAGCTCCAGCAGCACTCAGGGACAGGGACGGCGCAAGGGCACTGCCCAAGGGGCAGGGGTCCCACAGGACTGTGCTGGGGCTCAGCATCATCCATGGTGAGTTTGGGGGGTTCTGGGAAGTTCCTGTGCTGACCTCTCAGCTTGCTGCTCTCCTCATCCAGTCAGCGGATGCTGTGACAGCACTGGGCACTTGGGAGGTACAGGAGGTGGCTTTTGACCACGTCTGTGCAGAGGCATGTGCTGGGAGGACTGGAGACTCCTATGGATGCCATGAGGGGTGGGAAAGGGAGCAGCACAGGACCCTTCCCGGAGACATGATGTGGCTGGTGCTCGCTGCAAATGCTGAGGGACAAAGGAACAAGGGGGAAGGTCAGGCTTGCAGTGGAGACACAGACGTGGCCCCAGTGTCCCTTGGTGGAGCCAGTCCAGTCCTGTCAGGGACCGTTGCCCTGCTCAGGGCATTGCCTGTGGGCTGTGCAGGGGCCATGTCCTTGGTCCTCTGTTCATGTGGCAACAGGGATGCTGCAGTCTGGGGAGCACTGGCCAGCTGGGTGAGCTTTGGGATCCCCTTGCCCAGTGCTGGGTGCTGGCAGGGCTGGACCCTCCTTGCTGCCATCCCCTTTGGGCGGGCGCTGGCCTGGGGGGGACAGGAAGCCCCATAGGAAGTGACTTCAGCCCCGGTTCCTTGGCCTGGCTTCCTCCCCATTCTTGTCCTTTCCCGCTGTTGCTCTTGGCAGGAGGAGCGTGCCCGTCCTCCGGCCTCATTCCTGGCACGTGGCCAAACTTGCCGAAAGCCGTCCCGATGTCCCCACCATGCACTGCCCGGCTGATGCCTTCAGCCTCTCCTGGCCTTCGGGGTGTGATGTCAGGTGAGATCCTGGGGGCAGTTATGAGACTGTGCAAGGGGAGGGGGCAGATGGGACACCCTCTTGGGTTGTGGCAGGGGGGGAGGCATAGATGCTCACATACACCACTTTCAGGCATCCCTCCTCATCCTGCACTACCCTTTCCCCCGGCTGTTTACTCCCGGCTCCCGGCAGGAAGGGGCGGTGGCTCTGCTGGAGACTGCCAGGAGCTGCTTAGTCCCACTGCCCCTGCTGCCAGAGCTGAGAGGTCTCGAGTGGCTGGAGTCACACACACCCTGTGTTCCCTGTGCCTGCTCTCCATGCCAGTGCCAGGGAACCTTGGTGGTGGCCCCAAGCCGGGGGTGGAGGGCAGGTTGGGGCTGTGCTGCTCTGTGCTCCATTGACCCAGGGAGAGTGTATGTGGGAGGGTGGGCTCCTTGGGATCTCTGCAGAGCTGGATGGGGGGCGGCAGGTGCCTGTAACACTGGCGTGGGGCCAGGCAGCAGCAAGCTGTCCCTGCAGTGGAACCCACTGTCCTGGCACTGCAGCACTGACCGGAGCAGCTCCATCGGGAGCATGGAGAGCCTGGACCATCCCAGCCAGGCCTACTATGGAGACCCCTCACCCGTTGACCAGGGCATGTACCACAGCAAGCGGGACTCAGCCTACAGCTCGTTCTCTGCCAGCTCCATCGCCTCTGACTGCACCCTCTCTCTCCGTCCTGAAGAGGCCGTGTCTGTTGACTCCAGCCTCCAAGGCCCCTGCAAAGCGCCTGACGGGCGCTACCTGACCACAGGGGCTGAGCCATCTTCCAGCCGGCACCCTGAGGCCTGGCGGGCACCTGTGCCCCCCCAGCCCCCTGTAAGGAGGGACAGCCTGCGGGCAGCACCAGCTGGCAGAGGGGACAGGCACCAGGCGTCAGTGTCAGTGGACATGCTGCATGCCAAGGGCCGGTGGATCTCTGACACCTTCCTCTGCCAGCGGGATGGGGAGGCAGAAGTGGTGGGCAGGAGGACACTGGCGCCATACCCCATGAAGGACCATCTCTCTGCTGACCACTATTACATGCTGAGCTCCCACCTGGACCGATGCCCAGCTGAGCCACTCCTGGGGGAGAGCATGGAGTCTGACAAACAGCCATACCTGGATGACAGCATGCACCGAGTGCTCGATGCCATGACAGCAGGTGACAACCCGTTGCTGTCCCCTCTCAAGGGCCATGTGTCGCACCGGCACAGTGCTCCTGAGCAACTGCTGGCCTCCCAGCTCCGCTCCCTCCAGCTGGGCACCGGCAGCGGGCGAGCCTCGCCAGCCCCCAGTGGACAACGCTGGACCTTGTCCCCGCTGCATCCTGAGGGCAGCCAGGGGGGAACCACAGGGGCTGCCCAGGATCCCCCGCACTGCCCAGAGCCTTTCTGCCGCACGCCACCCTGCCACTGCTGCCCTGAGCTGCAGCAAGCCTGCGGGCAGGATGGCCAGGGGACCAGCCCAGCACTCAGCACTGAGGGGCCAGTGGAGGAGGAGAGCCGGGGAGGGGCCCGTCGAGCTGGGGGCCCACCTCACCGCTCTGCTCAGATGCGCCGCCGCAGTGACCGCTTTGCCACCAGCCTGCGCAACGAGATCCAGCGGCGCAAGGCCCAGCTGCAGAAGAGCCGGGGTCCTGGTGCACCTCAACCTGGTGAGGAGCCAGTGGAGGAGACTGAGGAGCCCCCCGAGGGCAGTGTACTGGCAGAGCGGCCCCCTGCTCTGCCTGAGTGTCTCAGCCCTGCACCGAGTGAGGACAGCGGGAATGCTGGCCGCTCTGGGGACCGGGGTATCCCCACCCCTGATCCAGTGCCAGCCCCCAAAGGGCCCCCGTCCCCTGAGCGGGTGGTGCCAACAGCCAGGGGCCGCTGGCGCTGGTCCCCGGAGCACAAGCTGCAGCCACAGCACTCGCGCAGCCCCAGTGAACTGGAGGGCTACAGCCAGGCCCCGGCGGCCCGCAGCTCCCCGCCACGGGGCAGCGATGAGGCGGTCCTGCTGCCCTTTGCTGACCGCCGCCGGTTCTTTGAGGAGAGCAGCCGACCGGCACCTCCCCGGCACAGCAAGCCGCCAGCAGGGAATCCCGGCGCCTTCCAGCCCGCTGGCCCTGAGCACCGGGATGTCCGCCGCCTCTCCGTGGACCAGCCCTACAGCCCCCCGTCACCCAGCCGCCCTGGCTCTGCTGGCCCCTATGCTGAGTGCTGCCGAGAGCAGCCCCACTGTTACAAGCCACTGGGGAGGCCGGGAGAGCTGGATTACCTGCGGGGCTTCTCCTATCCCTATGGGGTTCCCCTGCGCCCTGAGCCCTGCCGCTACTGTGGAGGGGATCTGTGCCCACCACCACTGCCCCGTGGCCACACCTGCCGCTGTCATCCCGCGCCCTGGGTGCGCTGCCCTGACTGCTGCTGCCCGGCCTCCCATCCCGGGCGAGAGGAGAGCGATGCCTGGCCCCCCCGAAGAGCTTTCATCCCGGTGAGTAACGCTCTGTGGGACTGTGCTGGGGAGCAGCACTGGCACCTCCTTGCACCCTTAGAACACGACCCTGGGTTGGGGTGCAGATTACTGTGTCCCCACTGGCCTTGCAGACTTCCTGCATGCCTTCTGCACCTGAATGGGGATGGGACAGAGGTGCTGGGGAGGGGGATTTCACACTCCCTCCCCCGCACACAGGAGTTTCCTCAGGATGAGTGGGAACCACCTGCAATAACCAGGAAAGTCAGCCAGTCCATCAGGTGAGCCCATGCCAGGTGCCACGGTGCTGGGATGTGTGTGCCACTCAGTGGGGACCTCCACCAGGGGGATGTGGAGACTGCCATGATTTTGATTGAGGATGTACAAAGTGCCTCCTGTACTGCCTTGGCCATCCTTGGCATGGTGCCCTTTGAGGCGGGAGAAGGCACACAGGGCAAGGGGGTGTGAGGAGGTGTCCACAGCAAAGGTGGTCCCTCCTTACCCTTCCCCAGAGGTCTGGGACCATCTCCAGGGGGCTGTGCCCAGCGGATGAGCCTGGGCTTCTCCCACCAGTGCAACTGGATGGCTAGCTGGGCTAAATGAGGCAGGGCATGAAATGGGCCTGAACTGCCAGATGGGTGACCGTGTGCGGGAGGACGGGTGCCTCCTTCTCTTTCTAGCGAGCTCTCCAGCTACCCTCTGGGTTTCCCAAGGCTTGGCCCGTTCCACACCTGCCTTGAGAGCACTGAGCCAGAGTGGCCACCCTGCTACCGGGCGACATCCACGCACGACCTCTTGTGGGATAGCGACCGCCTGGCCCACACCCCTGAGAGCCCCCTGGATCCGCTGCACCGCCCACTACGGGGCAGAGCCTTCTCTGAGAGCCACCTCAACCTAGAACCTGCCAGCCCCTGGGGCCGTGACCGGAAGGACCATTTCCGTGCCAAGCTGGACCCTCCCAGCATCCCCAAAAAGAAGGGCCCCCCACCTCCCCGCCCACCTCCCCCCAACTGGGAGAAATACAGGCAGCGCCGTGCATCCCAGCATCCACCAGATGGTGCTGGGCATGGCTCTGCCTTCTCTGCTGCCCCAATGCCAATCCGCAGCATTGCTGAGGCAGTGAGGGAGCGGTCACAGAGCCTTACCAGGGAGCAGGAGGGCCAGTCCTGGGGGCACACTGCTCGCCCCCCTGCTTCACCAGGTGCTTGGCCCCGACCCGAGCCCCCAAGACCACTCCGCAGGACTCCTGGGCCTGATGCTGCCAACACTGAGATTTGCAGGCAAGTGCTGCCATGGCATGGCGGTGGGAGTGAGGCTGCAGGCACAGCCGGGACACATGAGGGGGCTTTTGTGGGCCCTTGTACCCTGTGTCAGGGCATTCTGATCCACCCCTTGGAGCACCCTGTGGGGGTTTCTTGCATTGTGGGGTGTCCCTGACCTCTTTCCCTGGGATGGCCATCGCCCTGAGTGTCCCTGTCCCCACGGGTGGGCAGGGGAGCTGACATGCCCTGGGTGGGTGTTGGCAGGGTGTCAGGAGCTGGGGAGAAGCAGACAAAGATGAAGCAGTCCTGGGAGATGGAGGAGCAACCCCAAAGGCACGTCCAGAACCAGGAGCAGAGCTGTGCCAGTCCCCGTGGGGTGGGTGAGTGCTCCCTGTCCCTGCATTGTGGCCCTGGCCCTGCTCTGCCAGAGGCACTCAAGCCAAGTTCTGGGGCAGTGGAGGGGGTGAGCTGCCAGGGCAGCCGGCCCCAGCCCCGCTGCATGGACTCCGAGGAACTGCTGTGGGACGTGACTGTCAGGGACCATTCCCTGGCCAGTGTCCTGGCCCCCTTGGGTCCCCCTGGCACTGCCACTGAGGTGATGGGTGAGCTGCTGGTGGCAGGGAAGCGACAGGCCTGGCAGAAGTGTCTCCAGCAGGACTGGCACCTGGAGGCCTTGACACAGGACAGGTAGGGTTGGCACGGCACCGGGCCCCATGCCAAGGGCGGGCTGACACCCCCAGTGCTTATCTCTGTATCTCTGTCTCCCCAGGCAAGGTTTTGAGCCTATCTCGCCGCCTCCCAGGAGTGCTGCCAGCTCCAGTTCCTTCCCGGTGCACTACAGTGTTGCAGTGGGCAAAGCCGAGCCACTCAACAAGGTGAAGGCGCTGCCGGAGGTAGTGGAGGGGAGCTCGGAGGATGAGGAAGAGGAGGAGGTGGAGGACGAGCTGGTGGAAAAGAAGGTACAGACACTGCTTGGGACAATTCCCTCGTGGTTCCCCACTGCTGTTGCCAGGTGCTCATGGAGACTGGGGGCATTTCTGGATGCTCACAGGGACTGAGGCATCACTGGTTGCTCATGGGAGCTGGGGACATCACCAGGCACTCATGGGCACAGCGGTCATTGCTGGATGCTTGCGGGGACCAGGAACATTGCTATGTGCTCACACGGGGCTGGGACATTGCCAGATGTCTGCAAGAACCAGGGGCATTGTCAGGTGCTTGCGGGACCTGGGAGTCTCACCAGATGCACATGGGCACCAGCGGTATCTCCGGGTGCTCGGTGCTTGCAGGGACTGGGATGTTTCCAGATGTTCACAGGGACTGGGGGCATCCATTAAGTGCACATGGAGTCTGAGACATTGACAGATTCTTGTGGGGACTGGGAATTTCCGGTAGCTCATGGGAACCAGGGGTACCACAATGTTCTTGTGTTCTGTGGTCCCCAGCACAGCACCCCTACACCTCTGTGCCAGTCCCCCGACCCCATGGGAAGTGGCCCCAGTTACCCCTGACCCCTTTGCTCTGGCAGCTGCAGCTGATTGAGAGCCTGAGCCGCAAGCTGGTGGTGCTGCAGGAGGCACAACGGGGGCTGCAAGAGGACATTAGTGCCAATGGGGCACTGGGTGAAGATGTGGCTGCCCGCCTGCAAGCCCTCTGCACCCCAGGGGAGTTCGACAAGTACCGCCTCTTCGTGGGCGACCTGGACAAGGTGGTCAACCTCCTGCTTTCCCTCTCGGGGCGCCTGGCCCGGGTGGAAACTGCCCTGGGCAGCCTGGGGCCACACGCCCCTGCTGAGGACAAGGTGGGCATGGGACAGGGGACCCTCACCCATGAGGTTTTGGGCTGTGGGATGCCCTGCCAACGCCAACTGTCTTACCCATAGCTGGCCCTGCGGGAGAAGAAGCAGCTGCTGGTGGCACAGCTGGAGGACGCCAAAGAGCTGAAGGAACACGTGGGGCGGCGGGAGGAGGCAGTGGGTGCTATGGTGGCACGGTACCTGCCCGCTGAGCACCTCCAGGACTACCAGCACTTCGTCAAGATGAAGTCAGCCCTCATTGCTGAGCAGCGGGAGCTTGAGGAAAAGATCAAGCTGGGCCAGGAGCAGCTCAGGTGCCTGCGCGAGAGCCTTGGCCAGGCCTCCAAGGGTTGCTAGCCCCCTACCCAGCCTCCCTCTGGGATCCTGGCTGTGGTCCCAGCTTGCTGCCAAAGTGGATCCAGCCCCTTGTGGGCTCTCCCTGTGTCTGTCCATCTGTCCAGCCCCTGCCTTTTATTTATTTTTCTGATTTACCAAGCAGGGGAGGGGTTGCCAGTCCGGGTGCTGACAGGGGCTGTTTTGCCACAGAGCTGTCATGCGCTCTTTGGCCACTCAGCAGCCTGTGGCCCAGGAAGACCAGATGGATGGATGCTACCACCACCCTCATGGGTCTTTCTGTGCCCACGAGATCCCTCCACCTTGTCCTGGACACCAGTGCCTGTGTTGTATCCAGTGCTGCACCACATGCCTTAAATACCCCCCAGCTACCCTGGGGCATATTCATGCAGCACCTGAAAGGGTTAAATCATGCTCACCCTCTGTCATGTCTATTTGTCCAGCTCTGTCCATCTGTCTGGTGGGAGCTGAAGGAATTTCAGCCCCAGCATCCTCTTCCTCCCCATTGTGTCAGAAACAATGGCCCTGGCCAGCAGGTTCTTAACCCGCTCCCTGCTGACTGAGGGGCCACAGGGGGCCAAGGTGAGTGCCAGTAGGTGCTGTGTACCCGTGTCTTGGGATGGTGCCCTGCCAGGGCATGGGGTTCTGGGACCAGTACACTGAGGCCTGCAGCTACCCTCTGTCACCAGTGCTGTGGGCATGGAGACAACCAGGCCTCATCCAGCCCTCACCTGCAGCTTCTAGCCCAACACCAGGAGTGATTAATAGAGGAAAAACCACATTAAGAACAAAACAGGGCACCTGTCCCCTCCTCTGTGCTGCAACAGCCCCAAATAGCACTTAGATGTCATCTCTCCCCCCCTCCNCTTGATACTGATTTTGCACAGGGGTTTAATGCAACCAGCAGGAGCTTTGGGCAGGGGGGTAAACATTTTGGGGAGGCAGGTGGGCTGCAGTGCTTTGGGGTGGCCCCATAGCTGGACAACGCAGCCCCAGGGTGCAGACAGCATCCATTCCTGGCTGTGTGCCCCAGTAGCAGCCCCCTGTGTCGCTGCCCCTGCTCTGATCTACCCTTAGCCTGTTAAGCACTACACCCCCCACCTGCCTGGCTGTACTGTTGGATGGTGCCTGGCAGGAGTGGGGTCCTCAACATTCCCTCCATCTCAGCCACCCCCAGGATCATTGCTATGACCAAAGACTGCACCCTTTGGGGGCCATGCTGCTCTCATGGTGCGGTTCAGCAGGCCTGCACAGGGCCCTGTGCTGGAGGAGCTGCCAGCACGTGCATTTTGCTGCATGCCATTGTATCTCTCACAGTAAAGCAGCAGCAGGAGCTGCACATCCGTCCCAGCTGTGTCTCGCTTGGTTTGCCCCTGTGCCCGAACAAGTGGCACCGGAGTGGGGAGGGGGTAATTGCTCCATCTGGGATGAACCAAGCCTTGACAAGCTCTTGGGAGCTGAATGCCCCCGTGGCACAGGGGGCACCTGAAGTGCAGCTGTAGGCAGGGTGTCTCCTGCACCCAGTGCTTCTAGGCTGAGTTGGGGCATTGGTCAGTGCCTGGACCCTTCCCCACGGATGCATGTAGGGGTGACAGCACTTGGATAGTGGATGCAGCGTTTTCCCTGGCAATCTGCCAGGGCATCACTGCCAGAGCTTTTAGGGCAGCCTCGGGGAGGGGGGTGGCCGTGCCAAGGCGGGCGTTGCCGTGCTGCTGCTGCTGAGCCTGTTCCGGGGTGCCCCGATTCACCGCGGTACGGCAGGGCGGTGCCCAGTGCCTTCCCTGGAGACTCCTGTGCTCGCCGGTCGCGTGGAGCGGGCCGGGCTCCCCGGGCTCACGCCCCCGCTGCCCGGGGCAGCGCAGGGGCGGCGGCGGCCGCTGGGCGGCGCCAGTCCTCGGGCGGAGTACGCGCGTGCAGGTGGGTGCGGGAGCGCAGGTGTGCGCGGGCGCGCGCGCGGGGGCGGGCAGAGGCGCGCGGCGGCGTGCGCGTGCACAGGTGTTGGGACGGGAGGCCGGGGATGCTCCAGTGTGAGTCCGTGCGTTTGAACACAAGTGCACGGGGCGAGTGTGAGTGTAGGCGAGCGCACAATGGGATACACAGGTGCACACGCATGGGAGCATGTCAGCGCGTGGCCGGAAGCATGTGGAGTGCGAGCATGTGGCTGCGCAGGGGATACAGACATATGAACGTCCGTGCACACAAGTGGACATGTGCACGCACAGGTGGATGTGTGCACCTGCATGTAAGCGCACACAGCTGAACACTTACATAGGTGAACGCATGCACACGCCTATGAGCACTCATGTTCACATAGTTGAACGCATGCCGTATGTGTGAGTGCATGTGTGCAGGGCACAGGGAGGGGCACAGCCCCATGCTGCTGCTCACAAGCACTAGTGGTGAGTGAATGCACATACAGGTGAACACAGACACAGGGGAACTTGTGCTCTGTATGATGTGCACATGTGAATGCATGCATGTGTGTGTGCACATGCAAGTGGGCAAATGCACACATGGGTGAATGCATGCAGATGTGTGTGAGATCGCAGGGCTGCTCACAAGCCCTTACACATGGATAACTGCAGGCACAGGGAAACTGTGGCCCATGACCCATTCAAAACCCCACTGCCCCTCCATGCAGCTCCAGCTGCTGCCAAGTAGGACGGTCAGCCCAAGGCATGGTGGCATGGCCAGGTTGCTGGGTACTGGGGCTGTCAGTGATGGATGAGGCCATGGCATGGTGTGTCCTGGGGATCCCTTTGTGGGGCCCCAGAGGAGATGCAGGCTAGCAGGCCCATCGTAGTATTCAGGGTCCTAAGTCTCCCAGAGGTGCAAACATGGCCCATGGCCCTGGTGTCTGTCTCCCCATCGCGATGATCTCTCCATTTTACAGATCCCAGATCTGTCTCATGATATCCCATATATCTGAGCTGGGGAAGGATGAGGACATGGCAGGTAGTGATGCTTTAATGAGAGACCCCTGCTGTATGTGGGAGATGGGCAATCCCAGAGCATAAAAGTCCAAACCCCATAGTAGGCCCCCCTCACTCCCACAGTCCATTACAGCCCAAAAGGCAAAGCCATGCATTAGGAAGGGACAAGAGAGCCAGAGAGCCCTCCCTGTCCCTGGACTGGGACAACATGGTCCAGCAGGAAGGGGGGATATGGGGCTCGGCCAGCGTGGAGAGCCCAGAGCAACAGTGGGTGAGAGATGAGCACAGGGGCCCATGGGACAGTGTGGGGTGGAAAGTGAGGCCAGACCCTCTCTGCCTAGATGTGGGCTGTTTGGCGGCACATCTCCATGTGTGCCTGCATGTGTGTGTGTTCCAACACACACCCCGGAGCATGTTCTATGCAATCACACCTCTGTGGAGGTATCTGCATGCATGCATGCACACCACAGAATCACAGAAGAGTTTGGGTTGGGAGGGATCTTTGAAGGACATTCTGTCCAACACCCCCTGCCATGGGCAGGGACATCCTCCAGGGATGCCAGGTTCTCCAAGCCCCGTCCAGCCTTCCAGAGATGGGCCAGCTACAGCTTCTCTGGGCAACCTGTGCCAATGCCTCACCACCCCCATGAAAAAGGATTTCCTCTTTCTGTCTAACCCAAACACACCACAGATCACTTTAAAACTGTTGCCCCTTGTTCTGTCTCAACATGCCCTGTGAAAAACTCTCCCGTTGGAGACTCCTTGATATACTGAAATGCTACTTTAAGGTCTCCCCGGAGCCTTCTCTTCTCCAGGCTGAATAACCCCACATCTCCCAACCTGTCTCCACAGTAGATGGTTTTCAGCCCTCAGAGCATCTCTGTGGTCTCTTCTTGACCTGCTCCACATCCTTCTTGTGCTGGAGACCCCAGAGCTGGAGACAGCACTCCTGGGCATCTCACCAGAGCAGAGCAGAGCAGAGCAGATGGGGAGAAGCTCCTTCCGTTATCCTGCTGCCCACCCTGCCATGGGTGGCTTTCTGGGCTGCCAGCACATGTTTGTGCACATGTGGAAGTGTGTGTACAAGTAAGTGTGTGGAGGCACCACATGCCTGGCCGTGCCTCCATGTGTTGCCATATGCCCGTATGGTTGCATGGCAAAGGTGCACATGCTCACCTGTGCCTGGGGTGTGCATGTGGGTATGTGCACAAAAATGTGTATGGCCACAGAGTGAATGCTCACCCATGCCAGCCATGTGCCTGCCCTTGTCCACATGGGGAATGGACAAATATGTGCACAGTGGCAATGCGTGTGCTCACCCATACCCACACGCATCTATGTGGTTGCACGTGGTGCACCTGCTTTCCCATGCCTGGGGTGTACCGGCTTGTGCGTGTGGTCTGTGACCACACATACGGACATGGAAACCGTGCATGTGCCCGCTTGTGCATATGCCTGTGTGGGTGGTTTACACATATGTGTGTAGCTGTGATGCCTGTGCATGTGCTGGCCCTGCCCACGTGGGTGGTGCACACACAGGTGCACTGCAGTGGTGCATGTGCTCTCCCATGCCCATGCATGTGCCCATGTGAGTGGAGCATCCGTTTGTGCACGGTGGCAGCGCACGTGCACGCCCGTGCCTGAGCTGTGCCTGCCCGTGCATGTGTGAGCGTGTGCACACGTATGTGCATGGCGGCGGTGTCTGTGTGCGTGCCCACGCCGGGGCTGTGCGTGCCTGGGTGCGTGCGGAGTGCGCACACGTATGTACTCGGTGGTGGTGGGTGAGCACCCCCACGCCGGGTGTGCCCGCCGTGCCCGCATGGGCGGGCAGTGCACACGTGTGTGCACGTGCTCTCCCGTGCCCGCGCGGGTGCCGCACACGGATGCGCGCGGCGGCGCGCGGGTGCCCGCTGTGCCCGCATGCTCGGGGCCGTGCGTGGGCCGCCCGCGCCGCGCAGCAGCGCTCGCCGCG